>BSUD01000002.1:3117753-3149425 GCA_033239045.1 Fagopyrum esculentum | reverse complement strand
CCCCCCCCCCAAAAGTTCTTCTCACTTCCATTATCATCTTTCATTTCACGTTGATAACCGACCAGAGTATATTCAGAATAGAAAGTTAGGTGCCATAGAAAAATTATGCAACTTATTCTTAGTTATTGACTTATTTGAGTATTTCCCAGTGCTCTTATGCACAAAACATTTTACTAATCATCGAACTAGATTTGATAGTCTATATTTTGATTTTTGCTGTACTTTTTTAGGCAAATGGAGGTGGTCTGGTGTTTCTTCAAGCAAACAAACTTCCTTCAGAAGCATTTGCCTCTTCTGGAGAAAAGCCAACCATGTTACTCGCTTATATCAACAGTGATCATGAATACATTGTCTTTGACCCTTACAACAAAGATGCAGCAGGATTTGATTTCATACGCCAACTTTGCAATGTTGAAGATGAAGCAGGTAAATTATACTTTCCCCCTTATCTTTTATCTGTTAATATATTTCTTCATTTTTATTTCCAATTGCTTCTCAAAACACTGTTTGAACAATCTGTTTCATAATAACGCAGAGCAATTTGGTTACACTGCTTTGTACGGCGAGCTTCCAAAGTTGGAAGCGAAGAT
Organism: Fagopyrum esculentum; assembly: GCA_033239045.1. Classification (NCBI taxonomy): domain Eukaryota; kingdom Viridiplantae; phylum Streptophyta; class Magnoliopsida; order Caryophyllales; family Polygonaceae; genus Fagopyrum; species Fagopyrum esculentum. The sequence goes on along the minus strand of BSUD01000002.1, from coordinate 3,148,835 downwards.
GGAATCTGATTATTCTTCCATTATACCATCTGAAAGATCTTGGGAGACATTATTTTCTGGTCCATCTTATAATCTCCCACCACTCTCCAAATTATCCTATGCATTTTTGGAGTCCTTGCTAGAAAAGAGAACAAGTGTTGTTGAGTGAAACAAATGCAGCTAACTAGTTTAAAGGAAGTAGAGATCTTTGCAAAGCCAATCGAGTAGGAGGCCCCGTTTGGAAGAAGGCATTGTTCTTGTGTCCAGGTTTGAATAGTTATGTGAATCATGGCAATGCCACAATGTAGCGTAAAGCTGCCATAAGTTTGAGCTGTGCTGCGTAGCTTTGGTGTCTTTCCGAGCTGCAAAATTTTGTAGGGTTATTGGAGTGACCGGATACTGTATTAAAGTTTAGTGAAATTGTATTTCTTGACTATTTCTTGAAGTTTTGCATCTTGTGAATTTGATTAGCTGCATGGCTCAAATTAACAAGTATTGTCGATGATGCAAAGGATCGATCAGACGTGTTTTGTATACAAATGATATAATTATCACATAATCAGTGATGTGTGTGCACGAATATGCACTCGAATTAGTGGTGCACGACCAGACCTCTAAATACAAGGGGATTCTCACGCTCTCCTTGGTGTAATTTGCTCTTCCTAGTGTATTTGCCAACCTATCTGGTGCACGACCAGACCTCTAAATACAAGGGGATTCTCACGCTCTCCTTGGTGTAATTTGCTCTTCCTAGTGTATTTGCCAACCTATCTAGGGATCAAGGCTCGTTTTGTAAGACCGCAGGAATGAGAATGGATCTATAAATTGGAACGAAATAAATAATTAGAATCAATAAATATTTGGTGTTTGGTATGATATTGGATTGAAGGATGAAACATGTTATTTGATTTTATATGAATTATGATTGGAAAATTATATTGTTTGACGATATATGTGTTAATGATTTTAGTATAGGTTAGTTTTTATCTATGTTTAAGAAAAATAAAGATACACTAATGGATTAAAATACAAAGATGAATAAAAAATCAACTTATAAAAAAATAGGAATATAATTTCTTCTATAAACTCTATTTTGTTTAATTGAGCCAATATATTGTTTTTGAACACTTTTCGATGATAACATCTTGACCAAAATATTCGTATTATTGTTAATTACTTAATAATTTTTTGTAAAATTTTTCTTTTACAAAATAATTGAAACATAACTCAAATTCATTGATGGGTAAATTTTTTTTTATAAAAAACTATTAATATCTTATTTTATAAAACTAAGTATTTTTGTGAAATTTTTCTTTTACAAAATAATTGAAACATAACTCAAATTCATTGATGGGTAAATTTTTTTTATAAAAAACTATTATTATCTTATTTTATAAAACTAAGTGAGTATTATATATGTATATAGGACAGTAATATTAGACAAGCTACTCAGGTTCAACTCGTCAGAAGCTCGGTTCGAGCTCGTTCACTTTCTAAACAAGTCAAGCTTGAGCACATTTTAAAGTTTGTATAAATTTTAGGTTCGGCTCGGGCTCAAGTCGTTAGGCTAAACTAACACTATTAGAGCATTTTTGTAGGGCGAGCTACTCGGGCTGGACTTGGACTTGGCTCGTCAAAAGCTCGAGCTCGTTCACTTTCTAAACGAGCCAAACTTGAGCACATTTTAAAGCTCGTATAAATTTTAGGCGCGGCTCGGACTCGTCTCGTCAAAAGCTCGGCTCGAGCTCGTTCACTTTCTAAACGAGCCAAGATTGAACACATTTTAAAGCTCGTATAAGTTTTAGGCTCGACTCATTTATAAACGAGTCAAGCTCGAACATGCCGATACTCGACTCGTTCAGCTCGTATTGCATCCCTATATGTATAATGAAAATATATAAATATGGTTTTAAGCTATGATGCACGAACACTTCTAGAAGGCGGCGTGTCCGATGTCCTGCCGTGTCGGAAACGAGGACACAACCGGGCACGGCTCGGACACGGTCAAATATGACCGGACACGGTCAAGACACGTTTCCAAGGTAGGACACGTCTAGGACATGGAGAGGACGCGGATTGTGTCCGGTCAAGACATGATCAACGAAATAAAAACTTATATACCGTAATATTTTTTTTCTTCTTTTCCATTTTTTTACGACTAAACCTAGCTCCACATGACCACCTGCGAGATTGTGGTTGTCGGAAGTAGGACACCGATCTTGTTCTCCGGCTCTAATGTTGAAATGTTGTTCCGCCGGCCGACTCTTCTCTCCATTTTTCTTATGATTTTATAAATTAATTTTGAATCTTTGATTATTAATTTATTTTGTAATTTTTATTTGTTCAATGTTGACTATGTTATTCTAATTCTTTCACTTTTTATAATTTACAAATATTTATTATTATTTTCCTTTGTTGATCATGTTGTTCAGTTATTGTTGATTTGCAAATGAATGATTCATTCTTCAATTTTGATACTAAGTATGATTATTTCAGATTATAAAACTAAATATGTTTATTTCTATGTTTTGTAAGACTGAAAATGTTTGTTTCCAAGCTTTTGTCGCTTCCCCGTTTCTCGCCGTGTCCGTTTCCCGTATCCGTGTCCGTGTCCGTGCATCATAGGTTTTAAGTTTGAAATGACCAATATCTTGAAATGGATGTATCCGCCTTTAATTTATGAAATCAAGTTCCTCTTCAGAGTTGAAATGAGTCCTTCCATGAATTCATTTTTATTCCGATCAAAAACGAGGTATGAGTATAACTCATTCTTCAATTTTGATACTAAGTATGATTATTTCAGATTATAAAACTAAATATGTTTATTTCTATGTTTTGTAAGACTGAAAATGTTTGTTTCCAAGCTTTTGTCGCTTCCCCGTTTCTCGCCGTGTCCGTTTCCCGTATCCGTGTCCGTGTCCGTGCATCATAGGTTTTAAGTTTGAAATGACCAATATCTTGAAATGGATGTATCCGCCTTTAATTTATGAAATCAAGTTCCTCTTCAGAGTTGAAATGAGTCCTTCCATGAATTCATTTTTATTCCGATCAAAAACGAGGTATGAATATAACTCATTCCGATTTCGATTTCTGATTCCAAAAATCGCACAAAAGAGCCCTAAATGGGGAGTATATCATAAAATGACTACTCTCTATTTTGAGATATCATATTGCATGTACAATATACTTGTGGTGCTTCAATATGTTGACGGGTGTACAACAATAGACATGCAGCCATGCAACCTTCACGTGTAGGACATACATATTTCCCAAAGCCAGCTCAACAATCAACATATATTTATATATGTAACCTATTGTCATCTATTTTGCTTCCTCAACTTGGTGACATATGTATACCTCCACCATATATATATATATATATATATATATATATATATATATATATATATATATATATATATATATATATTATATCATACGAGAATACCCCTAACGTGTATACATGATAACAGATTCGTAATTATTATTAGTTTTGTTACGAATGTGTCATATCGTTTAATGTATTATTCGTAGTTATTGTTGGTTGTGTGGATTATTCGTAGTTATCGTGGTTATTCCTAATTATTATTATTTCTAATTATTATTAATTATGATAGCTATACTAAATTTCGACCCTTAATACTCATCAACCGACGGTCTAATATTATTCTCATGTATACACGTTAGGCGTGTTATACTGGGAACCACGCAATATATATATATATATATATATATATATATATATATATATATATATATATATATATATATATATATATATATATATATATATATATATATATATATATATATATACTTGAGCTTTCACCATAGATCTTCGTCCCTGCATGTACCATTTCATACAAATCGAGCAATCAATGAATATGGGGAAGAACATGATACGACTTTTACTTGTCTTCGTTTTCGTCTTGGCTTTAGGTATGGAAACTGAATGAAGCTATATTATGAACATTAATTTATGGTTGATCTAATTATAATTGGCTATTCAGGGACGACGATGGTGGAAGTTGAAGGAGCGACGTGCGCCAAACCGAGCCAGCACTTTGAAGGTGTATGTATATATTCGATGGACTGCTGGGCAGCTTGCCAAGAGGAAAGCTGGCCTGATGGCGTCTGCACCACTGTGGAATGGAGTTGGTTCCCGGCCTGCGAGTGCCGACGCCCTTGTTAAGCATCCAAGGCCCGATGAATGCCTAAGTGTATGCACTAGTTATGCCTAATCAAATAAATCGATGCGCTAGAGTTTCGTTTGTGCTTTTGAGTCAATGAATCATGTAAACGCATGTCTTCTAAGGTTGTGCATACATGTGCATTGTATGGAAAGAGTTTGCTTGTTTCGTTATGATTTCTTTCTTGACTAACGTAAATTCAGTTCAAAGTCGAACCTCCACTTTTAAATAAAAAATATCATAAATTGTGTTTTGTTTTTTTTCATTTTAAACAACCAATCGTATTCTCCCTGTGATATACGGACACCTCTAGAACTTCAAAGCGGAGTGTCCGTGTTCTACCAGTGTCGGACACTGCTCGAATACAGTCAAATATGGCTCGATACGATCAAACATACGGTTCGGATATACAAAATGGTGAGGACACGACGCAGATACGATCAAACATACGGTTACGATCAAACATACGGTTCGGATATACAAAATGGTGAGGACACGACGCAGTCATGGAGTATGTCGGATATACAAAATGGTGAGGACACGACGCAGTCATGGAGTATGGCTCGATACAATCAAACATACGGTTACGATCAAACATACGGTTCGGATATACAAAATGGTGAGGACACGACGCAGTCATGGAGTATGGCTCGATCAAACATACGGTTACGATCAAACATACGGTTCGGATATACAAAATGGTGAGGACACGACGCAGTCATGGAGTATGGCTCGATACGATCAAACATACGGTTCGGATATACGAAATGGTGAGGACACGACGCAGTCATGGAGTATGGCAGTTAACGAAAGTTTTTCCTATTTTTTAATGCTATTCTTTTAGAGGCTAAAAAGGAATAATAAATTCCAAAAAAAAAAATTTAACATTTCTTCCTCTCGCGCATTTTCGTCCGACTAAATCTAGTATCATAGGACCACCTGATTGTATTGCCGGAAGCAAGACACCGATCTTCTTATCCTTAGTCAAAACCTTCTTATGATTAACAATTTAGCCTCCTTCTTCACTTGTGAGGCAAATATGCTTATTTTTTATATTTTATAGACTAAAAATATTTGTTTATAAACTTTTATTTCGTTTATTTTGTTACGATGTTAATTTATAGAAAAATATAGGTCGACTTTAAAATAAAAAAATATTAATTTAGGTAACTAATTATATTCTCCCTATGGGATATTTTCTGAAAATTTGAAAATTTAGGCTAAAATGAGAAACCGAATAAAACATTGTGGCTTCGGACTTCCCGGTTTTGCAATCACTTCTCTAAGCACCACTCAGTTCCAAGCCATGGCTTCTCCTCTCCATCCTCAACCGCCATGGATGAGCACCCTCAAGACCTCCAAACCGTTCAATTCTGCAAAGAACCTCCCAAAATCTCCCTCGTATGTATTCCTCGTAAGACTCTCTTCGTCTTCAAACTTTTCCAATGCGGACGGTTCCTCGTCGCCGGATTCTGAGCAAAATCAAGACGATTTGAAAAGCGATCGAGTGAATATCGCATTCAATAAAGCTTTAGAGTACAAGAAGTCATTGCGTTTGAACGATGTCCAGAAAAATGGCGTGGTTCTAGCTGAAAATTTGTCTAGAAGTGATGTGAGAGGCGGTGGAATTCGTGACGGCAAGACTGCAAATTTAGGGTTTGGTTTGGATGAAGAACAAGTAGAGCAGAAGACGGTTTCTGATATTGCAGAAGGAAATAATGAGGGCGAAGGTCAGGACTCACCAGGTATTGTTTTTGGACTAGTATTGTAGTCATCCTTCTATGATTGTTATGTTAGTTCATTGTTGTGGATTGCAATCTCTCTCCAAATTGGCCTAGGATATCTTCTTGTTAACAATAAAGATGTTACCATTATCCATTATAACAGTCAAGATTATTTTTTTGTTGGAGAAATGAAAAATTCAATATGTATATATGCTGGTAGCAGTTGAAAAGGCCAAATTTCAGGTCTAAATTCGTTGTTTCATAGAGAAAGAGTGTTGCAGCTCTGTTAGTTGCATGCATTTGACATAAAAGAGAAACAACCCATATTCCTTTTTGTTTCTATTTTTTTTTTTGTAGAGAATATGATTGCTTGTGTCACTTAAGCAACTTACAGTGGATTTGATTATAATGAATTGATATCAGGAGATGAAGATGGAAAGAATAAAATTCCTGAGGCTGTCAGGGCTGCCATGGAAAAAGCCAAAGAATACAAGAATAATAAAGAGACAGTTAGCAGTATTGAAAGTAGTAGAATGGATGAAGCATTATCAGGTAATGTTCACATATAGAATGGCATATCCTAGATGCAAGGCTTCTCTAGATTTGTAGTTGATAATAAAAAAAAGAAGCATCATTGCTTCTTATAGGATGAAAATGTATCTCCCAATTGTTTGTTCGTAAAATAGACCCATATTATAAATATTTCAAATCTATGTTCATGAAAGAGAAGTTGATATTTGTATCAAAGATCATATTGCCATCTTCATTTCTGTCTTTGGTAGAGGGTATTGATTAATTAACTTATGGAGCTTTGCATGAAATGAGAATGGTAGGTTGATTTCAGGGGATGAAAATGGGAACACTAATGTTCCCGAAGCTCTTAAGATTGCTATGGAGAAAGCAAAAGAGTACAAGAAGAACAAAGGAAAAGTGAGCAGTGGCGAAAATAGTGGGGAGAGTGAGAGGCCGTCAGGTAGTGTTCTGAGACTAAATTTTACCATCAATTTTTTATGTCTAAGACTTCAAAAAGTACCATTTTTCATCAAAGAAGTAACTCGTATGTTACAAGTAATCCTTGTTGTCTTTATTTAATTTTGGAGAATGCTTTTTTGTTGTCTTGGTTTCCAGGTCCACGTAATGGGAGCAAAAATGACGCGGAAAATGGAACTAATAAGGGTAAATTTGTCAAGAAGGAGCTCAGCATTTCCAAAATTGATTTCTTAGGGCTTGATTTTTCTGATAAAAAACAACGGAGAGGATTGCCTCCTGGTTTGGTTCCAGCACCAGACCCATTTATGGGGAAGGAATTACCTGAGGTGGAAATTCTCATTGGGGATGCTAGCAAGTTTGGGGATTCTCCTTCTTCAGAACTACAGAGTACACAAGAAGATGCATCAGATTTGTATAAGCCAAAGGTTTCAACTTGGGGGGTGTTTCCTAGACCTAACAACATCTCAAAAACGGTAACGTGAAGTGGATGTTGCATCACTATATATGAACCCTCTCAGTGTTTACAATATATAAGTAGTGTATCTACATCTGAAGCCCGCACTTCCTCATAGAATGAACACCTGAGCAATGCGTACTAATCTGACCAGTAGTTAATTCCTTTGCTTCAAATTAACTATTCATTTTTCTTGTATTTTCTTCAGTTTGGTGGTGGAAGAAATATTCGCCCTGGGCAAGCACTTGAAACAGAAGAGGAAAAGGCGGCCAAAGAAGCACGCACCAAACAACTTCTTGCTGCATACAGAGATCAGACAGGTTTAAATGTCAATCCAAAGCTAAAAGCTGAGTGTCAGAAGGTATGCTTACAGCTATGATATAATATAGTATTGAGAAGTCAATAATATTTCCAGCCTTTGAATGCAATATAATTAAGAGGTAAAAAACATATTATCTAGCTTGCTAAAGTAGAAGGTTATTCTGAAGCATCTTATGCTCACATAAAGATCCACATGCTATATTGGTTTGTAGTGCAACTGTCTTTGATCATATCCAATTCTGTTTATTTGTCAAAATACTGCTATTTCCCCAGTTGGTGCATAAATGCTGTTTTTCCTTTATTTATTACAGTATTCTTCTTCTTCATGGGAATGTAGGTAATTTTATAGGCTTGTTGTAGTTGATTCGTCTCAGCTTGACAATTTTAGACTAATCAAATAGCCTATCCTTGATTTATCTGTTTCAGTGAAGGTTAATCGCATGCTTACAGAAGTATCTTGTCTAAATTATTTACAAAATCATCTGGTTTCATGAGAGGATGTCTGTTCACATCTAAGATCTTGGAACTCATAAAGGTGACACATGCTATATGATCTCGTGATTCTCGTCAGAGCTTCATCTGATGAAATATAACTTGGTCTTTAAATTTTCCCTTTCCCGGATTATATGGATATAAGTTCATTGCAGTCATTATGTTTGGTGCTTTTTGTCAATGGTAGTTAGGTGCTAATTCTAATCGGAATGATCTGATTCTGTGTTGCCTCATTCTTTTGCTCATTTTTGTAATTTTCAAGAACTAGGTAACTTCCATTTCTTATCATGTTGTATTGAGAACGTTACCCGAGGTGCTTGTTTTTAGAGACTATAGTTTCATGGTGCAGTAGTTGCAATTGCGCTTGTTCTGAATGCTTGAATAATAATATTACTTTATTGGGATCCATCAACTCATTCAACTTCAGAATCTTCATGATAATTATGTGGTTAATTTGTTTTATCCACCTAATTGTGCCTAAATCTCTAGAAGTTCACATCTGCAAAATTTGCAATTCAGTGAATAGCTTGTACAAGCAACTCCGCAAATGAAGTGTTTTGCAATAGGCCACCATTTCCTGAACTTGTTGGCTATTTGTTGAACTTGTATCTAGATAGTGTTTTAGATCACATCATTTAGATGTTTTGATGGTCGTGACTGTATAATTATATTTTTATTATATGTAAGCCATATAAGATGCACCTCATGTCTTTGTTTCCTGAACCTCTGCATTATATATACGGTTTTTGCAGTGTATCCTGACAATAACAATTGAGTGGAGCAACATGTATATTCTTATTTCTTCTCCGTTTTCTGTTTGTTCGAAGCAAATACATTAGGCATAATGCAAAAGCAAACCAGAGATGTGGCATACTCTCATCCCTCGCAAAGAGAGAATTCTTAACTGAATGACTGCATGTTAAATTCTTCTTCTTCAACAGTCTATGGAAAATGTCTAAAGAATGATCCATGGTTCCTGATATCTCCTGGAAATGGAAAGAATGAAACCTTATATTGTTGTTTTACCAGAGTTTGCTAGTGTTCTAAAACTTCTTGCTAGCAACAAAAGATCTGGTCATACTTCATTTCCTTTATTAAATGAATCTTACATTACTAATTAGAATTTCGGCTGTTACATTCATAATCTAGTCTATCACTTTTTTTTTGCTTACGTCAGTTAAGATAGCCTTAAAATTTAAGATTCTAATTCAAGCATCTAGTCTTTTAGGCACTGAAAGATGGCGACGAGTTAATGGATTTAGGGAATTTGAAAGAGGCATTACCCTATTACCAGCAGGTGATGGACAATATGCCATTCCAGGTAATTTCAAAGTTGATTATGTTGCAGTTTCAAATTGCTTCTGTGTTTGCAATTTTACAAACTACTGAATGTAACCTTCAATTTTCTCTGTTGGTCTGCAGTCTGAGCTACATGGGTTAGCTGCTTTGCAGTGGGCAATTTGTCAAGATTCACTTAATAGGTAAACGCCTCTAATTTGACTATGGTGGTTTCCAGCTCAGCTTCAAATTGTTCTGTTGCTAATTTTCTACTCTCTTATGGCTCACAGCTTCATTTAAAGTAAGTCCTATGATATTGATTATACTGTGCATGATTTGCAGGACAGTTGAGGCACAAGGAATGTATAAGAAGCTTAAGTCCCACCCTAATGTTCTAGTAGGCAAGAAAGCAAGACAGTTTGCATTCGGCTTTGAGGTAAGCTATGATCAACCTTTCCTACGCTGCTAGTTTGCTACATCATTATGGTTCACTACACAAAGAGGCATGGATTAACTTCAGTTAGGCATTTCCATGATCTTCCTTTTTCCATGAAATGTGTTGAATGATTGATGTATATGCTTATAGAAAAGGAGAGTATGCTATTCCAGAGTCGTGCTTTAGAATTAGCAAAAAGCACACGAGCTTATTTGCTTACTACACAAAACTGGCTGATATTGTGATACCAACCCAAAACTATCAGTTTAATTAGTTTTTTAATTATCAAACTATCTGAATTTTTCCATAACTAGTAATTTTCTTGTTATTTTCTAGAATTTTTCTTGTTTTCAAAGGCACTTCCCGTTTCCCCCAATTTCTCCATGTTTCTTCCCATTATCAGTCATTTGCAAAAGGAGACTTGAGTACTGAATTGAAATTATTGAATACAGATTGCCTGTATATGCCAAATTCTCTCATTACAGTCCTCTTGGGGGTGAGATCCTTGTCTAGTGGGGTTCTAACATTGTAGAATGATATAAGAAGGTTTAGTACACAAAACTACTCGGTAGGTGTAGGATATTTTTATGAATCCATTCCTTATAATATATTTTTAGTGCAAAGCATCTCTTGAAGTCCTTGCAGAATCGCAGATCCATGTAAGGACTTGCAAAACATGCCCTTGTGACACCTAAACCTTTTTATTGGTTAGTTGAATGAAAATATATGTGGCAACTACACTTTTAACCTTGTTCCTCAAAAATAGCGAGTGCTGGTATGACCCGACAAGTATAGTTACTGTTAAGTTGATGTCCAGCAAACCAGAAAAAGGTAAAGATACGAGTATATGACTATGACTTTGTGGGCTCAAGGGGAATGGGGGCTAGTTTGTTGCAAATAATATAATAAGAAATAGTTTGTCAAAACATTCAAAAGTTTTTGTGCATTTATCTGAAAAAAGAGCAAGGATTATTAGATTCCTACTTTAAATGGCTTCCATTTTGTTCCAAATTGGCATATTTCTTTGATCAAGCATTCTATCCGGCACATAAAAGCTTCATTAATGGTAGAAGCTAATTGCAGGCCATGGAAATGATGAAAGTTAGAAGGTCAGCTCCTAGAAACCCAGGTTATGATACATATTTCGACGCATTTGTTCAAGATAAGCCAAAGTACACATCAAAAGATTCAGAGCCGGAAGAAGGTGCTCTCAATGAAGCTCTTCCCTATATTGCTTTTCTCGTTCTCCCGGTTTTGATCGTGTTACTTATTGCTGCAAAGAATGGTATATAGTATAACTTGCAGCAAATACTGTACAATGTAATGCTACTGAAAATCATGATAAAGCATTTTCTGAGATGATCTTGATAGCTGATGAAGTGTGTTTGTGGACTCCATATCTGGGTTCAGTTTGGAAAACTGAACAGGATCATTTAGCATTCCAATAGTCCTCGGGAAAGTCGGGCTGAGTATGGTTAGCGCCCGTAGGCCCTAGTCCAATCAGACCGGTCAAGTCTTTCAGAAGACTGGACTACTTGGAACAATTTAAGTTTGTCAGGATCTGGGCTGAATCCGGGTTTGTTCTATTTAGGCAAACTAATGAAACAACAGCAAGAAAAAGTTATTAAATTGAAGAACCATTGACGTAATTTGTAAGCTTAGGAAATGTGGACCAAAGTATATGTGAAGGAAAATATGCATGCTTTGTTCTAGATGAAGGAAATGTAAAACTAAGAATATTCTGCTACTTTAGGGAAGAAAGGTAACTGTGCTGCACCGAAAGTTATGCACGATATACAACTAACACAAGCAACCAACTTTTACGTTGAGATGGGTGATTCATATTCCACAACACCTCAATAATATCTATTCCCCATTGATCGCATCTATTCCAAGTTTAAGATGAAAGTTCGTCGGACTTATCTGTTGAGTTTGAATTCAACACACATACGTGCCGATAAAATTCTAAGTGATCCTCGATCTGCCGGAATTTCTCATGATGAACTATCTATAATCAATTAACTTTTAAATAAAAATTCTCTAGACTTATGTGGTAGACGGATAACTCCGGACTTAACACATATATGTCCGGTTACACATGTATCAATCTCGTTCATTATTTATCTTTAATTTAGAAGGAATAGTGTATTAGAATTATAAAGCGCACATCTGGAAGAAGGCTCGCCGTGTCAATAACAATCTTTTTTTTTTTTAATAATGGTCGGGTTTGCGAACCTACAAATGGTGTATAGCTAGACATGGGTTCGGTTTGGGCTAAACCGCAAAACCGGCGGTTTAGGTTTGTTGGTTTGGTCAAATCGTGGTTACCGGTTTAGCTTTAGGCTTGACCTTTGGCCAAACCTAAACTGACAGTTTACCCCAAACCGGCGGTTAAACCGACAGTTTACCCCAAACCGGCGGTTTAACCGACAATTTGCTTAATTTTTTTTTAAAGAAAGGACCAAGTTTCGCATTTTTTTTTTGTTTCTGTAAACCGCCTAAACCGCCAACCAAACCGACGAGGTTAACCTAAACCTAAACCGCCGGTTTGAGATATGGCCGGTTTAGGTTTATGTTTAACCTCCGTAGCTTCCGAAACCTAAACTGGCGGATTAGGTTTCGGACCCATGTCTAGGTATAACGATTAAAAAAACATATATTATGATATATCTGTATATATATTATCTCAACACCTTAACCAAAATAGCTCAAAGGACCAATACTCAGTTGGTCTAGCCGGATGTAGAGCGGCGAAGCCAATCGAACCGGGAGTTACTTACCAACATTTCAAAAAAAAAAAAAAAAATAGCTCAAAGGAGCGTAAGAGTGATGGTTTTTTGGTTTGAATTTAAATTGAGAAAAGTACGAAATATGGACCAAATTATGTGAATGTAACAACTCCTGTTGTAAATGGCAGATTGTAGGGATTGTTATGCGGTGAATAAAGGCAAACGCTCCTCCTCTCTGCACACACTGTAAAGACTTCTGACCCAAAGAAAAAGAAAATAAATAATATCAAACCCCTTTTGACCCAAACCTACGCTCCCATGTGTGGCCCCAGTGGGCCGGGTTCACCCCTCCTCCAACTGAACCGGTTCTCCACCTATACTTGTCGGTTCACCAAGCACTTTAGGTTTTTGCCCTTCTAGCTTAGCTGAGATTTTCTAATTCCTAATTCTTTTGGTCAAAAAGAGGTCCCATAATTCTTTGACATCTGTGTATCCAGTCGTTCTTATTACATGTGAAGAAATGTATCAACTGTCAATTAGTATTTATGTCAAAGTCCGATACAGACAGTCCGGTAAAGCGGGGGTCGTGTGCATACAAGCGCACATGCGCATTAGGATTTAGGCACAACCTTATTATCTCAAACACGCCCCCGCAAGTGCAACTAGAGGATATAGACCCGAGCCCAATTGGGACTAACCGCTCGGATATCATGTCATAGTCCGATACAGACGGACCGGTAGAGCGGGGTTGTTTGCATACGAGCGCACATGCACGTTACGCCCAAACCCAGCACATAAACCCGACGATGTTCCATCCTAAAACTAATTGACAATGGGAGGAGTAACTCACCGACCTTGTATCCTATACTAGAATGTCCCCATCTTTCGATGTGAGACTTTATTATCTCCAACAATTTACTTCAGATAACAAAACCCCCTTACATTAACTTATAAGTTAAAAGATGCATTATTTATTTCGACCTTATATTCTAGCAACAGATTGCGATCATAACCCTTTTCTTCCCACTAAATTCTTGCACATGTGTACCAAGTTGAAGATTTTTTTTTTCTTTTTCCAATTAAATGACATTATAAGTTAAAAAGATGCAATAATAGATTGAAAAACTAATTATTATTCACGCTATAAAACTAATTAAGTATAAATAATAATTTTACATTAGGCTATTAAACTATATCCTAACTTCTTTTTTAACAAAAGATGCAAGAAAAATAGAAAAAAAAAATAGAGAGTTCATAAAACGTATATTTAATATTTTTTTAATCATATAATAGATTGAATTCTTGTCAAATAAATAATGCATCACGACATTAATATTTCTATTAAAGAACATTATTTCAATATTATTGCCAAGAAGTTTTTCAGTGAAGAAAGGAATAAGTTCAACATAAATACTTCTTTATAACTTATAAATAATCTTTTTGCTTTACATTATCATCTATTCCATAAAAAAAACGTTATTAAAAATATTCACCTGAATTTTTATTTAAGACGAAAAGTCACTATCGGTTGTCTCAAATATCATCCTACTTCATCTTCCAACATTGATCAACTACCTATATGGGCGGTGCAAGATAACACCTTTTTAAATTGTGTTCAACATCATGCTTTAATTTTGTCTATTTCATAAATCAAATTACCAATAATTCAAGATTATTGAATCCTAAATTACACCAAGTAAATCATCAATTATAAATTTATAAATCTCACCGATAAGGGGAAAAAAAAAGATTGGGTCGAGATGACTCAGGCTCATCTCGGGTTTGACTCAGAAAAAACTTGATTCAGTTTCATTCACTCTTATAAATGAGCCGAATACAAGCACATTTTTAAACTTGTTCAATAAAGTCCCGTTCGTTTGATTAAAATGACACTATATGGTGGAATATTAGTCAGATTACTCGGACTCGGCTCAAAAAATCTCTGTTTAGAATCGTTCATTTTCTAAACGGGTTGAGTACAAACACATTTTAAAGATTGATTCTCAACTTGAGCATGTGAGCTAAACTTGAATATGTCAAATTGTCAATGTTCGGCTCGTATAATAACATGCCAATTATACAAGACTAATTATGTCATATTCTTATATAATTTATTCAATTCTTATAATTATGAGATCTTAAAACAAAAATGTAACATAAAGCTAAGGATTATATTTTATTCTCATTATACGCATTCTTGCTATTCGTACCACCGTATACATGCTATACATACCACAATTACGCCTACGCAAAAAAAAAATTTTTTTTTTTAAAATACCTTACTATGCCTACGCAATGCGTAGGCATAGTAAGTTTCCCTTCATTTTTCGAAGGGAATATATGTTACGGACTACTACGCATCGCGTACGCGTAGTAGGACTACGCATCGCGTACGCGTAGTAGGACTACGCATCGGCCATGCGTAGTCGTAACCATTTTCCTTTATTTTTTGAACGAAATGAGATTCTTGCTACGGCTACGCATTGCGTACGCGTAGTGAGGGTACGAATAGCATGAATTCGTGGGTACGAATAACAATCTCGACTAAAAAGAGATAAGAAAGAAAGCAAAGTGGAACATTAAATTGTGCAACCTTGTCTTATCAATGGGATGGAGTTAACTCATTTGGCCACCCAAGCACATAAATCTTGTCTTCCCCGTGTTTCATAATACTTTTCTTGACAATGACAATTTAAATTAAAGTAAATTTCACAAATGCATTCTTACAATAATTATTTTTTAAAATTACAAGTTTTTTTTTTCTGTCAATCATCCACCCGTTAATTTAAAGTTTAAACTTAAAAATTCAAACAAATTAATAAATTATTTTTTTTTTCCTTATAAAAGATACTCTTCCCAGAATAATTTTCATTTTAACATTTTACACCCTAGTTAAGAAAACTATTAATATACTATTATACTTCTAAATTTTTTTTATTTTTATTTTTTCACTTGATGATAATCATAAATATGAATTACAATAATGATTTTAAAAATAAATGTTTAAAGTGAGTTTTAATATAACTAAAACAATAATTATTTTTTTTGGGTAGTTTTGTGAAAATAGATTATATTAAGGTAGGTTTTGTGTAATTTACTCTTTATATTAATTATATATTATATCTTATAAATGAATAAATAAAGCCCAAAATTCCCAAAAATTCAATGAGAATTAGTGGCTCTTCTTGTGGCCCCATTTCCATTCCATTATCTTCAATATTGAGAGCCCTATCATCATATTCTTGAATGGTGCCAAAAAGCTTACCCACCCACTTATAACTTAACCAAGAAAATTAAAAATATAGCCACCTTGACTGCAAATTCTCCTCTTAGTAGTTTGTTTTGCAAGAACACATTCTCCCCTTCCATGGCCTAACCTTTCCCAATCTTCCAAGAAAACCCAAAACTTGATGTTTCTTTGTTAATCTTCCTTTGTTTTTTGCCCATTAAAAGATGGTGCAAAGAAAGGTTCTTACCAAACCTAGCTTGATTAGCTTCAAGGCTTCTCCTAGCCATGAAGAAATCAAGAAGCCATCATCCAACATGAAACCATCCATCCAAAGCCTTGATAGCAAGGCCAAAGGAACCGAACTCGCGAAGAAGATGAAGAAATCGTGTTCATTCAAGCGTTCGTCGGATCTCGACACCCTCAGAAGACCTTCTTCAAGAAGACATCAATCACCAAAACAACAAAGTCCTTCTAGCCTTGTTAAAGTGTCACCATCAAGATCATGTTCTTCAAGCTCTCCAAATTATATGAAGTCAACAAGTAGCTCTGAGGCAAGAAAGGAGCACAAAACACTTGCCAAAAGTGTTGTTGATAGCACATCCAAAAGACTATTTGCCTCTCCTTGTAGAACTTCAAGTTTGAGCAAAGTTAGGAACTTGACAAAGGCTCCTAGTTTTAAGCCTTCAAGGAGTATGATATCTAAGAAGTGTTCAAAACTTGATGTTAAAAGGAATACTTGTTCTTCAACCATTAAGGATTCTAAGTTCCCTAGCTATCTTGATCTTAGCCCCGGCTCGACTCAATCCGAAGGAACTTCTATTATGAAGGTTTGTCCTTATAACTATTGTTCTCTTAATGGCCATCAACATGCTTTAGCTCCTCCATTGAAGAACTTCTTGAGTACAAGAAGAAGGATGATTAAGTCTCAAAGGAATTGCAAGGTAAAGCCTTGTTTGGATGATGATCAAGAGAAGGACGAAGTTGGTGTTGCTGATAAGCTTGCTCCAATCTCGTTCAACGAAGAGAAGGCCGATTTCTTCGTGGAAATCTATACAAAGGAAGGTGAGGAGAAGGAAATAGGAGAAGAAGCATTAGATGAATGTGCTTATGATGTTGGAAGCTTTGATTGGGAAAGCTCGACGAGCATTACACTCGATGAGGTCTTTGCTGAGGGTTTTGATATGGAGTGGGAGGAGGAGAGTAGGGTTTATCTTAGAGGATTTGATTTAGGAGATGGTGTTTCGATACCAAGTGATCATGAAAGTGATCATACTAAAGGAAATGAGATTGTATACTTGCAAGATGAAGAGGGTTTCAAGAAAGATGATGTAAACTTGGAGTTTCTCAAGGAATTCTTAGCTGAGTGCTCTCATGATGAGATCATAGATTTCCATGAACAATTGACTGATTCGGATTCGTCGATGGATTATGTGTATGAGGAGACAGAAGTTGATCAATTCTTCCAAGGTAATCTCCTGATTTTAATTACTTGAAATTTCCAAATCGATTATAATCAAACATTTATACAGTAGGTCAATTGGTTTTACCTGTGTTATCCCACATCGAGTATAATCAAACATTTATACAGTAGGTCAGTTGGTTTTAGCTGTGTTATCCCACATCGATTATAATCAAAAATTTAACCAGTAGATCAATTGGTTTTAGCTGTGTTATCCCACATCGATTATAATCAATCTCAGGTAATCCCCTGGTCTTGGTTGTTGTATGGTGTACTAATACAGGAATGTCCCACATCGATTAGATCAATTGGTGTTTATGTTATGAAATAATCTCAGGTGATTTTGAGGAGAAGATAACAGAGGATATACCTAAAGAATTCTCAGTGCCTGATGAGGCAGATGAAGATTCATCCTTGATTCAAGACATAGAAAACTCGGGATTTACGAAGATGGCCACTCGGGATGCTGAAGAAGAACAAGATGAAGCCAATCCGAAGAAGCTTTTTTCGGTCGAGAGTTCTAATGAGACAATACAAGCAACAGAAGAAGAGGAAGAACAGGAAGAGGTAACCACATCAGTATTAGAAGATCAGTCCAATGCAGACAACAAACCCGGAAATGTCATGAAAAACAACTTCAAGAAAGAAAAAACCGAAGGAGAGTTATCCGGTTATCCGGATAGTAGCTTGATCATTACAAAAGGAAGGAGAAGCCGAGGAGACGAAAATGAGGAGACAAAACAGTTCAATCCACGAGAACCGAATTACTTGGAGGTTGAACCTGATGTTGAATCAGAAAAGGTTGATCTAAGGCACCAAGAGATGGATGGAAGGAGAAATTCCGAGGAATGGATGGTTGATTACGCGTTGAGAAAGGCGGTTAGCGAGCTTGCCCCGGCTAGGAAGAGGAAGGTGGCATTGCTGGTTGCAGCATTTGAAACTGTTATACCAACACCTTCACGTATTCAAGCTTGCAATTAACTAAGGTAAATACCCGTTATCTGTCTTGCAGATAACGCGTGGATTTGATGCGTACGAGTTTGATCTGAATCTCGAGTTGTGAGTAGTTGATTGTGGTATGTGTTATGAGAGTGTTCATACACTCGAATGTAGCAAACACTAAATCTAAGTGTCCTTGTTTGTTGGGTGTGTAATCAGCTTAGTTAACTTAAGATGTGTTTCGTGTGTGTTTTATTGATACTAATCGGATTCTTTTGTGTTGTGTTGTATGTTAATGTTACTGGTAAGTCTTATGAGAGTGTTCATACACTCAAATGTAACAAACACTAAATTTAAGTCTCTCTCTTATAGGGATGTAATGCGAGCCGAACGAGCCGAGCATCGGCATGCTCAAGCTCGGCTTGTTTACCCGAACGAGTTGAGCTTTGACATGTTCAAGCTCGGCTTGTTTATAAACGAGCCGAGTCCGAGCCGTGCCTAAAATTTATACGAGCTTTAAAATGTGCTCAAGCTTGGCTCGTTTAGAAAATGAACGAGCTCGAGCCGAGCTTTTGACGAGCCGAGCCCGAGCCAAGCCTCAGTAGCTTGTCTCATATTACATTACAGTCCTACTCTCTTAATGGGCCTCTTAATGGGCCTGGTGCAAATTTAGGCCCAACATGCATACACTACTTTGTTGCTCTAATGCTGGAAAACAAAAGCTCAAATCTTTCGTTTGATTTGCCATCTTCTTCAAGATCATCTTAAAAGAGGATCAATTCGCTCGTTTTAAGTCCTTATCTGGTGCAAGTTTAGAGTGCAATCAGGATGATAATAAGCTGGATAACGAGTTGATTAACAACTTCAATTACCTATCCGTTAACCGTATCGGTTATGGTGGACATGAGACGGGATTAAGGTCATTTCAGTCCCGTCCCGGATATTTTACATGAGATGGGATTGGTACGGATCTTGGGTTTTTTAGATTGAATTTCACCGGATTCCATCCCTGTTAGGATCGGGACAGGATGGGACGGACTCAATCTCGCTTGCCTATTAGTTTTGTTTAATGTTTTTAAATTTTAAGTTTAATCTACAAAATTATCCATATGTATCGTACTTAAAATACAAAAACACTAAATTTTTAAATATCAATAATAACATATTACACATCTGAATATGTTTTTTTTTTGTTTAACATTTTGACCAATATGGTTTATGTTTTTTAAAAAATAATATAAACATAACTATATAATTACTATATAAGTATATTAATATCACTAATGCTTAGAGATTTTATTTATACTTCCTATTTGAAATTAAAAGTTTAACATACACGAAATGGGAGGAGCCTAGCAGGACGAAGAACTTAAGACCCATATTCCGTCTCGGATAGTTTAAGACGGGACACAGGTCTGGGGCGAGGTTTCTAATTGTGGATAAAATCCCTCCACATCGGGCCAAGATCGGGATGAGATTGGGATAAAACCAGGATTAGTGGAATTTGTGCCCATCCTTAATATCGGTGCATTCGGTCATCACCCGTTGGGTGATAAAGTGGATTAGGTTCAACCGGAAGACAAAGATTTATAACTATTGTTAACTTATATTGTATTTTTAAGGATTCACGCGTAACATAAAATTTATATATTAGAATATCTAAACATTATAAATGATAGTTCGTGTGTATTTCGGGTGGTGGACGAAGGACTCTCGTCCACCAATCAACTATCAACTAATTTTGTTTTTCAAAAAGGTTGATGATATCAAGATCGAACATTAATGAAGACAGGCGGATTCGAACTCGAATCTCCAAACTAACCATTTAAGAGTCTAACATCGCGTCCCACTAGACTAACTGAGTATTGGTTACAATATCAAGATCGAACATTAATATCAAAAAATATCAACGGACTTTTTGATATTAATGTTCGATCTTGATCTTATAATATGGATACAACTAGACCCTAATTTTGATATTAATATATACCTTGATATTATAATACGATACGAAATAGACCTAAGTTACACTTGTTCACAACTTTACCATTCTATATGCTAATCATTAATCAACCTTCACATTTACACTTATACATCTATAATGAAGGCATAAAGGAAAAAAGGGTAAGGGAATAAAGCTAAAATATAGGCAAAGACGTAAATATACACTACTTATATATAAGTAGGTCCTCTACAAGGCTTCAACAAATCAAGCACAAGTCTTTTAGATAAACCTTTTATCATTGAGTTGGCCATTATACTAATCCTTCTTCTCTACTTCATCTAAAGCTATATCATCTTCTTTAATGCACTTTTCATTAACAATAAAAAGTAGGGCCGTAATATGAGACAAGTTACTCGGGTTCGTCTCGGGCTCGGTTCGTCAAAAGCTCGGTTCGAGCTCGTTCATTTTCTAAACGAGTCAAGCTTGAGCACATTTTAAAGCTCGTATAATTTTTAGGCTCGGATCGGGCTCGGTTCGTTTATAAACAAGCCGAGCTTGAGCATGTCAAAGCTCGGCTCGTTCGGGTAAAATAACACTATAGGAGCATTATTTTAGCCGAGCTACTCGGGCTCGGCTCGTCAAAAGCTCGGCTCGAGCTCGTTCACTTTATAAACGAGCCAAGCTTGAGCACGTTTTGAAGCTAGTATAAATTTTAGGCTCGGCTCGGGCTCGGCTCCTTTATAAACGAGCCGAGCTTGAGCATGTCGATGCTTGGCTCGTTCGGCTCGTATTACACCCCTAATAAAAAGCTCTTCCCAAAATTACAAAATGAAAATATTACATAAACCATCCATTAAAAAGGAAAATTGCAAAAAAGAAAAATGGTTTGTCCCTTTTTTAGACAAATTAAAATGTTTAATTTACCCCCTTTATTTTCTTGTTTGAAAACTTGCTAAATATTTCGTCCATTTAATATAAAAATACCCTAAATCATTCATAAAATAATCTTACGAAAATATATCATAAATTTATGAGATTACTCAAAGTACGTAGTATTGCAATCTCTAAGTATCACACATAGTTTGCTTGTTGCATTTTTCTAAAACAATGTAAAACTTCAAATTATCTTTTTTTTAAAATAACTTAAATTTTCACAAAAATAATAATATGAAATATATAACTTATAAACTTAGCTATTTACTTTAATTGCAAAATTTTGAACTTTATCTATTTATTATAATTTATTTTCCAAATTAAGGTTATAAACCTCTACCTTGGGATATAAGACCATAGCACAATATAGGATGAAAATTAACATCATATATTAACTATTTAGTTAACATTCGTGAATCGTGGATGCCTGGATGGATCAAGTTACTTTCGAGTTTTTTTAAACATTATGTAAAACTATTAAATTTATTATAAACTAAAGTCAAAATCATATGTATTCTCTTCTCAAATCATTTTCTTTTTAATATACCTTTTGAGCTAGGGTACTCTTAGCAGTCGTTTGATATCGATACCCTAATTAAAGGTATGTGTATAGATATAACTCATATATCCGGTGTTTGGTGTTTTAGGGTATCATTATCAATTTGATACGCTATATCCCAATTTCTCCATTTTGATATCGTAACATTTCGTAAGGTATCGGGTCTTTCTTTTCCAACTACTTCCCTCTCTCGACATTTGATACTTATGTAAATAAGAATGATGTCCTTCAATGCAGTCCGTTGATTTTGTTTTGTTCTTCCTCAATCTGATATCTGATACCCATACAAATAGGATATCACCTATCAATTTGTTACTTATACCTTTGATATCCATACCTGTATCCTATCGGAAACCTTTCTAATTAGGATATCGATATCAAACGACCCCTTAATCCTATCGAAGCATGACATTCTTGATAAATAATTGAAATTGTACCTTTTTTTTTTTTAATAAACATGGATAAATTGAAACATCCAAACTAGTGGGTATCAATAAAAAAGAACATACACAGTAAAAGAGCAAAAGAAAAATGTAACAAGTCACTGTACAATATCAACGTGTTTTGTGATTAATTACCTTTAGTACAGACACAAACTTCTACTTCCACTCTTACTGCATCACTTAAAGCATTCATCTTTTGAACTTCCTAGCTTCATTATAAGCACTGCTCCCTCGTCGAGTTTGCTCTGATCAAAACGTCTCATAGATCAAGCATTCATAATGGAAGTATTTCAGAAGTTTCCTATCAAATTTGCTGTCATTTTCTTTGTTCTTGTAGCATTGCACAGCAATGTTGTTGTAGTGCATGGTAAGCATGTAAGTGTAGCTCAGGATGGAACAGGCGATTACTGGACTGTTGCTGCTGCTGTGGCTGCTGCCCCATCGTTCAGCAAACGTCGATTTACGATACATATTAAGGGAGGTGTTTATATGGAGAATGTAAGGATATGGAAGGAGAAAACCAACTTGGTTCTTGTCGGGGATCGAGATAAGACAACGAAGATCGTTGCTGGTCGACATTCTCCGGACTTCATAACGTCTGATACAGCCACCTTGTGTAAGTAGCTTCCATCTTTATATGGGGTTGTGTTTTGGTATGCTTACGTTTTGCTTGTTTAGAATCGAACTGAGCTTAAATTTTAACCGAGGTTCTAATACTCAACTCGTTTAGTAAGTGAAGGAGTTCAAACCGAGCTTTTTTTCGAGCTGAACTCGTGTAATATGAGAACCCTATCAAAGATTGACTCGTTTAGGCACTGTTAGGCTAGGTTGGCTACTCGAGTCGAACAAGCCGAATTTTAGTATATACATGTATAACTCGTTTAGAATAAGGTTGAGCCTAGATTTTAATCAAGCTTAAAAATGTGTTCATATTCGTCTTTTTTAATAAGTGAACGGCTCGAGCCTAACTTTTTTCGAGTCAAGCTCAAGTAATGTACACCCTTAATTAAGATGTCACATACCTTGTTATAAGTGAATGAGTTCGAGCCAAGTCAAGATTGACTCGTTCAGGCATCATTAAGGTTGTTATTCAAATCGAATGAGTCGGAATTTGATATGCTCATGTTCAACTCATTTCGAATCAAGATCGAATTGTTGTTCCCAAATTCTATTCAAGCTAAAAAGAAATGCCACATACCTAGTTATAAGTAAATGAATTCGAGCCGAACTCGAGAGTAATATAGCAACTTTAGTGAAGATTGACTCGTTTAATCATCATTAGAGTTGTTATACGAGCCGAATAATTTTAACTTGATATATTAATGTTCTAACTCGTTTAAAACCGATGAAGCTCAAATCGAGTATAAATTTTAACCGAAAAGGAAAGAATCATGATGACATATGTAACATCTATGGTTAACATGGTTGTGTATTAGATGTGGAGGGAGATGGGTTCATAGCAAAGTACATTACGATTGAGAACTCAGCAGGACCCATGGCAAACCAGGCAGTAGCAGTCCTAAACAAGGCAAATCAGTCCATCTTCTACCAATGTACCTTCCTTGGCTACACTGACACTCTCTATGCCAAGTACTCTTTGCAATTCTATCGAGACTGCGACATCTATGGAACTCGCGACTTCATCTTCGGTAACGCAGCTGCCGTCTTCCAAAACTGCAACATCTATGCCCGTCTTCCCAACAATGTCATCATCTTCACCGCCCAAGGAAGATCAAGGCCTCAAAGGTACATATTATTCGAATAAGAGTAAAGAGTCGGGTTTTGATATGTTCATCTTGTTTAGAGTCGAACCAAACCTCAATTTTAACCGAGCTTTTATTGGTTTCGTAAATGAAACTCATTTAGTCATCATTCGGGTTTCATTCACTTTACGAAACCGCAATATCTAGTGAGCTTTAGGTTATTTTAATCGAGCTACCTAGATGATTTAGTATTATTCGATTTGTTTAGTCAAGTGAATGAAATTAAACTTGAGTAGCTTGACTCGTAAAACATCTTTACTAAAGATTAACCCATCTAATAAGCTTTACGGTTATTATTCGAGTGTAAAGAGCCGAGCTTTGATATGCTATGTTTATCAAACCTACATTTAATCAATCTTTGGTTTATGCTCCTAGTTGGCTTGTTTAGTCAAGTGAATGAGATAACATCGATCTCCTACCGAGCTTGAGTAACTCGGCAATTAGGACAGCACAATGTGGAAGGGAATTTCAACATGTTCTTATTAAGGTTTAGGATCCAATTTCAAATTGTTAAGAAATATTGTTGAATCAATCAAAAACTATATTTGTTTAACGCATAACTTTAAAATGTTTAAATTCTTTTAAAGCATTTTCATTTCATCTCATTCTCTTTACAAATTTCATTTCATCCTTCTAACCAAACGGACACATAACGTGGTTCTTTGTAACAGGAACACCGGATTCACAATCCAAAACTGCACGATCACGATGGACCCAGCTCTAAGTTCATCATACAAGACGAGCATCATAGGGTTTCTAGGCCGGCCATGGTTTAGATACTCAAGAGTGATGGTAATGGAATCATATTTAGACAGCATCATTCATCCAACAGGATGGATGAGCTGGCCCGGGGACAAGATTGATAGGCTCATCTATAGAGAGTTCAGGAACCGCGGTCCGGGGGCTATGACTGCATCCCGGGTCTGGTGGGCTGGCTTCGAAGCCCTTACCGAAGCTAACATGGCGAAGCCATTCACAGCTTCTAAACTTATTCATGGAGATGGTTGGATTCCTAAGACAGGGATTCCTTACTACGGCAGCTTTGCATCGATGTATGCATCAGCATGATTTATCACTTAGAAATTGAGATTGTGGATTATAATAGTTCATTTGTTTGGTTTGTGTTGTTTGAGTTAAACTATGATCGATTCATGATTTACGTTTTGAAGAAGATTTAGAGTAAAAAATGTTTGGAAGTTTGAAAGTTAAAGAAGTTCAATTGTTTTTATAGTACAATGAGGCCCGTTTGGTTTAAAGTTTAAACTCCGAAAACGGAATAAAAACGAATCTAGTCTATACTTATATCCTTATTCATGAAGTTTTTTGGAATTTTTTTGTGTGATTTGAACTAATTGGAGTAGAATTTGATTACTTTTGATACGGAATACGAAATAGGGAAAAACAAATGTATTTTGCATGAGATTACAAAAAAATAATTTTAAAATAATTAATGAACAAATTACACCTATGGCATGAATGTTTAACCATTGGTTTGCTCTTAAAGGGGCTTTTTTCTATCTTCACAATAAAAATGCATTAGTTGCTCCCGGTAGGGTTGTAATGCGTCTTAAGAGCATCTTCATCCCAGAACTTCTGGATTTCTTTAGCAATTAAAAAATTAAAATTAAAAATAAATGTCAAATTAGAAGAAAGAATCTATACAATTATACTTATACATTAAGGAAAGTTTTAATTTATTTTTTTTATTTTGTCCAAATGTAGGGATATAACAGGTTATTGATTATAATTATACATTAAGGAAATTTTGATGAATTCTTGGATGTAAGAGAGAGTTTCTTCAATCATTTTGTGAATAAAAGAAAAAAAAATAAATAAGAAATTTCTTTAGAATTTCTGAAATGAAAGATGCTCTAAAGGGGCTTTTTTCTATCTTCACAATAAAAATGCATTAGTTGCTCCGGGTAGGGTTGTAATGCGTGAAAGTATTGGCATATAGTTGAGTTTTTTCCGAGATGAGTCTAAGCCTAAGTAGTTTGGTTAATATATCAATATTATATATTAATTTTAGTCAAACAAGTCGAGTTTTAACCAAAGCGAGTCTAAATTTTAAACGAGCCACAAAATGTGTACGGTGTTCAGTTCGTTTATAAGTAAACGATTCCGAGCTTTTTCAGAAATAACTCGTATCATATAACGGCCCTAATGATGAAGAAAATGGGCGAAAACAATACCCCTCAAAATACTATTTCACGTCCAAAAACAGCACAAGTAAGCACACATAAAACACAGATACTTCATTGAACTTATTAAAACCAGTACTCGGCATACAGCTCTAAACACGCATAAATCGATCCTTTTGTCCAAAAACTCAAGCTAGTCTCACCGAGATTTTTTTCTTAATAATAGGCAAAACACGGTACGATCACGATTACTTTGTTTAATGACCTTCGGCTCCGAGAAGGGCGAGGAGGAAAGTTTTGTAGTCACCATGGGTCTCCTTGGCCACGGCTTTCTCAAGCTCGACGCTGTTCCTCTTGTAGTATTGCTCCTTGATTTGCCTCAAGTCCTTCTCAGCCCTCAACACTATCACCCTGGTTACTGCATCCTCATCTGTCCCGCGCTTCAAGAGTCCATCCCTCACAACGCCCTCGAGGTACTCGTGGGGAGCCCTGATGCAGTCAATGGCCGTCTGCAACACTATCACGTACTCATTGTCGTGGTTCGCTTCCAGATGCTGGTGAAAAAGCAACAACAATGACTCTTTCAATATAATTCAAGGCATTCAAACTGTGGTTGGAAGAGCTTATTTTTCTTTTCAGATTGGTGTGTTACCTTAGTGATGGAATCTCCATGGACATCCTGATAACGGAAGAAAGTAGCAATGAGCTGTGCCTTGCTCCTTGTAGCCACAATCCTTAGAATCTCATCATTGTTGTACTGCTTGTCCTTGATGGCCTTGTTGAGAATCTCAGCCTCTGTCTCAGCAAGCTTTTTCTCGGACTCATTAGCCTCGTACCTGTAGGCGCTCACAAGTAGAACCAGGAGCTGCAATCCAATGACAATTGATCAACATAACATTAAACAAATTAAAAAGAAAATAAACAATTTCTAGTAGATTCTTTGAGAAGTAGATTTACTCTGCGAATGTCACCGGTGGTGTGGGAGGCAACATCTTCCTCCAAGCTGTGTTTGTAGCGGGCCTGATACGCCCTCCTCAGTCCCAACAGCTCCTCAGAGTTAAGGATGCAAGCGAGCTCAGCGATAACCCGGTAGTCGCCTTTCTTCAGAGCATTGTTAGCAAAGATTGCCTCACGGTCAAAAGGCTCATGCATCCATCGGTATACAGCTCTCTGTGATCATTATATATTTGTTTGAACATCAACTACTGTCCATCTAAATTATCCAATGGCACACAGACTGATCATGTTTCAACCGCGGGGAAAATTTTAAGTAAGAGATAAGAGCAAAAAATCAGGAAAGAAAGACAATCATCAATGCCAGACAATCTGGTTAACATGATCAATGATCAGATCGATTTTAAGTAAGGATTTTTCATCTCACACCACAACTAATATCTCAGTTCATATTCTAACCAAAACAATATATCTCGCTTCGTACACAAATGTAAGCAGATCAAACGGATGAATGTAAGAACGAAACAAAGCAAGCAAGGAAACGGAGGAAAACGAAAAAAGAGACCTCAAAATCTCCAGAAAGTTCCTTCTCGAAACGCTTGACGAGATCCTCGTTAAACTCCTGGAAGTATGCTTCCTTGATCAGCCTCAACTGAGGTCCAGTTCTGTGTCCGATCACCTCAATAATCCCCTTCTCGTTCGTTCCCCAGCCTACATTTATTACAAAATCAATCAAATCTCACCAAAAAATGTCAAAAACCACAAATCAATCGAACATACAACAATGACTTCTCAAAATCAATCGAACGTACAACAATAACTTCAAAATCAATCGGGATACCTTACGATAAAAATTTAACAACGGCTAGATTCGATCATAGTTATACCACAACAAAAACTTCTAAACATCGATCGCGCTATATCAATGTCTAGATTAGATCAGATTTATACGTGATCAAAAAACCGAAACCTAAATCTGAATGACGAAATGAATAAATAGATAGATCGATCGGTATTATACTCAAACTGACCTTCACAAGCCTGCCTGAGAGCTTGAGCATCAGCGATCGGATCGCAACTTTGTGGAGCAGTCAAGGTCGCCATTATCGCTCTCTCTCTCAAAATTTCAGACCCAAATTTTTAGACAGGAATGCGAAATGTTTACTGATACGCCCTCACCCACTCCCTGTATTTATAATCAAATATTACGATTTATTTCAATTATTGAATTAATTTTGGAATAAATAATAAAAATTAGTAAATTTGGTAATACAGGGTGCGAGTCTGAACCAGTTTGTACGTGGCGAGGAGTAACGTTTCGGGTGGCCCCCACCTGTTAACAATAATATTTATGCCACGTGGCAACGTATGGCCTACTCTGTGAACGTTACGCCTCGAAAAGGTATAAACTATAGTCACGATTCAGAGTAAGTAAATCAATTTGATGATATTGCCAGCAATGGAATTTTCACTTTTAGTAATGTTTTGAAATTTGAATTCGAGGTGCAATTCACGCGGTTTTAATTGTTTTTTTATTTTTTATATAAAAGAATTTAAATAAATATTAATATAATTAACTATTTATTTCTTTTTCTTCCTTTTCGATCCAATAGTCGACGCGGCGTTTATAAATATTTATTCAATTATATTAACATATATTTGGTTGTAGGTTCTCTAAGTCGCCCTAAAATCTAGGGATATATGGTGTCTTAAATTTTTTTTATTATGTTTAAAGAGTTGGTGGAAGGGTTAACCAAATAATCAAATAGATAGGGGTAAGCAATTAATAAAATAAATAAAATAACCAAACTCCCGACAATGACGTCAATTTGATGATTGTTGAAATATGAGTATAAATCTCGCAAATAATTATAAGACTTAGTAGTAGTATATGATTTGGATCGAACTCATGAAAATTGATGTAATGATTTAAATAATTAAGTTCAAAGATAAAAATATAAATAAGAAATGTAAACAAAATAACATATGTGAAAACAAAAAGGCATAAGATAAATCCATATATGGTATTGATCGAGTCAATTGGTACACAAATCAAGCCAATCATCGAAAGAAATAGGGAGAAGAATATACTTGGATAGGTTGATCGATAACATACAACCAACCATGAAAATGTAACATTAACGTAGATTATTATAAAGCAATTTATGAATATATTTGGATAGGCTGATCAAGGGCATCAATTCACGCAACTCTCTCACCTTAAACGAACACTTTGAAGTACAAATAGACCTAGGTTTTTCCGTGTCCAGTTCTCGCATCTTGCATAGGATGATCAACGGACTACCATAACATATGAATTAAGACATATGATTAAAGGATAAAGTTAAGTTAGTTAACCACAAATATTATGGAATCATCATACAAGTCGGCTCTCTATACCCTAAAATAACGAGAAATCAACAAGAAACACATACTTACAAAACTTCAATATTTATTAAACAATAGAAAACAACACCAATCAAGCCGACATGGACCAAATCCAGACCGACAGACAAGAGAATGGTCAAGTTGACATCCGGTACAGATTGAGTCGAGCGGTGTAACAATTTAACGTCCATCAAGGATGCGAATCTAAACTGAAATAAAAATTGGATAAAAAAAATTAATGGTTGCATAGCTTCATCTACATGGATGAAACTAAAACTTAATCCTCTTATGAACTGTGGTTAATTCTACTAAACCCTGAATTTTAGAAAGTATAAGAATAAAAAGACTAACTACATCTTTCAACTAACACTTATCTCTAAGAGAATATCATAAGGGGAGAGAAAATAAGTATAAACATTTTAATTTGATGTTGTACCAAATCGTCCGGCTCAGTGCAATACTTCGACCCAATTTAGTACAAAACGCAACGTATAGGAGATATGGTCACAAACTCGTAAAATATGGACAAATCGGTCCAACCGAAGGGGATAGATCGGCCCAACTTATAGTGATGGCTCGAGCAAATCTTCATTTTTTCACTCACATGTCTTAATCAATTCAGTCTTGAAAATAATTATAATTTATTTCGAAATACTTTATTTTATTTATTAATTTATTTTATTGAAAATAATTATATCTATTTTAAGAATAAACAAAAAGATATGTCGGATATGTGAAAGAGATATGACAATCGATTAGTTTTAAAAAAAAACTTATATAGATAATTTCTTTTAAAAAAAATAAAAATTGTGACTTTTAGTGAGAGAGTTGGATTTCAAAATACGATTGTATAGCCCATATTAGCAGTTAAATACTCTACTTTAGTAGATTTATTAATAACCACTAAAAATTCACAATACAACTAAATAGTTATGCTGAAAGTAATAACTTTGCACATCTAAAACAGATATATTTAATATAAGGTCGGTTGACTACTCATTCTATTGTCAATTGACTTTAGATAAACCTCGATGGAGCTGGGTGTTAAATTCAGACCTAACATAAACCGTATGTACACAATCCCGACTCTAACTTTGTATGTATTAGACTTTTACAAATTAATTTTAAAACAAAGTAAATAAATAAAAAGAATGAATGTTATATGTTTTTTTTTACACAAACGACGAGTATAGTTGCAAAAAGGATTTTTCCGTTTGGTGCCCCTGAGTTTTTGGCTTTTCCGGATGGTGCCCAAAGTTTTTCACGTTTCCGTTTGGTACCCCTGAGTTTTTGGCTTTTCCGGATGGTGTTCAAAGTTTTTCACATTTCCGCTTGGTACCCCTGAGGTTTCGGCTTTTCCGGATGGTACCCTTATTTCTTATTATTTGTCTAAAATAACGTTTCTTATATTAAATTTATAAAAAAAAAATAGGGGGGAAAATTATAACAATTTTATATCATAAATTTTGAAGACAAGTATAGTTTAATTGAACAAATTTAATCAACTATTAATAAATTATGATATTTTTTAAAATATAAGGTTTTTACATATTATTTTATGATTTTTAATATATTTATTACTATTTGATACTTTATCATATTTTGCATCAAAACATGAATTTTTTTTTTATGTTTTATGGAAACTAATTTTTTATAAAAAAAAAAATTTATTATCAAATTTTTTCTCTATTTTTTTATAAATTTAATATAATAAACGTTATTTTGCATCAAAAAAT
>BSUD01000002.1:3046033-3117139 GCA_033239045.1 Fagopyrum esculentum | reverse complement strand
AGGGTTTTGTTTATTTTTTTTTATCATTTTGAAAAGTGGAATTATTATTTAAAACGGACATTTATCAATAATTATTAATTTTTTTTGAAACACCGAATGTCCAATTTGAATATTTTGCATTATACATTTATCAATGATTTATTTTATGTATAATTATAAAAAAAATAGGAAAAAAATTTGATAGTAAATTTTTTTTTTATAAAAATTAGTTTCCATATAACATAAAAAAATTTCATGTTTTGATGCAAAATATGATAAACTATCAAATAGTAATAAATATATTAAAAATTATAAAATAATATGTAAAAACCTTATATTTTAAAAAATATCATAATATTAATATTTGATTAAATTTGTTCAATTAAAATATTCTTGTCTTCAAAATTTATAATATAAAATTATTGTAATTTTTTTTCCTTTTTTTTATAAATTTAATATAAGAAACATTATTTTAGACAAATAATAAGAAAGAAGGGTACCATCCGGAAAAGCCAAAACCTCAGGGGTACCAAGCGGAAACGTGAAAAATTTTGGACACCATCCGGAAAAGCCAAAAACTCAGGGGTACCAAACGGAAACGTGAAAAACTTTGGGCACCATCCGGAAAAGCCAAAAACTCAGGGGCACCAAACGGAAAAATCCTTGCAAAAAAGTAAAACCGACCACCAAGGTCACCGTCATCACACCTTATTCTACCAATAAATTATGCCTTCTTTACTTTGTTCAACCACTTTCAATCTTTTTCTTCTTCCTTTACACCTAAATTAGGCTAAATATATTTTAAAATACGGATACTCAAAAAAAAAGAAGATAAGTGTTTGAAAATAGTAATTTATATTACACGAGTTAAATTATAATTGAAAGTGTATTATAAATCAAGTTGACCATAGAAAATTGTATTAATTGTCATTATTGAAGAAATTCATATGGAAAGGTTCGCGGGACTTTTAAATACTAAACCTACTAAATAAATAATGGATTTTTCCGTTTGGTGCCCCTGAGTTTTTGGCTTTTCCGGATGGTGCCCAAAGTTTTTCACGTTTCCGTTTGGTACCCTGAGTTTTTGGCTTTTCCGGATGGTGTCCAAAGTTTTTCACGTTTCCGCTTGGTACCCCTGAGGTTTCGACTTTTCCGGATGGTACCCTTATTTCTTATTATATGTCTAAAATAATGTTTCTTATATTAAATTTATAAAAAAGAAATAGGGGGAAAGATTATAACAATTTTATATTATAAATTTTGAAGACAAGTATATTTTAATTAAACAAATTTAATCAACTATTAATAAATTATGATCTTTTTTAAATATAAGGTTTTTACATATTATTTTATGATTTTTAATATAATTATTACTATTTGATACTTTATCATATTTTGCATCAAAATATGAAAGTTTTTTATGTTTTATAGAAAATAATTTTTATTAAAAACTTTTCCCTATTTTTTTTTATAAATTTAATATAAGAAATGTTATTTTGCATCAAAACATGATTTTTATACAAATTTTTTTTTATCATATTTGTTAAAATAATTTTTATGTTTTATTTATAATGATATATGAAATAAATCATTGATAAATGTATAATGCAAAATATTCAAATTGTGATAAATGTCCGTTTTGAATACAATTTCCACTTTTCAAAATGAAAAAAATAAAAATCCTACTTAAATTTTAATAAAACTATTGAAATGCACATACAAAACTCATGTTTTTTTATAAAAATTATTCTTTATAAATATTTTTTTTCATGTTTTGATGTAAAATGTGATAAATTATCAAATAGTAATAAACATATTAAAAATCATAAAATAATATTTTAAATCTTATATTTTAAGAAATATCATAATTTATTAATAGTTGATTAAATTGGTTTAACTAAAATATACTTGTCTTCAAAATTTATATAATATAAAATTGTTATCATTTTTTTTTATAAATATAATATAAGAAATGTTATTTTAGACAAATAATAAGAAATAAGGGTACCATCCGGAAAAACCGAAATCTCAGGGGTACCAGGCGGAAACGTGAAAAACTTTGGACACCATCCGGAAAAGCCAAAAACTCAGGGGTACCAAACGGAAACGTGAAAAACTTTGGGCACCATCCGAAAAAGCCAAAAACTCAAGGGCACCAAACGGAAAAATCCATAAATAATTGACGTGTATTGAGACCGTTCATCAAGCATGAATTTCTTTATAAAAAAAATAATAACAAATTAACAATAAAAGGGTGGTTGGTTGATTTATGTTGATATTAAAATAATAGACTTTATATTATAAAATAAAAATTACCAATAAAAGGGTGGTTGAATAATTTTTTATTCAAATCTTGATTGTGCCATTTTTATATCCGATTGGGGGGTGTGCAATCGATCCGGATTAGGAGTTTTAAAATTTTTGAACTGGGGATGGGACTAGAATTTCGGTCTCAACCCCGGAGAACCTAATTTTTTAGTATTTTTTAAAATTTTAAATTATTTCCACTTTAACCCGGTCCGCCTGTAATTTTCGGACCTGAAGCGGAGTCGGTTTAGAACCCGAAATCCAAAAAATTAGTGGACCAAACCGGATCCGATCCTACTGTAAAAAAAAACCCGGTTTGATCCGATCTGAATTTGCGATCTGGGTCAATTTATAAACAATCCTAGGTATAATGACAAAGATGGTAATTTGGGTTGTAAATGCAATTATTTTGGAATATTCTAAGGAATAAACCGATTAACATTCTTTTCATTATACTAAATTCCGTATTAAAAGTTTATGGTACTATGGGGTTTGATTGTGGTCAAGTTTTACAAAAGCAACTTCACCTAAAAATGAATAAATATCGACCTTTTTTGAACTTTACCTAGAGTAATTTTAGAGAAAGAAAGGGAAGTCTTGTTATCACTTACTCATGTATCCACTAATGGGCTGAAATATGGGTCATCATGAAGGCCCAATACGAAAGAGTTGATGGGCTAATAAGCCCAACGTATCATCTACAGTGGGCCGTTTAAGTTTGCTTGTTCGTTCATGAGCCTAAAAACAATTTCAAATGCGTTTGGAACAGTACTTTTTGGGTAAAACATTAAGGTCTTTCAAATTTAGGTCCAGACCCAAAATTTTGGACCCGACCCGATTATAAACCGCCCGTAACGTATTAGAGTCAGTATTAGGTCCGAGGTTTTTTAAAGTTCGGATTAAGGTAGATTTGGTCCAAAACCAGTTTGGATTCGGTCCAGATCCAGTAGTGGATTCAGGGTTACCCGAATCATACACATTGCGACTACTTCACTGTACCTGGGTCCATGATGTCTCCTATCCAATGTACCATTCCTCCGACTGCACTTTCATTGACCCGGAATTCAGTTGTCAGCTATTTCTGGCGACCCGATTCGGATTACCTCAAGAAAGGTGGCAACCCGCTACTTGTCAGCTCCCAAGTTTTGATGGGTCCGAGCTTTTGCAGAGATATAAGGGCAAGATTGTGATGTTTGTTGGTAATTCTTTGAGAAGAATCAATGGCAGTCTCTTATTTTCATGCTTTCTTCTTCTTTGCCTAAATCTCCGTCTACCCGGATCATCACAGAGGATCCACTTTCTCATATCAAGGTTTTGGTACGTGGCCGGCCAATTTCATCTAAAATCGATTTTAAAAATGTATTCATACTCGTGAATTGAACGAGTTTAAACTGAGATTTTAGCCGAGCATAAAAATATCTATATGTTTGACTTATATAGAAAGTGATTGTCCTCGAGCCGAATCCGACAACTCATCTCACGTAACAGTTGTATATAAGTGTGACATTTGTTGGCTTGCTTCGGTATACGGTTACTGTGAAGTTCTGGCGGATCGAAGGTCACATGGGAATTCCATCGTAAGTTTGAAGACACATAAGGGTCGGGTCCGAGCCAACACATAAACCTAATGAGACTCCATGTTAAAACAAATTGGCAATTAGGTGGAGTAGTCCACCAATTAGTTATCTAGCTCAATCGCACGAGACAACAATATTTCAAGATCCACATCAAATGGCTTAAGGCCGACAAGCCCAATAAACGTCTGAGCACATGCGTATTGGATATGAGTCCAACAGCCAAGTGAGATTTTATGCTGAAACCAGTAGACAATATAATGACTAAATGAGTAGTCCACCAACCTTATATATTGACATCATTACCTTTTGTTATGAATATCTTAACATGTGAACCTCCTCTCCGTCAGAATGATTCTCTCCGGTATTAGCATAATGCATATTTTATACTTGTCATTTGTATAATTGTATTTATCAAATAACGTCTTTCGATTTAGATAACAATGTTATTAATTTTATCACTTGTTTCACACCTAAGTTAGATTAAAAAATGTATAAAGTTGTGGTTTAGGTCTTGATTTGCCAGAACATATTTTTGAAAACGGATTGATGTTATACTATTACTAAACTAAAGGTGTGTTTGGTTACTGTCATGTTTTCCTACAAAAAAAAAATATGTGTAGTTTTCTTTCGATTCTTCTGTGGTACATGCAAAGTACGACCATGTAAATCATACGACTGACTCGGTCGTGAATTGTATCACGACGGCTGGAACAACTTATACTTGGGATCCGCGTTGAAATTTGACGGCACGAGGCGCAATATTAGTCCAATGCTAGGCCCGTGATTATTCATATCTTGGACCATGACTTACTTCTAGTCAATATTAGACCATTTCTCTCTCCACACACATATATATATATATATATATATATATATATATATATATATATATATATATATATATATATATATATATATATATATATATATATATATCGAGAACAGACCTTAATTATCGTGTAATTATGAGAACAGTTCGTAGTTATTATTAGTTTTGCTACGAAGGTGTCATATCGTTTAATGCATTAT
This sequence comes from Fagopyrum esculentum, assembly GCA_033239045.1. NCBI lineage: Eukaryota > Viridiplantae > Streptophyta > Magnoliopsida > Caryophyllales > Polygonaceae > Fagopyrum > Fagopyrum esculentum. The sequence goes on along the minus strand of BSUD01000002.1, from coordinate 3,112,247 downwards.
TCGTAGTTATTGTTGGTTGAATGGATTATTCGTAGTTATTATTAGTTTCAAAATATTATTTATCTAATAATTATGATATCACCCTAAATCTCGACCCCTAATACTCACCATCCGACGGTCTAATATTGTTCTCAAGATTACATGATAAGACTCACCTAGGAACCGCGCCTATATATCGGTTTTGTAAGAAAACGGATTGTGGAGGGATTGGTCAACATATATTTTTTTTTTGTCATATCGACTTACGTTCATTAAGTAATTTATCTTTTTTGTTTTCCTCCCTCATTGTTATTTTTTAGAATTACTAATAAGAATAAGTGTTTGTTTTTTACAATGAAAAATGAATTGTTAATGCGGTAACTAGCACTATTTATAGGTCCGGATCTGGACTGGATTGGACCGAACTGGAACAATGCGGACCGAATTATTCGGTCCAAACCCGGTCCAAGTCTGGAACCAGATGAACCAAAAAACTTGTGATATTTAGAAAAGTATAGGTCTGGATCTGGACCGGACCGAACCAGAACAATATCTAAACAAAATATTTTCGGTCTATTTTATTAACAATTTTAAAAAAATAGGTCCGGACCGGACAAGACCGATTGTGAACCGAATTGGCTGGAACGAAAACCGGACCTGTTGTTTTCGGTCCGGTCCAAAAACCGAACCGGACCGAAAAATGCTCAGTCCTAGTGGTAACACAAAAACAAAAAAAAAACTTATCATCGTCTCCTCTCGTATTCATTGTATTTACGTTATGCACAAATAAGATGAACGATCACACTCCTTATATTTATGTCATGAACAACTAAGGTACACGATCGTGCACGCTCTTACAAAAATAAAGTGTACGATCACATGTGAAGGACGCATGATCGCGCACCTAAGAACCACACGATATGTGAGATAATAAATTTTAACATCTAAAGACGAGAGATTATTCGCTAGTCTAGTGTATGAGGTCAATATGTTACGTACTCACCATGTTGTCCGTTGATTTTATGATGAAGTTTTATTGAGTTTATTTGTTGATCGAATCCAGATATAACATGTATGTACGCTCGTACATACGTATACGCTACAGATCTACTGAATTTTGGGGATATGATCCCAAAGTGATTGAAATTTTGGCAGCATGTTAATTAGGTGATTGTTGCTCGATTGGTTGGCAGCTGTTTAAACTCAATTTAAGGCTGAGATAAATGACCTTCTAGCCGCTGCCGAAGCATAAATGCTATCTAGCTATATTTGCTAGCTAGTTTCAATTGGGTAGTTGGACTGCCATTTAATCACATTTAGTGCCCGTTTGGTTGGAGCGGTAGAATGGAAACGGAATGGAATCGAATAAGGGTAGAGAAAGGAAATGGAATGGATGGGATTACTTTTATGTGTTAAAAGACCCCTAACCAAACGTAGTTTTTGATTGATTCGGAATTATTTCGTTACCGGGAATGATTCTAGGTGCTTCCAAACGGGTCCTTTGGATTTCCAGAAATAGAAATAGAAATAGTAAATTGAAATCTCATCAAATTTATATAGGGTCAGTTCGGTAACGTAAGATTATGTAGATAATGATCAAGATGAAGAGAATTATTTAGATGAAGAATTAAGGAGATGAAATTGTTTAAAACTGAGAATGAAAATAAGTAAAATAAGTGTTTGGTGAAATTAATATGATTGTGGATAAAATTACAAAAAAGTACGTGTTAAATTTCTTATTGAAAGAGATGAAAAATAGAAAGAGGGGTAAAAGTGAGATTTTAGCTTCAATAATTCCCATAATTTTTATAATCGAAATTTTACAGGATTACAAAATTTTTATAATCTAATTCTCTTAATCTCCATAATTCAACCCCTTTAATCTCCTTAATTCTCTTACCAAACAAGATTACGATAATTATTTCTCCGTTTAAATTCTCATAATCTTAATCACTTTAATTTTAAGGCTTACCAAACGGAGCTATATATGTCTTATTGTTCGATTCAAATACGAAATATGAAATATAAGGCATTCGTGTTTATTTGTTTGGTATTGATATCTAGATATTAGACATGTATATTGATATAAAAAAATACATATTTAGTATTTATTATATAAGTATATGAATATCAGTTTGATACTGATATACTTATGTTATATTTTTCCCTTTTTGATATATTTTAAAAAAGAAGTATCACATGTCTTATATTTTACCTCCTTCTATTTTTACTTTCTAGAATTCTTTCTCTAGTGGAGATCAATCTTATACTCAAATGTTGATATCGATACCGATACCTGATATATTAATATTTATATATAGATACCAATGAAGCCGTTATGTGTATTATGAATACCAGTTTGATACGGATAAACATGACTTTAGTCCCAAATTTCAGACTCAAAAAAGATAAATAAAGTATACTGACATTTCAAAAAATCAAAAACCCTTTTAGGGAGATTATTTTTGTGTAGTTCTTTTCTCCCTTATTTGTGTCATGACGGTTAGACCGTCTGCCGATTTTTTCGGCCTTTCGATCCACTAAATGGCGCGCCGTCTAGTTGTTTCGAACCGCTTTCCCTTAAGAAAAAAAAAGTTATAACCTAATTTACACTTTATGGAAATTTCTTCTTCTGTTAAAAAATTCAAAAGTGGTAATTTCTCTAAATGTTTTATTTTCTAAATTAGCTTTTTTTCACTCACGTCAAAAATATAGACAGAAAATTCAACGGGTAAATTCAATAATATGGTTAGTAGTCTTTGGTATCACAATAATTGTGATTTTGAAATTTTACCTACTTTTGGTAACGTACAATTCTGCATGTAATTATTATACATATAATATATATAAATATATCTTTATTTCTCAAGGATGGACATGAGGGGTATGTAAGTCAAATTTGTAAAGAGTTTTTATAAAATAAAGTCCAAAAAATAGTTATTATAATATTTGAAAATTTAACAATTTAACTGCATTTATTATCTGATTTATTTCGAATCAACCCAAGATCAATTCTTATTTGTTCTAATTTTGTAAAATTTATTTTACTATTGAGATTTTATTTAAATCTAAATAGTGGAGTAATGTGAATTTAAAGTATATTATTTATGTTTAAAATTTTATCTAATATTAAAGTTTAGTCTATTGATTTATAAACATGATGATATCCTTTTTGTTTAATTGAAAAAGCATAAACTTTTTATATCAGTTCATAAATAATATATATATATATATATATATATATATAGAGAGAGAGAGAGAGAGAGGCTAGTTCCGGTGAGGAGAAGTCTTATGGATAGGAATTAGGAGTTATGTGAGCCATTGTATCAAATTTAAATCAATGGCTCACAAACACTCATCATTAATGACATCTTGTAATTACATAAATTTGGAAGAAAAAAAAAAAAGAGTACAACACTCTCGCTGATCGACCGACTCACAAATCACAACTCTCACATTCTTCATCCAACAAGCTCTATATTTGGCCGATTTTCAACCAAATCAAAGACGGATTATATAAAAATGATGAAATCAAAGAGAATACAAGACGATTCATGTATTGTCTCTTCGAAATTTCTATTCTCAAGGTTTAGGTTTTTCATTCTTATAGTTTAGGAATCATTCTGATTGATGTTTATTTTTGAAATCAAATTTGTTGAATCATTTTTTGTTTTGATAGGTTTGATTGAGATCATATATGTATATACATATGTTGAGTTGGTCTAATACTTCAAATTGAAACAATCTATAAGCTTTTTTTAGTGTGCACGCCAATTGTTCGACAAAATGTCTAATAGGAAAATAGTCTATAATATTTACATGAACATGAAATAAAAATTATGAACACCGAAGAATAAAAACATGAACAATGACGTATAAAAGTATGAACACCAATGAATAAAAAGTATGAACTTACACTAGTATATTTTTACATGTTTTACAGATTCAGTGATGTTGGGTACGTAATCATCACCAATCATTGTGTCGGGATTGAGGGCGAATGCTCCATGTAATGAAGGTGGAACTATTATACAAGTAACTCCAAATTACTCTACCAATTGAGTTCTAATTTGTGATGATACATTGAAGCTACATGTTGGTCAACAATTTTTAAGTGTGGAGGAAGTTGAGGACTTCTATAGGAGGCCTCTATTTGTGAATTTGAGATTCGTGTTTTGTGTAATAAAAAACCCAACAATGTTGTGTTGAGGAAGTATTTTGGTATGGACAAGGGAAGGTAAAAAAAAATGGCAAACATAGTACGGGCAAAAGGAAGACAACTTCCAATCGATGTGGTTGTAATGCAAGAGTTGCGTTTAAGATTATGGAGGGTGGAAAGTATTTTGTGAAGTGGGTTCACGAAGCTCATTAATTTGGATAGTATTTAATGCATTGTTGTCTTTTTTTTAGTGTTCAATGCATTGATGTCTGTTTTATACATACATAACATATTATGATCATATTTACATGAACAATGACGTATAAAAGTATGAACACCGATGAATAAAAACATAAACAATGACGTATAAAAGTATGAACACTAGTGACTTATCTATGACTTTTACACATACATAACATATTATGATCATATTTTCACGTTTTGTGATGATTTTTTTTTATTTTTTTGTGGTTATATATTGTAAATGAACATCTATGTATTATAAAATAAACACAAAAGAATAAATGAACATGACACTTTGATGAATAAAAATACTATGAACACCAATGAATAAAAACATGAACAATGACATATAAAAGTATGAACACTGATCACCTATCTATGAACGTAGGGGATTTTTCCAAATTTTATGTCAATTTACAAAAATGCCATTAATGATGAGCGTGTGTGAGCCCTTGATTTAAAACTCATCCAATGGCTCACAACCCTCCTAATTCCTATCTACAAGCTCTCTCCTCACTTGAACTAAAATCTATATATATATATATATATATATATATATATATATATATATATATATATATATATATATATATATATATATATATATATATATATATATCATTTATGAACTGATATAAAAAGTTGTATCCGTTAGATCGTTAAATAAATGACTGAGATTAGACGATATTAAAGAAAAAAAAATCGTGTTATTAATGGAAGAAATATTCGCCGGACCTGACTCTATATATTCGGCGGTATATGCACATATATTCGGCGGTATATTCACATATATTCGGTGTATACATGTTCACATGGTAAGAAGATATATATATATATATATATATATATATATATATATATATATCATTTAAAAAAACATTCAAGAATAAAAATAAAAAGCAAAATGAGTGTTGAACCATTTAAGAAGCAGCCAACAACCATTCAACCACCAGAATAGTCGATCATCGAAAATATATAAAAGAACAACTTTTCTTCTTTTCCTCAACAACATCTCACGTGAATTCTATTAGCAATTTCCGTCACCAAAACAAACACCATTCTTTCCCGGAAAATCAAGATCCAAAGATGGAGGAAAGCAAGACTGTTAGTACGGAGGAGAACAACCACCAACACCAAGCCGACTCGGAGGGTCCACTTATAAGCCCGGAAGAGAAACATAAACTTGCTCTGTTGAGAACCTTTGTTCGAACTCGAGATCACTTGTTTAAGGTTATTCTTTCTATATTTTGTACTCTATATATCTTCCATTGCCAAAATATGCGTCATTGGGGTGTAATTGTGGTTGTTTGACATGAATTTCGTAGGTTGAAGCTAGGAGTGACGGTGTTTTCCGTCGGCATATTTCATTTCCGACGCTTAATAACTATAACACTGATTTTGAACTTGAATTTTTCATTTCTACAAAGCCGAAGAGACAACACATATATTGTATTAGTTTGGTTCATTTTGTTGGGTATAGTTGAGCTCGCTTGGCATGAATTTAGTAATTAGGTTGAAATTAGGAACGCCAACACTTTGGCCATTGCCGACGTTTGAACAAGTGTTGCAATAACCAAGTTATTGAGTTTGAACTTGAATTCTAATTTTTTATATTGTCGAAAAAGGGAACACCTATATACGTCAACTTGTAGGATCCACTTATAAGTCTCGAGGAGCAACATAAACTTGCTCCATTGAGACCTTTGTTCGAATTCGATATCATTTATTTAAGGTTATTCTTTCTACATTTTCTCCTCTGTATATCTTCTATAACCAAAATGTGCATCATCGAGTATAATTGTGTTTTTTAACAAGAATTTCGTAGTTAGATTGAATTTAGGATGACGTCGGCATCTCTCATTTCCCGACGCTTTAATGTCAAAAGAACCATTTCACTGATTTTGAACTTGTTTTTTTTTATTTCTACACAATCGAAAGAGCCAGCATCTTGTATCAAATTAGTTGAATTGGAAACACTTTTTGTTTCTTACTTTTGATCTAATGTTCTTCGATTTAGGAGGAAGAGGAGAGATTCGATGATGTGACAATCCGAAGATTTCTAAGGGCAAGAGATATGGACATAGAGAAAGCAGGAGCAATGTTTTGCAAGTATCTTAGTTGGAGAAGAAATTTTATTCCGAAGGGTTTTATCTCAGAAATGGACATTCAAAATGAGATAGCTCAGAATAAGATGTTTCTTCAAGGCAACGATAAGAAAGGTCGTCCCATTACACTTGTGTTCGCGGCTAGACATTTTTATCACAAACAAGGTGGCGTCGAGGAATTTAAGCGTATGTTCATCACCCTTAATTCCCTACTATCATCATTCATTGTCTTACTATTTCTACAATTGAATTGAGTATTTTCGTGAAGGTTTGGCGTTAGATTGTGTGATCGATCGATTGCTTCCATCATATTAAAACTCCTCTTTGGTACATGTGAATTTCTGACGGGTCAAAGAGAACGTGACATCCGTCGTATATCCAGATAAACCCAATGAAATTGGCAATAAAAGAACTAGCCTAACGATTTATGTTTTTATCATCATAGTTTATGTTCAAATGGGTCAATAATGTTGTTTATTTCATTGTTTTAGTCTAATGTACTTAGATATAACGATATTTGATCAATAAGATAAGTCTTTTGTCTCTCATATAAATTGCAGGCTACGTGGTCTATGGTCTTGACAAGATATGTGCAAGGTATACAAGGATTCCTTAGTCTTTGTCAAGCCCTACCTCTTTGAAAATTTTCAATCAAAGGACCCTTGTTTGAAAAACACATAGCCTAAAGATTGCGATGTCTACGGTTATTTGAAGTATTCAAAATTTATGATCAGAAAATTTCGGATGAAGTCCCTGTATTTTTGAATTTTTCGGATTATGTCCAAGGATTTTTCAATTTTTGGCTGATGCCCTTAAATTTTGGACTTTTTTCGTAATATACCCTTCTACCATCTATAAGTTAACATTTGAAGGGGAAATGATAATAAATGTTAATTTATTAGCATTTTTCCCCTCAAAATGCTAATAAATGTTAATTTATAATGGTAAAAGGATATGATCCGAAAACGTCTAAAATTTAAGGGCATAATCCAAAAACTAACAAACTTTTGGACATAATACGAAAAAATCATATGTACAAGTACACCATCCGAAATTTATCGCCATAGGTTACTTTGCTTTTAATCATCCGCCTTTGTCGATTATTCACTTGTTAGAAAACGATGCCCGAGGAGTAACTACCCAAAGACTTGTCACCGATTAGCTTGTTTTTCAGTTTTTCAATAATATATATCGCGAGCACTTAGTGTTCACGTATTTCTTGAAACAATTTGGTTTACTAGACTTTTTCTAGTTTTGTGTTTAGTAAATGTACCCTTGAGAGAAGAGTGTGTAGAGTTTGAGAATAAATACAAAAGATTGGGGTATATTTACTTAATTGAAATATTAAAAAACCTAGTTACTACTATAGTTTTTCAAAAAGGCCTAGTTACCAAAATTGCCCGTATTCTTTACCAAAAAAAAAAAATAATTGGTAATTTTTTCATTATAAATATACCAATATTAATTAATATGATAAACTCGCATTAATTATATGATAAACTATATTCCTCTTTTGTTGTCTTCAAATAGGATCCCAGTAGGGCATGAAAAATTCGTCGCAATTGGAGATCTTGAGGGATGGGGCTATTCCAACAGTGACATTCGTGGCTATCTTGCATCCCTCTCTATTTTACAGGTATTTTTTAAGTTTACAATTTTGATTATTTTTTTAAATTGATAACAATACCTTTATTTTCAAATTAGTATTACTTTGTGTTGATCACAAAAGAAAAAAAGCAATTTTGGAGAATTGAACTCTAGTAGAATTTTATTCAATTATATTTTTATAAGCACAAACTTATTAAATTGAATTTTCTTAGAGGGGCAAAATCTTTTACAATGCCCAATGTATATATTAAATTGAATTTTAGCGAATTTTTGTGATATAATAATATTGTTAAGAATTTATTTGTTGTATTAAGAGTTAATAATTGGTCGCAGTTAACTCTCAATATATAGCACATATTATCTTCCCAAATACAATATAGCACATATTATTATTGGTAGTAAAAAAGCCGTAAAAATATTTTTAAAATATAAAATATTAAGAATGCGTTAATGAAAATGCAAAATACCTAAGGTTTATATGAAGAAAAATAAATGAAAGTATTTACAAATTTACTAAAATAATCTATTTATCTTATTAAGAGTTGGGGTGTGTTTGGTAGGAGATGGAGGTTATTTTAAAAATTAATCTAGATGGAATTTAAAAGGGGTTAAATTTTATGTGGGATTTATTATGGATTATTTGCTGTAAAATAATCTACATCAAGTTGTTTTGTTGAAGATTTTTTAATGGGTTTAATTGATATAGATTTATATTTTGAGTGAATCCAAATTGATGATTGGAAATTAATCTCCTTTAAACCTGGTAATATGAGGTTATTTTTTTGGCCATTTTTAATCTCAATTAACCTCTGCTATAATTTTTTTCATAATCTTCATCTTCATCCAAACACTTACATAATTTAATCTCCTAAATTTTAATCTAAATTAACCTCCTTTAATCCCCAACCAAACACACCCCACGATCGTTGAAATTACACTCTTTTAGTATATTTTGTATTGAGTCCGGGACCACCGACCCTTCTCGCCCCAACCTGGTTTCGTCTCTGTATATAGATAGATTTATTTTCTATTTGTGTTGTCTCGTTCGTCCTTCAATTATTTGAGTGTTTGATACGATATCATGTCTTACACATAAGGTAAGTTATTTATCAGGTGAATTGTGAGAACCATATATTTTTATTAACGTTTTTCATTCAATTTATTAGAACAAAGGTCCCAATATATCAGGAACCCATATTGGGATGGTTCAAAATTCCTCGTTCACTTCTTTTTACATTTTCAACTAATCTCGTTGGTCCCCAATTTCCGTTGGTAATGTACCAACGCTGATTGCAACCGACAGTAAATATATACTCAAACCGTCGGTATTACAAACATGCTTCAATATTTGAAATACATGTTCACATTGTAAGTAAATGCTGCAGGATTATTATCCAGAGAGATTAGGCAAATTGTTTATAGTACACGCACCAAGAATCTTCATGACGGTATGGAAGATCGTTTATCCTTTTATCGACGCCAACACGAGATCAAAGGTTACGTCTTTATAACACTTTTATCATAGTGTCTCTTTAAAACGACCATAATTTGACAAGTTAGCTAATTCGTCGGCATGCCATTCATTTTTTACAGATAGTTTTTGTGGACAACAAGTCACTGAAATCAACTTTGCTGCAAGACATTGATGAAGATCAATTGCCTGATATTTATGGAGGGAAACTTCCATTAGTACCTATTCATGAGTGCTAATTAATTGTACCACTTCAATTATTTAAATTTAACATATGTTTGTACGTGAGGTTAGATATATATACTCCTGATTATAAGGGGTCGGTCCAATGGAACTTGACAAAGTCGATCTGAAACCTGATAGATAGTACAGGCTGGTCCATCTAGAACACCGTTTGCTTGACCCAAGCTTTTGACGAGCCGATCACGAGTCGAGTCCGAGTAGTTCGCCTAAAATAATGCTCATATATTGTTATTTTGGCCGATCACGAAGGCTTTGGATAAATCACACGAACAATATTGTTGAGATATATGATGTGAAAACTATTATTACATCTTAGTAGTTGGTCTCTACTGAAGTATTATGCTCAGGGCTTTGATGTACATGTTATTTATGTATGTACTGGGTTTGGTTTCGGCGTGTTGACGGCTTTGCCGAAGGTGGGTTGTCTATTGTCCCGAGGTTTCGGCACTTGTTTGGTTTGTGAGTGTCTTTGTCAGCTAACGGTTTTGCCGAAGGTGGATGAGTATCATGAGTTGTGCTAGTTTTCGATGTATTTTCAATTTCATCTACTTCAGGGTAATTGGTATTTTCGGGAGGATTGCAAGCCTCTTTGGAATACTTTGAGTGTGATGATTTGGTCCGTATACCAAGAGTCACAGACATGTACATAAACTTTGTTATTTTAGTATAATTGGGTCTTAACGAGTCCGATTATATTGTTTCTCTTTTTTGTATGAATTTACTTTTACCTAAAAAAAATCAAACCTTATATAGAAGATTAGTGCTTGTATTACTCCTATTGTTCTGAAGACAAAAAAAGGTTTCACATTAATAATATATTTATGGTTTTAAGATGAAATATGATAGTATCAAAGATGTTAGACTTCTGGTCTTGGCTTGGCTAATTCGACTTGTTGCCTTAAAACATTGATTATCCCGTCCGATTGACTTGTAGACCTTAAGACATGTCAACAAACGTTAATCACGTTAAACAGTTGCACTTTAGGGGACGTGTGGAGAGTGAAAAGGTTCTCACGCTAATAATAAACATCCTAATATTCTAGTATATAAGGTTGTTAGACCACGTACTTCTATTACCAATTAATTTTAAATGAAATCTATAGTTTTATGAGTGTTCGGATTAGGATACATGTGCGCTTGAATGTGAAACACCCCCCCCCCCCTTATATTCGTATACTGAAACTTCACGATCGTCACATAATTTTCACGTGAAATTTTAGTGAAGTTATTTGTTGAGTTTTTATCGCATGTGCAACGTAATACACGTGGCACGATCTTCCGTGTGTAATCCATTATTAAACAAATATTGGTAGATTTACCCTTATTTATTATAATAAATTTTATCCTAATGTAGACGTTTCTCTTATAACTTTACTAAAGTATTCTTGTAAATGAGACAAATTTTATTGTAAATTTATAGTTTATTCTTGTAAATGATACTTATTTTCTTGTAATTTATATTTTTGAATTTTCTTGTAATTTTATAATTCTTACAAGAAATATAAAAAATTAATAAACGAGTGTAGTCACCAAGAATTGATCTCTGGTTGGTTGCCCCTCCCTCCCACCATAATATCAACTGGACAAGTTGGATTTCACAATTTATCTTCTTTTGAAAATTATAAATATACGTTAATTATTATACTTGAACTTTCGCTTGTACACTAATTTTGTTGTACAAAAATTATTGTAACTAATTTTCTTTAACACGGTTCAAGCGTTTCATATAAAACCCAAACTCATTTATCCTAGAGAGAAATTGATGACACATGATATACATGAAGAGTACAAGCATGTAACATGCTAATTTTATCAATTCTTGTAAAATTTTATTGTACACGATTAATTGCTAATTGATTACGTTGATCAAAATTGGTAACTTCTTAAAAATACACTTTCTTCGACTAGGGATTGTGGGTTAATTAAAAGGTAAAAATCAATTAGCAATCTTTTAGATTCTTCTATAAGGATAAACTAGTGTATAGCCCGCACCTTGTGCGGGTTTGTTAATAAAATAGCTTATCATATTACATTGTTTACTATATTATATGTTGTTAACTTTATTAGTTATATGTTATGAGCTCGTATAAATAACGCGTCAAGTGTTACATAGTAAATGAGACCACGTAGCCCATTTGTTGATCATTAATTAGTTTTACGATGATAAAAAAAATTTAAATCTAATTTATTATTTAATAAATAAAAATTTAAATAAAAATACATAATCATATAATTAAAAAATACCATAATCTGATACGAATTCAATTAGTAAAAAAAGAATTACGAATTTAATAGTTCAACGTCAGCATTAGTTTCTTATGTTTTAGTAAAAGATTTAATAGTTCAACGATCTCATAGGAGCGCCACGTCAGCATTAGTTTCTTATGTTTTAGTAAAGTATATAGAATATAGATGTATATTTAGTATATTGATAAAATAAGAATTACGAATTTAATAGTTCAACGATCCACAAATCAGTAGGTTACAAGAACCCACAAATTAGTAGATCACAAGGACCCACAAGAGCACAACGATCCACAAATCATTAGGTCACAACGACCCCAAAATTAGTAGGTGACAATGATTACATACAAATAATAATCTGATATGAATAAGTATTATATTTGATTCTGACCAAAAGGTTCAAAAATGTATGAATTTTATAAGACTCAAACACTCTACATCTATTTATACATGTTTTCGAAGTGTCATCCTTTCCTCATAATCGATGTGGGAGAATAAAAATCATATTTTACAAAATAATTATGGTTTAATTAAAAAAAAATTAATTAGCTTAATTTGTGATTTAATAAAAAATTTAATCCAAGAAAAAACGTGAGGGCGTCACGTCAGAATTAGTGTCTTTTGTTTTAGTAATGTATATAGAATATATATGTATATTTAGTATATTGATAAAATAAGAATTACGAATTTAATAGTTCATCGGTCCACAAATTAGTAGGTCACAAACGACCCACAAATCAGTATGTCACAAAGGACCCACAAATCAGTAGGTCACAAACGAACAACAAATTAGTAGGTCACAACGAAAATTAGTAGATCACAATGACCCCCACAAATTAGTAGATCACAAGGACCCACAAACCATTAGGTCACAACTCACAACGACCCACAAGTCAGTAGGTCACAACGACCCACAAATAAGTAGGTCAAAACGATCCAAAAATCAGTAGCTCAGTAGGTCACAAACGACCCACATATCAATAGGTCACAAACGACACACAATCTAATAGGTCACAACAACCCACAAATTAATAGGTCACAAGGACCCACAAATCATTAGGTTACAAGGACCAGAGCATCAGTAGGTCACAACGACTCACAAAGTATTAGATTAAAACGACCCACAAATCATTAGGTTAAAACGACCTACAAATTAGTAGGTAACAACAATCCACATTCAAATACTAATCCGGTATGAATAAGTATAATACTTGATTCTGACCAAAAGGTCCAGAAATGTATCCTTTGTATAATCTTCAAACCTTATAGGCCTATTTATACATGTTGTGAAACTATCATCTTTCTCTGATAACCGATATGGGATAACAAAATTCATATTTTACAAAATAATTATAGTTTAGTAAAAAAATGATTTATTAGCTTAATTTGTGATTTAGTAAAAATTTTAATCCGAGAAAAAACATGGGGCGCCACGTCAGAATTATTGTCTTTTGTTTTAGTAAAGTATATAGATGTATATTTAGTATATTGATAAAATAAGAATTACGAATTTAATAGTTCAATGGTCCACAAATCAGTAGGTCACAAACGACCACGAATCAGTAGGTCACAACAACCCACGAATCAGTAGGTCACAACGACCCACGAATCAGTAGGTCACAACGACCCACAAATCAATAGGTCACAACGACCCACAAATTCATAGGTCACAACGACCCACAAATCAGTGGGTCACAACGACCCACAAATTATTAGATCAAATCGACCCATGAATCATTAGGTCAAAACGAACTACAAATCAGTAGGTTACAACAACCCAAAAATCAGTAGATTACAACGACCAAAAGGTCTAGAAATGTATGATTTGTATAATCTTCAAGCCTTGTAGATCTATTTATACATGTTGTCAAAGTGTCATCCTTCTCTGAAAACCGATGTGGGATAACAAAATTCATATTATACAAAATAATTAAGGTTTAGTAAAAAAAAAATTATTAGTTTAAATGGTGATTTAGTAAAAGATTTAATCCGATAAAAATGTGGAGGGTCACGTCAGCATTAGTGTCTTCTGTTTCAGTAAAGTATACAAATAGGAAGGAAGTTAAGCTTACGGATATGAGATAGACTTATGAACAATATTTTTTAATTTTAAATATTTGGAAAAATAAATTAAAAGAAGAGGAAATGTTATTGTAATCGGAATTAGTTAGTAATCCAAATAAAATACTTTAAAATTGGAACTAATTAAAAAATATTTAGACTAATTATGGTTTATTAAAAAAAAGATTTATTAACTTAATTCGTGATTTAGTAAAAGATTTAATCCGAGAAAAGACGGAAAGACATTCCTCATCGTGCAGCTGAATCAGGTCCTCCCTTGGAGTTCTCTGAATGAGGTCTGAATTCTGTTACCACCCTATTGCCTTCTCTCATTGTTTGTAGCTAAGGTCTCTACGATTGAAGTTTTGTGCATGTTTTTAGTTGACTAGATGCTATTCACTGTATGAACAAGTTCTTGGCTGAGCAACATCCGTCAGGGTTTCAACAAGATAAATGAATAGGCAACACTAAGATTTGTCTCTCTTGCAACAACATGGAGATACGAATCAATCAGTTATGCTACTTTGCCTAGAGAATGACTCTCTTGCAAATGACGTCGTCTTTATAGCTCTAAGAAGCTCTATGCGCAACCTTAATCAGGTCGATGTCATTTGCAGTGAGTGGAACATCATTAACCTTTGCCTCTTTAATTTGTAAATGTCCGGTATGTAAAATGTCCAATTAGTAAATGTCCGGCATGTAAAATGTCCGGTATTTAAATGTCCGGTATATAAAATGTTCGGTATGTAAATGTCCAGTATGTAAATATCAGGTATGTAAAATGTCCGGTATGTAAAATGTCCGGTATGTAAATGTCCGGTATAAAAACAGAAAATAAAAAAAAGAAAATAAAAAAGAAAATAAAAAAACTTCTCGTATGATAAATTTTTGGTATGATAAAGTTTCTGGTATGAAAAAAATTCTAGTATGATAAAAATTCTAGTATGATAAATTTATTCTAGAAATAAAAAATAATAATAAAGAAAATAAAAATGGCAACAAAAATTAAATAAAATAAAAAACAAATTCAGTAATTAAAATTAAAAATTACATAACAAACATCAAATATTTTTTTAATAGAATGGTTAATTAGTTTTACCTACCATTAAATGAAAGTGGTTAAAAAATTATGGGTACTTTACTAAACACAAAACTTAAAAGGCTATTATGCCAAATTCTTTTAAAAAAATGAAAATGTTAGTTAATTAAAAACTAATTTGATATCTTCCACATGAAATAATCTTATAAATAAAAAAATAATTGTTTTTGTCATAAAATAATCTTATAAATAAAATAAAATTTTAAATTGTGCATGATTAAATTATTAAAAATCTAATTAAATCAAAAGTTTTAATATTTATAAATAGTTTATATACACTTGTTAGTTTTCTTCAACAACCTAGTCTTATGAAACTTAATATTTCGATGTATTACACGAGATTTATGAACAAATATGTTCGTTAGTTTTATAATGTAGTACAATTTTGTTATTTACTGGATTTGCATATCTTCAATGAATAACTATTGATAAGTAGTTTGGGCCAATCCGAATATTATCAACTAACAATTTTTATTTATTTATTGTTATTAGCATATCTTCGATGAATAATTTTTGGTAAGTAAATATAATTATACTTGCCTTAAATCGACAAAGATAGAAAAAATCTGAAAAGATAAAATTTAAGATTAAGATAGCCCGGGTAGGATTAGGTTTGTAACAGATTGATTAGTGTAACTATAAATATAATCGATTAGCTACAATCAAATTCTAATCTGAATAATACCTACGTACTTTACCGATTATCACAGCAATGCATATGTACGGGGCCGTGTTTCCTCCATTGTTTCGCATCTTAAATAACGCCGGAGACGCCTACAAGCCGCCGGAGAAGAAGAAGAAACATACATTGGACGGCGTTCCGATCGAATTAGACATCAAGTATGCGCCAATCCGAGTTATAGGCAAGGGCTCATTCGGCGTCGTTTGCTCATGCCTGAATGAAGAGACGAACGAGCGGGTGGCGGTGAAGAAGATCGGCAACGCTCTCACTTACGGTCTAAGTACACTCCGAGAGATTCAAATACTCCGACAGATGAACCACCAGAATGTTATGTCGTTGAAGGACGTTATGGTTTCGTCGTCAATCAACGGAAAGTCCGATTTTCAGCATGTGTACTTAGTTCAAGAGTTAATGGTCTGCGATCTTAGACACGTGATCGAGCTGAAACTATCACGTCACTGGTGCAAGCCCTTGTTGTTCCAGATTCTGATGGGAGTTAGATATCTCCATGCAGTGAACGTGATTCACCGCGACTTAAAGCCGGCGAATATCCTCTTGAAAAAGAAACTTGATCTGAAAATAAGTGATTTCGGCTTGTCCCGGACCAAGAATCAAGATTCACTGGTCAGGAGGGGATGCATCGGCACGTTTTGGTACCGGGCACCGGAGCTTCTGTTAGAGTGTTCTTCGTATGGAAGTGAAATCGACATGTGGTCGGTCGGATGCATCTTTGCTGAGATGATTGGAGGATTTCGCCTTTTCAAGGGGGCTGATACTATTACTCAGATTAAGGAGATAAATATGATCTTAGGGACGCAATCCGATTTGAGCTTTGTTGACAATGAGAGATCGAGGAAGCTTCTAGAAGATTTGCCGTTTTCTTCGGGTTTACACTTTCGGAGTGTGTATGATGATGTAGATCCCATGGCTATTGATTTGCTGAAGAAGATGCTTCAAATGAATCCTTTGAAGAGGATTTCGGCTGCGGAAGCTCTCAAGCATCCGTATTTTAGCGGATTTGACGATCCAATGATGAAGTCTTCGGCTCCGAAGAAGGTGGAACTGGAAGTTGATGAGAGGCCTCATCTGGTGAACGAGGAGATGCTTAGGGAGTCGATTTGGGAGGAGATGCTGCTCTTCCATCCTGAAGAACGGGTGTTGCTATAGAGCTTGTTTTGATCATAGCTTCTTAATTGGTTCCATTCTTCAATTCCATGTAATGGAACCTCTATCGTACGTTTTTTGCAGTAAAAATTAGTGTAAATTAGATTGGTTCTCCTTTTATAAACATGTGTTCCAATACAGTAAAATTTTATGGTTTTTGAAAGGCTTGTGATTTGTTTATGAGCATTCGATTCAATGTAATGGAATGTGATGATCTAACGATACTCATTCATATTGGATTAATATTTTTACGTAGTATTTATGAGCATTCGATGTAATGGAATGTGATGACCTATTCATATATGAATCGTTGACCTACTCGTATAATTGTTGTAGACCTACTGTAAGAGTAGGTTGTTGACGGGTCGTTGTGACCTCTCGAGGTTAGTCGTTGATCTTTTACATTCATAATTTATATTTTATCAATATCATAAATATAAAAATAATTAAATTTTTATTAACAAATATTGATGCAAAACACGTATCTAAACTAGTTACCAGTAATCGGTAGAAAAACAATCTGAAGCTACATTTTAGATTGATGTTGATTTCTTTTGTGTTAATAGTTAATACCATGATTACACCCCAGGCTACGTGTTTAATATGATATTATAGCCATAAATATCCACTAACTATATACTTGTTTGGTATCGATAACTAAATATCAGACGTGGATATCTAGTGTTTGGTATATGAGTATATTCGATATACTTTAATCACACGTTTTTTTTCTAATACACCATATATATTATATCTTTCATCCCTACTTATTCTTTCTCTCTGAAACTCTTAGTGCCCGTTTGGTTGGAGCGGTAGAATGAAGACGGAATGAAATTGGATAAGGATAAGGAAAGGAAATGAAAATGATGAGATTACTTTCATGTGTAAAAAGACCTCTAAACAAATATAGGTTTTGATTGATTCGGAGTCATTCCGTTACCGGAAATGATTCTTAGCGCTTCCAAACAAGCCCTTATTCTACTGAATATCAATCTCATACTCTTATCGTAATATTGATATATGATATATTGATATCTAGATATGAACTAGTGTATAGCCCGTACCTTGTGCGAGTTTGTTAATAAAATAGCTTATCATATTACATTTTTTACTATATTATATGCTGTTAATAAAAACAAATTTAAATCTAATTTAATAAATAATAATTTAAATAAAAAAGATAATCAAATAATTTAAAAATACCATAACCTGATACGAATTCAATTAGTAAAAAAAGACTATTTGGCGTAATTTGTGATTTAGTAAAAGATTTAATCCGAAAAAAACATAGGAGCGTCATGTCAGCATTAGTTTCGTATGTTTTAGTAAAGTATATAGAATATAGATGTATATTTAGTATATTGATAAAATAAGAATTACGAATTAAATAGTTCAACGGTCCACAAATCAATATGTGACAAGGACCCACAAATTAGTAGATCACAAGGACCCACAAGAGCACAACGACCCACAAATCATTAGGTCACAACGACCCAAAAATCATTAGGTCAAAACGACCAAAAAATTAGTAGGTCACAATGATTACTTACAAATACTAATCCGATATGAATAAGTATTCTATTTGATTCTGACCAAAAGGTTCGGAAACGTATGAATTTTATAAGCCTCAAACACTCTAGATCTATTTATACATTTTACAAAGTGTCATCCTTTCCTCATAATCGATGTGGGAGAACAAAAATCATATTTTACAAAATAATTACGGTTTAATTAAAAAAAGATTTATTAACTTAATTCGTGATTTAGTAAAAAGTTTAATATGAGAAAAAACGTGGGGCGCCACGTCAAAATTAGTGTCTTTTGTTTTAGTAAAGTATATAGAATATATATATATATATATATATATATATATATATATATATATATATATATATATATATATATATATTTAGTATATTGATAAAATAAGAATTACGAATTTAATAGTTCAACGGTCCACAAATTAGTAGATCACAAGGACCCACAAATCATTAGGTCACAACTCACAACGACCCACAAATTAGTAGGTCACAACGACCCACAAATAAGTAGGTCACAACTATCCAAAAATCAGTAGCTCAATAGGTCAAACGACCCACATATCAATAGGACAAACGACACACAAATTAATAGGTCACAACAACCCACAAATCATTAGGTCACAAGAACCCACAAATCAGTGGGTCACAACGACCCACAAAGTATCAGATTAAAACGACCCACAAAGTATTAGATTAAAACGACTCACAAATCATTATGTTAAAATGACCTACGAATTAGTAGGTAACAACAATCCACATTCAAATACTAATCTGGTATGAATAAATATTATACTTGATTCTGACCAAAAGATCAAAAATGTATGCTTTGTATAATCTTCAAACATTATAGGTCTATTTATAAATGTTGTCAAACTATCATCTTTCTTTGATAACCGATGTAGCATAACAAAATTCATATTTTACAAAATAATTATGGTTTAGTAAAAAAGGATTTAATAGCTTAATTCGTGATTTAGTAAAAATTTTAATCCGAGAAAAAACGTGGGGCGCCACGTCATAATTATTGTCTTTTGTTTTATTAAAGTATATAGATATATATTTAGTATATTCATAAAATAAGAATTACGAATTTAATAGTTCAACGGTCCACAAATCAGTAAGTCACAAACGACCACAAATCAGTAGGTTACAATGACCCACGAATTAGTAGGTCACAACGACCCACGAATCAGTTTTTCACAACGACCCACGAATCAATAGGTTACAACAACCCACGAATCAATAGGTCACAACGACCCACGAATCAATAGGTCACAATGACCCACAAATTCATAGGTCACAACTACCCTCAAATTAATTGGTCACAACGACCCACAGGTCACAACGACCCACAAATCAGTGGGTCACAACGATCCACAAATTATTAGATCAAATCGACCCACGAATTATTAGATCAAATCGACCCAAAAATCAGTAGGTTACAACGTCCCAAAAGATCTAGAAATGTATGATTTGTATAATCTTCAAACCTTGTAGGTCTATTTATACATGTTGTCAAAGTGTCATCCTTCTCTGATAACTGATGTGGGATAACAAAATTCATATTATACAAAATACTTAAGGTTTAGTAAAAAAACTTATTGGCTTAATTCGTGATTTACTAAAAGATTTAATCCGATAAAAACGTGGAGCGCCACGTCAACATTAGTGTCTTCTCTTTTAGTAAAGTATATAGATAGGAAGTTAAGCTTACGGGTATGAGATATGCTTATGAACAATATCTTTTAATTTTAAATATTTGGAAAAAAAATTAAAATAAGAGGAACTGTTATTGTAATCGAAATTAGTTAGTAATCCAAATAAAATACTTTAAAATTGGAACTAATTAAAAAAGATTTAGGTTAATTATGGTTTAGTAAAAAAAGATTTATTAGCTTTACTCGTGATTTAATAAAAAGTTTAATTCGAGAAAAAACGTGGGGCGACACGTCAAGAATTAGTGTTTTTTGTTTTAGTAAAGTATATAGATGTATATTTATTATATTGATAAAATAAGAATTACGAATTTAATAGTTCAATGGTCAACAAAATTTAGTAGGTCACAAACAACTCACGAATCAGTAGGTCACAAGGACCCACAAATTAGTAGGTCACAAGGACCCACAAATCAGTAGATCACTACGACCCACGAATCAATAGATCACTACGACCCACGAATCAATAGGTCACAACGACCCGCAAATTAGTAGGTTACAAAGACCCACGAATTAGTAGGTCATAACGACCCACGAATCAGTAGGTCACAATGACCCACGAATCAATAGGTCACAACGACCCACGAATCAATAGTTCACAATGACCCACGAATTCATAGGTCACAACGACCCACAAATTCATAGGTCACAACGACCCACGAATCAATAGGTCACAACGACCCACGAATCAATAGGTCACAACGACCCACAAATTCATAGGTCACAATGACACACAAATCAGTGGGTCATAACGACCCACAAATTATTGGGGAACACAACGACCCACAAATCAGTGGTTCAAAATGACCCACAAATTATTAGGTCAAATCGACCCAAAAATTTGTAGCTTAAAACAATCCAAAAATTTGTAGGTCAAAACGACCCAAAAATCATTAGATCAAAAGGTCCGGAAAATCATTAGATCAAAACGACCTACGAATTAGTAGGTCACAACAATCCACATACAAATACTAATCCGGTATCAATAAGTATTATACTTGATTCTGACCAAAAGGTCCGGAAATGTATGATTTGTATAATCTTCAAACATTTGAGGTCTATTTATACATGTTGTCAAAGTGTTATCCTTCTCTGATAACCGATGTGGGATAACAAAATTCATATTTTACAAAATAATTAAGGTTTAGTAAAAAAAATGTATTGGTTTAATTCGAGATTTAGTAAAAAAATTTAATCTGATAAAAATATGGAGTCTTAATTTGTCTTTTACAAAATAATCAAAGATTCTGATTCTCTAATAAACAAATCTTTTAAAAACATAAAAGAAGGAATTTTTTTAATATTCTTAATAATTTGTGCCGAAAAAGTGTTTACCAGTTTGTTTATAAAATTTATATACTTTAATAAAAAAAAGATTTTTTTGACCAGTTTATTTTCCAGGCACAAAAAATAAAGATTTATTGGCTTATAAGTTCTTGGAGAATCTCCAACAAAAAAAAGCTACGTATAATTTTGAATAGTTAGTTTAGTAAAAATAAATTTTCTGGCTTAAAAAAAGAAAGATTTATTGACCAAAAAATTGTGGTAAAAAAAATTAAAATTCAAAAAATGAAATTATAATCAATATTATGACTTTTAATTCTCTTTTAAATATTTATCTCTTCTAATTAATTATATTTTTAAATTGATTTATTAAGATATACTTGTTGGTAAAAAAAATCGTAAAATTTGAACACTATTTTTATAAAAATATTTATTTAAATATTTTTTAAAAAATTTAGAAATCAATTTTTAAAATAATTTTTTAGCTTCGAGAAACCTGGCGTTGACACGAGGCAATAGACGCTTCTGTTTTAATAGATATAAGATATAAGATATAAGATAAGATAGATAATAGATTAGTCTTAAAATTTTAAAAAGATCATATTCTACCAAAATTATTCAAGTTCACAATTACTAAACAAAATTAGTAAACTAAAGTTACATAGCAAATTCACTCTTATTTTATTATCTATCCACGGTCACAGGACTTTCACAAGTAGATAGCGAATATAGTTAATCAAGCTTTTGATGCACGTGACATCGTCGGAATATTTTGGAAACAAAAATGATTACTGTACAAATGCACGTGCATTCACCGAGATTGTATATATATGAAAACAAGTACGGGGACAGATCTAAAGCCTAATCGAGGACTGATCGACTTTGCATCTATACCTACATTTCTTTTATGGCAATGATATTCGATCAAGGATGATCGAGGACAAGTAGGGTTTTTATTTGATTAATTCGAATTTTGGCATGTACGGATTGAGTTAAAATCAAGTCTAAATCTTAACCGAGTTTCAAAATTATTTTCGTATTCAACTTGTTTAATTAGAAACGAACGAGCACTACTCTAATACTCGTAAGTGCTATTGAGGACAGGTAGCCATTTGGGATGATCCAGCCTCTCCCAATATCAATTTCTCCATACATGTTACAAAGAGGATTTGAACTTCAATATTGTCAAAGTCCGATATAGATTGACAGTGGAGCAAGGGTGAACGGGGCTTTATCCTGAAATCAATTGATAATATGAAGAGTAACTCGCCAACCTTATATAATAGTCTTGAAATGCCCGCTCTTTAGATGTGAATAATTATTATCTCTAATAACTATCAAAAACAATGCTTTAGGAGTTTAGTACTGATACTTTATCACTATACCAACCGAGTGTCAGATGATGATGAAACGATAGAATGTAGATGCTTTATTAATTAGAAACATGACACTCGATGTTTTGCGAACCCTAAACTCGATCTTAATGAAAAACAACAAAGAAAAAGAGTAGCAAAATATGGATGTCTAGTGAGTACAATTTAGAGCATATGAATCTCTTTAGACAAACACTAAACAACACATTTATTATAATAATCGCATCATTAAGGCAACTTGATCTCGATCCACACTTGCTTTAAGCTCGATAACTATTTAACCTGCATAATACAATTTCCACGAAACATTATTGACATGAAAAAAAAAGGTTGGATTTAATGTATCCGGTGACTAAACAAACGTTGTCGTAGTCACCGGATAAAATATTAGAGTTTATTTTGAACTTTAAAAAAAATAACGTTTTCATTTTATTTATTTTCCCTTAACGATCATTTTTTCGTTTGTATTCTTAGCTATTTACGGAACACACAAGTGTAGGAATCGATGTTCTAAACTTACTTCCGCACTTGGTGCCAGATGGAACAGGGTTACCGCACGTCTTAGCAACGTACACAGCCTTCACCGGATCAACGCCCCCTAGATTGCTCACCACCTTGCAAGCGCACGCAATATCGAGTCCCTTCACCACTTTGCAGCATGCGGCCGATGGGTACGCCTGAGGCGTCCCACTCTCAACGTAAGTCCAACACGAGTTGTAGAGAGCGAAGTAATTGAGTCCTTGGCATGTTTGAGCCTGAACCGGGTTCAAACCCGGTCCTATGAGCCCAACCACCGCCAGAACCGCAATGATCACTACATGACTCGGGCTAGAGGCCATCTCTAAGACTCTTACGTCAATGATACTTTGAGATGGGTAAGGGTGTGAGTGAGTTGGTGGTAAGTAGAAAGTGTATATGCGTTTAAATAGAGGGTTTGTAGTGGCAACTTGTAATATAATAATAATAATAATAATAATATCAATAATAATACAGTTTATAAATTTTTATTGCTTGTTTAATCGCTAAACATGTTTAGTTATCTTATAATATATTTGTATCAGTACATTATCGCTCTACTAAATTATGTTATATGCTATGTTTAAGGGTTACCCTTTGATTTGTTGCTTAAATTGCAAGTTATATATGTGCATGCATGCATGTGCATATTCATATCAGTATTTATAAAGCCAATGTTCTTTGTTGAGTAATTTCCAAGTTATATAAACAGCTTGTCATTAAGGTGAAGTTTTTGCCCTAAAAATATAACAACGTAAACTACGTATCTATGGGCGTGTTTAGTTTGAGGGTTTATGGGTTTTCTTTAGTTTCGTTGTGTTTAGGCAATTGAAGTGCAACAAATTGCCCTCGAAGATCAAGTTATTCCTTACATCCAAATAAGGTACACAATAGCCACAAAAACGAACCTCCAAGAGCTAGCTTTGCAATGCTTTTTTTCCTTGCGCCTCTTCAACCAACTCAGGGTAAGGTCCAATGTGCCAAGTCCGGCCGGCATCCCAAAGCAACGTCTTAATTCTCGCCATACCAACCTCGTATATCTGCATCTGAAGAACAGGTGGTCATGTGTCTTAATTCTCACCCTCAAGCGCTTGTCAACCCATGATGGAATGGCTTTAATAAGGGAGAATCACGTCGATGAGGCTGCCACTCCCTTGCCTCCGTCGCCTGTAAGTATCGGTGATGTATCCACTTAACTCATAAACTCTCTTTCCCTTCATGTATGTGCCAATAATGCTTACATATGAAGTCAATGTTCCAAGCTCTAAGATCAAGAAGTCCTAGTCCACCTTCATCCTTTAGCTTACACACCCTCTCTCATGCATGCAACACTTGGTCTCGACCAAAGAAATTGGCGACACATCTTGATCACTCTATCGATCACCAAACCAGGCACATGGAGTATAGAGATCCAGAAGTTGTCGATGTCCTGGATGACCGATGATATGAGTTGAACCCTTCCGGAAAAGGATAGGTTTTTCTTATTCCAAGCACAGATATTCTTCCCAATCATGTCAAGAAGAGGGGTGTAGTCAGTGGCTCTTAACGTATGTGGTGCAAGGGGTATACCAAGGTACCTGAACGGGAACTCACCATGGGAAAGTCCGTAAGTGCTCGCAACTCCAAGGCCTCACTTTCTGGAAAGGAGGCTAAGTACATTGACGACTTAGAAAGGCTGACGTTCAATCCACTTATCTCTCCAAATTGATGAAGGCACGTACCTCATTAGCACACTCACTGAGTCCTTGTCGCCTCTACAAAACAAGACTACATCGTCGGCGAAGGCAAGATGAGTGAGCCTTGTCTCATCACAGTGTTATGGTATCTGAAGCCCGGTTTAGAGGTCTCGGCTTTGAGTGATCTAGATAGAAACTCCATAAAACAAACAAAGAGGAGAGAGGGCATAAGATCACCTTGGCGTAGGCCTCACTTCCCTTGAAAGAACCCATGTATCTCCTTATTCACCTTGATCGAATATGATGGTGTAGTAACACATTCCATGATCCAACCAATGAACTTCTTAGGGAACCCTAGCTTGGTCATAGCCAATCTCAAAAACTTCCATGACACGGTGCCATATGCTTTGGCAAGGTCTATGTTGAGGAAACATCGTCTAATGCCACGTTTCACATTTTATCGTCGAAGTAGTTCTTGTACGAGGAAGATGTTGTCGCTCATTAGCCTTCCCGGCACAAAGACCGTTTGGGCTGGATCAATGAGGTATGTAAGACAATGCCCCATTCTCTCAGTCATAACCTTCGCTATGATTTCGTACACAACGTTGCAACACGAGATCGGCTTGTAGTGCTCAATCCTACTAGGAGTATCGTTCTTCGGCACAAGCGATACTATGGCGTTGCAAAGTTGAGTTACGAGTTTACCATTAGTAAAGAACTCCTTAACAGCTACACACACCTCAACCAACCACCTCCCACGCCTTCTTGAAGAAGCAAGTGAACCCATTTGGGTTAATTTGGCGCCCTGTCGTTGTCAATATCCCACACTGCTTCCTTTACTTCTTAGTTAGAGACCGGCTTAACAAGGCTTTCCTTGTCAAGCCGTCAACCCATGACAATTTGGCAATTTGGCAGGTAGGTTCGGGTGTATTTTTGTTGATTTAGCCTTTTGAGAATCAAGCGTACATTTTTTAAGTCCAGTTTAAATAAGTGCTCAGACTCGGCTAGATTAGTCAATTGAAAGAGCCTGAACCTATTTGTTTTCGAGTCAAGTAGTCCGGGTCTTCTTATATGTTGATTGTTGTAAATTGTAATCACTACGGCTGTCCATTCCCGAATATCTTATTCGTCTGGATATCCGGAAAATTTTTCATGTAAAACTCCTATCAGACCCGATCCGAAAACTACCGGATATTCATCTTAAAAAGGTAAACAAATCCAGATATCCAAAATTGGATGACCGAAATATTCGATCGCACACGATTTGGAGTTTGCTAGTCGCCGGTATATTAAGGGGGGGAGAAACGAGAGTGACTTGTAGACGAATGGGATCAAGAAGAGTGAGAAGTGCCGCCTAGTGCCCAGGCCCGGCCCAGAAGGGGGGACAACAAGGGCTTCCGCTCTGGGCCCATTTTTTCATGGGGCCCAATTTAAAGCTTAGATATGTATTTATATTATATGAAGTAGAAATAAAACAGGTCCAAAATAGCCCAAGAACACTAAAAAATAAATCCACAACCCATGTCTCCTCTTAAAATGGGCTGATTTTTAGTAAAAAAAATGAGTTAAATAAAAACAAAATCCCACCCAACATTGTCCACTTATTCATGGGCCTAATTTAAAATTTAGGTGTTTTTTTAGTATTAATTAAAAGAATTTTGTTTACATTAAGGGCCTCTAATTTGTATTTGCACCGGGGCCTCCGTTATGCCAAGGACGGCACTGCTAGTGCCCACTCCTACTCAGCTAATGGAACATTAATATTTGGTTTAAAAATGTATTTTACATACACTCAGCTCGGATATCGGGTATCCCGGTTACAAAAAAATATTATCTGTATCCGATCCGTAGATTCGGAAATATTAAACGGATTGGAACGGATACAAATGAATTTCCGTCATATACATTAAAAACCGGATATTCTCGAGCCGGATTGTCGAAGTATTGACAGATCGTATATTTTTTTAACATCCTTGATAATCGCTATTCCAAAATAAAATAAAATCCTGATTTGATACTATCTTAAACCGCCTCGTACATGGATTTAGGGATGGACCAAGGTCTATTGTATTTCATCTCATATTTAATAAAACATATGAAAATATAAACATGAAACCTTGTTAGCACAATGGTATTAAGGAGTGAGATAAACAATAATAGCTTAACCGGTCACGAGCTCAATATCCACCGTTGACTTCCTTTTTTCATATTTTATAAATTTTTTTTTTATCACGTTTTAGCCCCACATATAAAATGAGAAAAAATCTATGGATTGTACATTTAAATTCTATGTAAATTTTTTTTTTATCACGTTTTAGCCCCACATATAAAATGAGAAAAAATCTATGGATTGTACATTTAAATTCTATGTAAATTGCCTAATTTTATATGCGATTGTTTGACGTATGGAAGAAATTTTTTATTCGTCATCAAAATTACGCAAGTATGGTGCGTAGTTTTGTTTTTCACCTCAGAATTACGACTACACTTATGGTGTGCGTAGTCGTAGTAGAACTTAAGGTGGAAAAATGCTCCATGCAATGAAAACGAAGAAGTAGAGTCGAGTCGATTGTGCTATACGTAAAAACTCGCCATCAAAATTACGCAAGTCTGGTGCGTAGTTTTGTTTTTCACCTCAGAATTACGACTACGTTTATGGTGTGCGTAGTCGTAGTAGAACTTAAGGTGGAAAAATGCTCCATGCAATGAAAACGAAGAAGTAGAGTAGAGTCGATGGTGCTATACGTAAAAACTCGCCGTCCGTGGGGATCGAACCCACGACCACGTGGTTAAAAGCCACGCGCTCTACCACTGAGCTAGGAAGGCTTATATTTAGTACCACTATTTGTTCTTATCCGAGGGAATAAATAATTTTTTGAAAATTTACAGCCTATCTAATTTTTAGATCCTATATTTGTCCTTATCTAAACATAATCATATCTTAACGACGAACATACAATTAACCAATTCTCATTTTAATTTTCTCTTTTAGATTGCATTTGGAACCAAACTTTTGATTCTAATACCAATTCAATGGAGAAATTTTGACTTTTGAAAAAAAAAAAAATTTAATATATTGGGTAAGAAGTTATGCATGGTCACTAATGATTGGTGAACCATCCTATGACATTCTTGTGGATGAGAGCTTCAGCTTTGAAACGGACCATTTCTTCGGCTATAGAGTTGTCTTGACCTAAAGATGCGAGTTTAACTGCAACACCATTGACTTCTCTGAAAATTGACTTGCACCATAAAAAAATCTCGGACAAAATAAGAGATGTGTCAAAAATGATAATATCAATTTTTCACGGAGGCTTCCAAACTTTCTTTATAAAGTTTGATTATCGTTAAATTGTCTCATTCAATTTTAATGTTATTAACTCTCAATTCCTTGCTCTAATTATTCTTTTCTAAGTGCATATGCTTCCGCATGTATGGCTGAGGGGACCTCACACCTACCAAAGTCAAAAGCAAATGTCGATGTTTCACAGTTCCTCAAAATGTATCCAGATTCACAATGATCGTTATTTATTTTTGAGCCGTCAAATTTTAGTTTTGAATTTCCCTCTTTCAGTTTTGGATATTTCTTATTTTTCCTCCGATTTGTTTGAGTGTTGCTGAGACAATGTCTTTTGGTTAGCAAAATCTCATTCCTCCATTTGTTTGGTGACAAATTGTTTAATATCAAAAGGTGGCTTATTGTTAAATATGTACCGGTTATGCATGTTCCATATGTTCCACCATGTAGTGACTAAAAGATTCAATTTTTTTCATAAAAAAAATTGCGAAAAGAAGATAGGATTTCTGAGATTTCCCTGGACAATGTATATGTAGTCATTAGGTGATACTTAACTCTTTTATCGTCACAACTATTGATTGTAAACGAGTATTTAAGGAACACGTGTTTAGCACTTTGGAAGGGGTGCTGACATAGGACACCATTTGTTGGAACTAGAACCTTTTGAATTTCTAGTTTTTTTTTTTAGGTAATTCGTCAATGGGTAGTTTTCATAAGAAGTCTTAAATTTAAGTTTTATTTTCATATTCCATGTCCATGCGTTCTCACTCAAAGTAAAACCTTTATGTTTAAAGATAAGTTCAGGTGTTGATTTTGTAGAAAACCATAATTTTTCACAAGGTTTTCATTATAATCTATCTTGAATATATCTAGTAGACAAAGAATAACTAAGGTTTTCATTGATCAAATTTGTGGGAATCGAATGACCAATACATCGTTTATTTTACTTTTATTTCATTCCTTACTTACAATAAGAGCACTTATTATTTTGTTCTCGTTAATTAAGCAACTATTAGGGATATAGTGTTTAAAGTGTAACTCTGAAATCCATGGATCTTTCCATAGCTTTATAGTTTGTTCATCTTCAACGCTCCATCTGAAACCCTTTTCAAATTTTGAACGTAACCCTAATAGTCTTTTCCATTGCCACGAAGTATTTCATCCCAAGCCATAATCCCACTGTCATTTTCCTTTTATATATTTTTCCTCAATGACCTTAACTCGTATGTTATTGGATTGAATCATAATTTTTCAAAGGAGTTTCATTTGAAGTGTTTTGTTCATATCTACTGATTTCCTAATATCCACTCTTGGCCCCGTCCTCCTTTGGTCGACAAATTTTACCCTAGTTGATTAGAGGATGGTAATTTACTCATTTGTACTAGATTAATTGTCTGATAATTTGGTCTAATTCCTAGTGGATAGCGTTTGGTAACATGAAGTTTTGCATGATGAAATTCGGTTTTGCATTCAGGTTAGCTTTTATTAGTGTTGGTCTCCCTTCCTATGAAAGGAACGAGGTCTTCCATTTGGTGAGTTATTGTCTTAACTTTATAATAACATCTTCAAAGGTAGACTTGTTCACTCTTCCATCGATTATAGGACAACCTAGGTATTTTCCTAAATAAGTACTTGATGAAATGCCTAAGTTTTCTTGTTACCTTCTTTTAGTCGTATTATCGATATGTCAAGCAGCCTAGAATGTGGATTTATGGTAGCTTGCTTTTTGACTTGTTTTACAATAGTCATACAATGTTTAATTTGGAGCATTGTGCTACATGGTGAGCAATGTGTTATAGGACAACCTAGTTATTTAATTTGTCATTTAGTGTCGCGGTGAAGTTTCCATGTGTGATATTTTGTAGCCTCTCATGTTCGGATTTTACTTATCAAACTTGCTTATTTATATTACCTGATACGGGGTATTCGCGGAGATGCTCCTGCATCATTAACAAAACTTGTTTTACTCCACTTTTTAAATTTGGATTTCAATAGGCTAATATTTCTTACGAAGTTATACATATGAGCTCTTTGGTATTGACTTCTTCATACTTGTTTAATGATATTTTTCCTGTCGTTATTTTGTGCTCACATTAACTCAAACCAAAAAAGGTTTTTTTTGTTTTTGTCTTTGAGCTAAGTTTGATTGTTCAATAGAGATGTGATAATGATCAAATGTGGTGAACACATGATTCCTAATGTATATGATGCTTGGATTATACATGGGTGTGCCATGACACTGCTAAGTTTTTAAAAGTATTATTTTCTCCAAGTAAAATCATTACATTTTGTCAAGACGTTAGTCTTGCAAAGTTACGGTTTATTATAAGAGTACACCCTTTTTATCTAATAGTTTAATTATTTCATTAAAATCACTTAGAGTTGAGAGATTACCAGAATTAATATTGTTCGTCGTTATGTCTATTTCACCGAGCCTCTCTCTCTCTGAGACTGTGCTCATATCGTTACGCCTTTTGTGCGGGTCGGAACTTACCCGAGAAGGAATTTCGCTACCCTAAGACCATTATAGTTACGGTCGCCGGCTCCCCTGTCATTAGGTTACCAACGTCCTTGACCTTCCGGCACTGGGCAGACGTCAAACCCCATACATAGTCTTACGACTTTGCAGAGACCTGTGTTTTTGGTAAACAGTTGGACCTGGTTCCCTTTTAGACCTAATTCATGATAACACACAAGTACATGAGTTCATTCTATTCGTGATTTTTAAATGTACCGGTGAAAATATCTATTAGTGACCATAACTACGCACTTTGCGTGCGTAGTTGATAAGGTCCCCAACTACGCTTTTAGGAAGCGTAGTTGGAGTTTCAAAAAAAATAAAAATATCAACTACGCTTGTGGGGAGAGTAGTTGGAGTTAGGGAACTCCAACTACTCTCCCCACAAGTGTAGTTGATATTTTTATTTTTTTTGAACTCCAATTACGCTCCAAAAAACGTAGTTGATGACCCTAACAACTACCCACACGAATGGCGTAATTGGGGTGACAATTATAGATTTTCGACCGTACTTCTATTAACCCATTCTATTTCACAGGGGAATCTGAAAATTCGACTAAATTTCGGGTGTTTTTTTATACTGTAAGCTACCTTGAAAACGACAGCGTTTGAATGATCTGGAAAATGCAAAATAAAATGAAAAATTTAAAGAAGGCGGACCAATAGCATTGCTGGATTTGATGCAGCGATGTGAGCCACAACTTAAGATACAGACCTTCACACGTGTCACTCCCAGGCTCTCCCATTCAGTTCTTCTCACGTGGGCCCCGCCCACCTTTCGCCCCCCAACCCTTACCTTCAATTTCTCTTCCCACCCCCAAATCTCTGCCATTTCCCTTTTCAGCCTTCTTCTTCAACCTTCGAGCTTTCTCTCTCTAACCAGCTTTATTGCTTCCTACACTTTTACTGTTCCTCTCTCTACTTCTTCTTCTACTTCTTCCATCCTTTGTGGTTCTTCGCTCTTCAGTTTTCATTTGGTCTATCCTATTTACCTCTTCTGGTTGAAATTCTGCTGGCCGATGCGCAAATCGATTCACGAGCATGGGGTAAGCTTGGATCTGGTTGGATTTAGCCTTCGCTTCTACGGAGATGTTTGATTGGGAAGACCAAGAGGTGACTTCCTCACAACTCTCACCTTTTTCTTTAGTCAATTTATGTTTTTATTCTATTTGGCCTATAATTAAAAACCATAATATTTATTTAGCAGAAGAATTTTATCGGAAATTGTTTGGTTTTATAAATGCTTTGAATTTTCCCTTGAGTTCAGGTAATTTAGTTTTGGATTGATTGTAATTCAGTGGATGCCAATTGTCAAGGATCGACGGACATGCTAGTTTATACTCTCTATTGCATAGAATGTTATTTTATTTGTATGTTTCATGGAAAGGGAGTTGACTGTGAGAAGAATCTAGTCTAGAGATGGTCTCGGATTAATTTACCAACTTTCTCTAAGATCCCTTCTACCAGAATCATCTCATGTCCAGATTTGACCATGTGAAGACCACAGATAGTGGAGTTTTAATGTCTACCTTGCTGGTGGTGAACTTGAGTGCTATGAATTTGATGTAAAAGAGGAAGCAGCCTCATGTCAATGGGTAGGGTTTCTATGTGTGGCCTTCTTGTGTGCATCATGAAGGCCTTTAGTTTAGGTTGTCTGATAGTATGAAAGGTTTAAGGCAGTCAGTGGTGGTATCCTTTAGGGAACCTAGTTAGTGTTTTGACGTTTAGGCTCTTTTAATAATAAGCTCGCAACGAAGTGTTGCTCTTATTGTAGCAAAGACGGGGAATCAAGACAATAGGGTTACAAGCTTTGTGGGTTTAACATATTAGGAATGTTACGGAAATTGATAAGGTAGTGTTTTGAGAGCCATGGGATTGCTGTAATCTCTTATAATCTCGACAAAATAATTAAGCATCCTTGATAGAGATTCGCTTAAACACAACTTTCCTATTTCGGCAATATAATAGCCACATACTTTTCCTGGATCCGAAGATTCCTTTCGTGAAATGACTGAAATCTGCACCTCAAGACCAAGGAATTAGTCAGATTTCCTTGTAGCATGCTCCTAGTGTTGTGTTTGGCTTCTATTCTTGTCATGCTCTCAAACGTGATGAGAATTTTCTTGGTAGCCCATGCTATTTATTTCGTAACAAGCATAATAAAATGTTGATCCTAATTTTCTTGTTCTTGGATTGCCGGGAATCTTAATTGTAGTATATGAGTATGTTTGACATATTTTTTTTGTCTAAATGTAACAATTCATGCACTTTTCAGTTTGCGAACATAATATGGGGTGAGGCTGATGACCACATTGTTCCTTATCCTGAGCAAAGTGAAAAGAAATCTCAATCAGCTTTTGAACATCGTGGCAACAATGAAGCTAATGAGGAACCTGCCAATAGTAAGCTTTCTGAACAAAGACGTGCTGCCACTAAAACCATGCTGCATGGGGGTAAACCAGAGAGCAATGCTGATTTGTCTTTTCTTGCATCAAATCCTGAACATAACTGCATAGGTACATAAAATGTCTTTCGTACAATTCAGCATCACGAGGTAGGGATGGCAAATGGACGGGTAAGGCATTCACTATTCCTACTCTTCTGATGTGGTTGGATTTAGTGGAGATGGGACTAAATATTGTTTGGTTAAGGGGTTAAACCCCTGCAAACAGAAAAAGTTTGGTACAAAAATCACTTACTCTAAAATGAGACCAACTGCTTTATATAATCCTTAGAAGCAGAGGGTGATAACTTATCCTTATTGATGTATTTATTATTTCATCTTATATATTTAATCTTTTACAACTTCAAGTTCATGCTTGATAATATCCGTGTAGCTGAGCTTTTAATGCGCTTTAGACCTGACTTTGTCTGCCTAATGGTCCAAGTCAGGTTCTTTCCTTGATTTTTGCACTATATAGATGCTCTTTATTCTGAAGATATTCTGGTATGATCTGTAAATTTAGAAAATTTTCAAGCTAATATGTTGGTCATTCTATTCAGACGTGTATCTTGTTTCTCTGTAACTTTGGATTCAGTTACATACTTTATTCTTAATATTAATCAATGCTTCTGTTAAGTCCAGCCATTTGCTATCCCTATGAAAAGGTATACCCGCTAAATAATCATGATATCTTACTGTTAGATTTCTGTACAGGTAAGGAAGTTGATGTAGAAAAGAGTTCTGAGATTTCTAAAGATCAAAATGAAGATAGAGAGCTTGGTGATATTATTAGTAACAGCTGGGCTAACATTGGAAGTTTCGATGATCTTGATCGCATGTTTAGGTGATACGACTTTCTTATTTATATAATTATTAATGCAGTCTAATTTCATTTCTATCTCCAGACGTCCCTCTTAAATTAATTGACTGGATACATTGTAAGCTATTGCATTTATATCCCCTTTCTTTATTCGTATTATCTGTCATTTGTCTGAGCATGTGGTGTATGTTATTTGTTAAAATGTAAGAAACAAGAATGTAAGTTAATATATTTGGGAAAAGAGTCTATCATGATAAAAATAAAATTTGAGTAAATAACAAAATAACCTAAGTAGCTAACATTGTTTATCAATTACTGATTAGTCTACCTGATTCATATAGGCAAACTTTGTGAAGCAATCATACTCATCTCCTACCTTTTGAAAAATAATCATCTCCATAAGCATAAAAAAACTAACCTATACTATTTTTCGTGTGATGGAAAACTATACTATTTTACAATAAAAACAAATGACACCCTTTTCCCCCTCTTTTCTCAAATTTTGAAATATTTACCATTTTCAAAACCCTTCAGTCTTTTTGACGTCATTGGCCACCTCCCCAATGATGATGAGTTGTGAGTTTATATATCCCTCAGTGGTTCTGTCCATCATCCACAAACATAGCC
This sequence comes from Fagopyrum esculentum, assembly GCA_033239045.1. Taxonomy (NCBI): domain Eukaryota; kingdom Viridiplantae; phylum Streptophyta; class Magnoliopsida; order Caryophyllales; family Polygonaceae; genus Fagopyrum; species Fagopyrum esculentum. The sequence continues at coordinate 3,077,378 of BSUD01000002.1, read as the reverse complement.
ACTGGCCACCAGGTCAAGATTTCTATGCCACCTCCACTAGCTATCAACTACCAATTTTTCATTGGCCACAACCACCAGTCATCAATTCTGTCTTGAGCTTTTCCATCTTCAATCTTGGCCTGGGGAGTAGATAGGTAGCTGTTGAAGAAGTGGGAATGACTAGTATTGTGCAATTTGTCCCACAATTGGATTAACAGAGATTGTATTGCTTCAACTTACGTACTGGCATCTCATGTCCTCTTTCCTGCTTCTGAGACATACTGTAATTCTATCATTGGTGATATAGTGTCAGTATTGGTGTTGCTTCATCTCACGTGAATTTTTCTTGTGGTTTTTGGTGTCTATAGATGTTTCTTAAGGATGTTTTGGGTTTGGACTGCAAAAGATTGTGTCTCTTTGTTTCATGGTACCGTTTAGTTTCCTATCTTTGTAACCAATTTTTGGTAAGTTGATGTCCTATATGAAAAAAGATACTGCTGATGTCAATAATACTACCTGAGCACGTTCCAATTGTGTCCTTCATTTGTCAAATGCTTTTGCAAAACAGTCCAACCAAGCATGCTATGAAAAAAATATTTACCTTCAGTTTCATAAAATCTTGTCATGTGGTGATGCGACTTCAGTTTCATAAAATCTTGTCATGGAAATCTTGACGTTCCAAAATTGACAGGCGAACTTATGAAGTTCTGATGATCAAATTCTGTTCAGTTTCCTCTGTGTTGGATGCATTTGTTGTACTTTATTTGACTGACAGAAAGAATGCTCAACCATAAACCTGGGGTATCCGGAGGGATGCACAAAAAGTCTACAAAGCAAAATATTCGCTTAGCTAGTTTTCATCACTGCCACACTTCCCAGTGGAAACCTTGCAGTTATTTATTTGTTTTAGTTTTGTTATCAAAGCATATTCTGCCATTGCATATGAAACCTACATAGCTATTTGTTTTTGTTTTCCAAAGAGCTATATTGGCTTTTTTGTGGACTTCCCTTTATATCTTGCGTTTCCATCTAACACAATATTCACAAGTGGTGATTTTGCAGCGATGATGTCTTAGTGGACCATGCCGGTCTTGATAGCACGGATGAGTTGTGGACATCATCTCGAGATGCTGTGAAGTCCTCATCCTTAGCTCTAGACTCCACAAGTTGGGGACTAGAGCCTCTAGGGAACTCATCTGGCCAATTCGATTTTAATACTGAGTATCTGCACAGTGGAAATCAGCCTTTTGCTAGTAGATTTGAAAAACCAGCAGACTCAACATGTTATACACAAGAGCGGTTAAATTCAAGCATTGACGGGGGAGAAATTGATGCCACTACTGACCCGAATCTGATCTTGGAAAAGGTAGAGCATGACTTAGATTGTAAACAGTTCAATCCTACCATAATACATTACTCGGATTGTAAACAGTTCAATACTACGATAACACTTGAGACACTTGTTTATCTGTTTTGCAGACAGCTTTGGATGTGTCTGGAAAGACCATTTCGGAACCTCAAGATGTTGCAGGGAAGGTTCCTTCCGCTAGTAAATCATCATATAAGGTAAGCACAATTACTCCTTCCCATTATCTATAGAGTAAAAGATGATAAAGTCAAAATGAGTATAAGTTACTTTTATGTATGCACTTGTAACTGTAAATGATAAAATTAAAATGAGTATAGGTTAGTTTTATCCAGTAGGTTCTGGGCCTCTAAAATGATGTAATAATACAGTAGATGACACTCTTTGGTTGTTTGAGCATTAAGGGAAAGTAATTTTATGTTTAAATATGTAAAATATAGTAGATGACACTGGTTTTTATAATTTGCTAGCAAGCTCCGGAAACATAAATGATTGATTATCACAGCTAACGTGTTACCTTTTTCTCGTAAATTTGCTCACGTAATGAGGTTTTTTAGTGTATTCATCGGTTCATAAATGTTTGTAGCTTTACTTTTTAGGATTCTGGAGTTGGATATTAGATATTCTATAACTAGAAAAGCTATAGTAAAAGAGGCCCATGGTTTGTTTCATTTATGGTCTTCTCAATCTACAACAAGATACTAGTATGTGTTATTGTTTAAGATTAAACTTAAATTGCGAGATTTTTCCTATGATTGATAATTTTTCCCATGAGGAAATAATTGATCTTTCTACTTCTGTAATGTGAGAAGGTACTTGGAGTAACTAGTCTATTTTTATTATTGTTCTTGGCTTGAAAATGATATTTCTTTTTTTGTATAGCACAAGTGGTCTAGATCTCAATCAAAGCATGAGCTAAAGTCAGACAAGATGAACGATGACAGAGAGCCACGAGACATATTTGGCACATGGCTACCACCTGAGATTAATGTTCAGCAATTTGATTGTCAATCGGCGCCAGATAAATCAAAATCTTATCTGTCTTCTGTCCATAACCAGGGAAACATGCCTCATCAATCTACATGTTTACCGTATCAGAACTTTCCAAATCCGTATATGGCAACATATTCATACGGGAATCTCTCAGATCCGTGCACTGCCATGTCCATCTTGCCTGGAACAGGTGGTGAACATCAGCCCGTTCTTTCAAATAAAGAAGCCTGTCTAAGCGAGAGAGTTTCTATGGACAACTCAACAAATACTCGCATAAAAAATCAGAACATGACTCCCCAAGAAAAGATTGAAAAGCTGAGAAGGAGACAGCAAATGCGGGCTTTGCTTGCTATTAAGAAACAACAACAACAGCTTACTCACCCAGTTCCAATAACTGATTATTCTATGACTCGTGAGAGCTCTAAAGAGGATCAGGTTCCACCTTTAGGGAAAGCTGATTTTGAGGTTGAAGAAAATACAGCTACTGTCCTTGATCCAAATTCTCCTCTAAAGCAACACGGTTCTAGTGCAGTCTCGGAAGTGGTTGATCACAGTGCAGAAGATACAGTACTAGACCAGCTCCAGGGTGTTGTTACCAAAGTAAGTGAAGTTTGTGAGAATTATTTTTTTCTTAAGTTGCCAACTCTAAATGATCTATATCTATATACTATATTAAAGCAAAATACTTTAAAGTCACTTGTCATTCTCTTATATATCGGATGACACATGCCATTTTTTTTATGGCATATGTACGTTTTGCTATTTATTTATTTTTATTTATTATATTTCTTTTAATGTTTCATTAACTACATTTAGCTCTTTTTACCATATAAGTCAAGATCAAAAAATTCTGTTATTCGAAAAATGCAATATCTAACTACTTGATATTTCTCCTAAATACATTTTAATTTTGATATGAAAAATATGTTCATGTATTCCTTTCCTAATATATTATTGGGTAGATATTCTTTCAAACTTAAATTTTGTATTACGGAAAATTACATCATATCACCTTTATAATAAACCAAACAAATATGTACTTTTTAATTGTAATAGTTAGAAATTATAATAATGTATTTTACGTTAATCTTTTTAAAAAATATCTGTGCAAAGCATGTGAATTACACCAGTTGTATGTAATGTTGGTTTTCTGCAGTTGGATATGAAGGTAAGGCTTTGCATGAGAGAGAGCTTATTCCGATTGGCCCAAAGTGCTATGCAAAGGAATTATGCAAGTAATTCAAGCAGTGGAAACAGAGATGATGGTTGCGGACCTGATGTCTTGAAGGAAAACATGAGCCATCAAGAGAGGTTAGTGAAACAATTCCATCCCATTTCTGTTGGCCATGACATAACATGAACCTGACGATTAAACTCAGTTTAGTGGAGACTTGTGTGCTTATTGTAAATGAAATGGGAAACATGGATGCCCAACTTCCTCAGCTGTTGGACAACATCTTGTAATCATATGCTTCTCAGTGAAGTTAGGAGACATTTGATAGAGTTAGGGCCCGTTTGGTTTTATCTCCGAATCGGAAACGAAATGGAAACGAATCTAGTCCATTCGTATACCCTTGTTCATGAAAGTTTTTGGAATCATTCCTTGTGGTTTGAAGTAATTAGAGTAGAGTTTAATTACTTTTGATACCCTATAGGGAAACAAAATGTGGGGAAACAAGTGCATTTTGCATTAAATCATAAGGAATGATTCCATAAAATTTCATGAATAAGGATATACATATCCTAAATTCGTTTCCATTCCGTTTCCGTTTCCGTTTCCGGAGTTGAAACCAAACGGGCCCTTAGACTCTTCAAATGTACAAAACAGAAATAAAGTAGGATAGCAACAACAATCTACACAAACACCTGACAAGGGGCTCGACACTAAGGCCCCGTAGAACTGTCGAGTTCAGGATAGTAAAAGAACAACATTTCCACGAAAAAAATCTCGAAAACAAAAAATCCCTGACCCAGCTGAACGTATTTCTGATTTCTAAATCTCTCATTCGTGCAATACAATCTATAATTCAAACTTGCACTATTAGGGTTTTAGGCTGCACTATTATTTTGTTTCTTCTTTCATATATTTGAAATCCTTTTTTTTTTTTGAAATCTCCTGATTTCCTTACAATTGTACTCGATTTCTGAACTCTATTGGTAGGCGTATTCTCAGAGAACATTTTAGGGGTATAATTGAGTTCATATTTATCAGACAATAGATGATTAGTAGGATTATATTATTCTCTTGTTTGTAACTTGTTCCTTTTTTCTCCCATTGCGTAAGGACATGAGTCCATCCATAGACATTTTTTTTTTGCAGTTTTTGGATTTAGACTGAAAATTCATCTATTTTACCTTATCTACTTCTCTATCCTGTCTTTTGACGACTTACTATGTACTACCATTATCTCCAGTTTCATCAAAATGCCGAATGCTGAAACCGAAACCAATGGTATAGATCGGGTTGTTGCTCACTTGCTATTTCATCAGCCATTGAAGTCAACATCAAAGCAACCCGGATCTCAAGTATCTTCTATACCCATCAAGATCCCACCCGGTCTTGAAATAGGCGGTTCAAGCAGTAAACCAATGAGTTTCATCACAAAGATCTCCGAAAATGAACACAAGGAAGAATCATTTCAAGAACCAGATACACTTGCAAACATGAACCCGAAAATGAAACAAAAGATGGTAGAAAGTGTAGATTGAACACTTCCCAAATTAGTCATGCCGCGTTATTATAACGGTATTTCCTTCCTTTTATCTCTTCCAAGCTTGCTATCAGCAATCAGCATATGAACTTATTGGATTACTGGTAATCATGAAGTAATTTTTCTTCATTGTCAGTTAACAAGATTGGTGCAACTGCATGAAAATCAATTTGGGGAAGGAGACAGCAGGCATATATGTTAATATTATCGGGCAACACTAGTATCTTATCATCTTTTTATGTTTGTTGATTGTGGTGTCATTAAGAACAAATCTTGTTTGTGTTATTCGTAGTTGAAGCTACTTAACTTCATGTCAATAAGATAATCAACTACTTGTGCACTATCCATGAATCATTAGTTGTGCTTTAACCCTTTGACATAGCAACATGCATAGGCAATGTGAAGAATAGCCTCGCTATGAAAGAATAAGGGAAATGAGGCTCTTAAAAGTTCTACTTTGCAAAATGGGTTCCTACATAATATAGGAAAAAGTAGGCCTGCAAATCAAAAAAATAGGGAAGAATGTAAATGATGGTGGTGGGTCCCTTCCTTCTACTTTTTTTCTTTTATTTCTCATTCCTTCACTTTTATCTCTCCTCATTTTATCTCAACCGTAACTCTCCCCTCTTATAAATGATAGTGGTGGGCCCTAATTTCTCTATTCCTTCACTTTTCTCTTTCTTCATTAACTTCTAATTTTTCCCTCTATTTCTCATTCCTTTATTTTTCTCTCTCCTCACTTTATCCCACCCAGAACTCTCTCCCTCATGTATTTTTTGGGTAGTTGGAACCAAATCTATATTTTTGGGTAGGCTATTTCCACTAGATTTTGGGTATGCTTTTGACTCGTTTTGTTAAATAGTATTAGTATGTGTTTGATGAATTGAGTATACTGTTTAGGGGTATGATTACCCAATTTATGGGTATTAGTATTTTATGTTGTAAAATGTTACCCAAATTATTGGTACGGTTGGGCATTATATGTTTATTGTTGGGTATGTTTTATGGTATGTTTCTTATTGTTGAGTATGTTTAAAGTGAAATGTTGGGTATGTTTTATGGTTACTCAAACTGTGTTATATTGACCAAATGTCATTTGGTATTGATGTTTGTGTAGAATATCGATTTATGTAAAATTTGGGTATGATAAATTCTACCCAATTTATGGGTGCATTGGGTATGAATATTTTATAACACAAAATTTTACCCAATTTATGGGTATGATATTTTTTGATATTTTAGTTTTTTTTTGGGTATGTATGTTTTCGAGTATGTTTGTGTAGTTTGACAAAATTATTTGGGTATGAATAGTAACGTTTTTGGGTAAACGAATTTTGGGTAGAAGGTGGGAAAGTATGCATGTTGAGAATTGTTCATTTTTGTAGTGGGTGGAGATAAATATCAAATGTCAAATATGTCAAATCAAATGAGATAGACAAGTTGATAGCTTTTGTACTATATTTATTCCAACCTATATTTTAGGGACCCAAATTTTCAATTGAAAAATATCAGTTCGCCGTCTGTGGGGATCGAACCCACGACCACGTGGTTAAAAGCCACGCGCTCTACCACTGAGCTAAGAAGGCTCTTTTGTTTTATTTTTACAAATTAATAAAGTTTTAGAATCACTTTGATCGTACGTCTGATTATACCCTAATCTCTACGTTTCATATACGTTATCTAACTTATCTTCATTATACTAGATTAAAATAAACGTAATTATTGATTTTTGATCCACTTTAGCTTTTTCAGACAATTAATTAAGATTAACCAGCTGTGAGAATAGTTAATTTGCATCTTTATCTTTATTATTTTGTTAATTTTACAGTTACAAAGCTTCTTTTTCCCAAACATCAATAAACCTATAAAAAAAAAAAGTTAATTTCATCTATAAATAAATTTGGATTCTGATAAACCAGTGGTTTTTGAACGGATCGGAGTAGGGCTGCGCAAAATCAGACCGGACCGGAAAACTGGACCGGATCGGTTCCGGTCCGGTGTACAGTCCAGGTTTTTTTGAAAATCCGGGTTACGGTCCGGTGTTTGGACCGTATAAAACCGTAACCCGGGTTGGACCGTAAACTACGAATTTCCGGTTCAGTCCAATCCGGTCTATTCCGGTCCGCTTTTGGACCGAAAAATCTCACCAAAATTGCACAATTATGGTACACACCGGTCTAATCCGGTCCAGTCCGGTCCACAATGTTCAAAATTGCACAATTTATGTACAAACCGGTCAAATCCGAAACCGGACCGTTACGGTTCGGTTCCGGTCCGATCTACAGTCCAAGGTTTTCTTAATTTACGGTCCACCGGACCGAAAATATCCGGTCCGGTCCGGTCCGGTCTGTACCGTACGTACAGCCTTGGATCTGAGTATACTAAAATGTGAAAACCCAGCTACAAAAGTCAAATTTGAAATCCCGCTGACCAAAGCTGATCAAAAGAAACAAAAGAAACATGGATTAAGCCGAATTTTAAGGCCAAACTCCACAATCTACACCAGACAACAACCCTACAAAAGCCATTATTAATGTCTTGCTTGCTTCAGTGGAAAACAAACCAAAAACCTAATCTTTTTTCCTTCTACAAATCCCATCATTCAATATTCTTCACTCCAATCTCAAATCTCCTTTCATTACCCATAAAATCACGATGAAATGCACATTATTTACCCTAATAATGCCCTTGTTTACTCTACTGGCCGTCACCGGAGCTTCTTCCTTCGCCGGCAATGGCACTTTCCGGTCGCTTCCTCCACGGGGGAAGCAAGAGAGGGCGGTTTGCACAGCGGAGGGAAAGTGTTTAAATATGGTCGTGACGTGCCCGACCAACTGCCCGGAGTGGAAGGCCTGCTCTGTTGACTGCTCCGGCGACTGTACCGCCACTTGCAAGAGTTAGTTCACTGTCCTGTATCAACTTAATCATTGAGTTTTATTTTTAATTAATATCATCTCTTCCGAATTAGTTGTTATTTTGTTGTTTTTTTTGTAGAATTTTTATTTAGTGTTTGATTGGTTCTATTTTTTAATGGGTCTTTTAGGTTTTCAAATAAAAAACTCCAATGATTTGGGGTTGTCGTGTAATTTTAGTTTATTATGTAGTTGGAGTTGTATTCTAGATTTACATTAATCTGTAATTTGCTTACAACTTCACATGAATTGATTCGAAAAAAACTATAATTTTTAATGTTTAAATTAAATAAATATACTTCAATCTTTTGTATTTATTCTCAAACTCTATACATTCTTCTCTTAAGGGTACATTTACTAAACACAAAAATATAAAAAAAAGTCTAGTAAACTAAATTGTTTCAAAAGATTATAATGCTACACTATTTTTTTTTAAAGAATTTATAATAAAAAATTGTGTTTTATAAATGTGGTCATAATTGTGTGTATTTTGTACTTTCTTTATATTTTAAAATAAAAATATATTAATTTAACTTATTATTATTATTTTTATTAAATAATAATTTATATTTAACGATGCAATAATTATTTTATCCATGTGCATGATAAAAAAAATTTTCCTTTTTTTTTAATCAAGAAGAAATATAATGCAGTTTTATTATAATCTCTGTTGAAGTTTCTAAGAAGTTACAACTTTTTTTTTATATTTTATAAAATAATAATTCATTTTTAACAATGTATGTAATTTGTCTTTTACTTGTCCATAATAAAATATTATTTTAACTTAATTTAATATTTTTTAAATAATAATTCACATTTAACAATGCAAATACTTTATTTTTTACTTGTGCATAATAAAAAACTCATTTCTTACTATTTTCCAAGTCTATTATCAAGAAAATTATAGGTAGTAATTTTACAATAATCTTATTTTTTTTTAAAGAAAAAGCTACAATTTTTTTATTTGTTCAATCCTAATCTTGTTAGATATTTTCACAAACATGTCATTGTAGTTGTTGGTACCCATAAAGACAACCATCGATGATTGTGGCTTATAAAAAAGAAAAGAAATGGCAATACTTGTCTCCTATCGAAGCCTCACATTATTGCATGTGTTTGATTTGTTATTTTCCAATCTCTATCCACAGAACACACACGTAAAACAATGGCATCCAATGCAACCCATGCCTACAAAACATGGTGCAACAAGACCAACCACGAGAGCCTTTGTGTGTCGATGGCTCAATCCGACCCACGAAAAACCCTAAAGTCGAGCCCACAAGGACTCGTGGTCATACTTGTAACCGCGGCCCAAGCTAAGGCGAATGCCACGAGATCGTTCATCAATGAATCTATAAAGAATGAGACTAGAGGCGAGTACTCGAGTAATTCTACAACGGTTCTTGAAGGTTGTTTGCTTGCTTATGATTTGGATTGGGTTAATAGTTCGCTTAGTGTGGATATTGAACAAGTGAACGATAAAGAACGTTGTGGTGATGTTAATGATTCGTTAAGATTGGTGGTGAGTGAGGTTACTTATGATTGCGAGTGGGATCTTCCAAGTCCGAGATCTTCTACTTTGAGCCATATGTACGACAATGTGGAGTCACTTGCGTCGCTTGTTGATTCGGCTCGACAAATTTTGAGTATTATTGGGTGTGGTGAGCTTTAGTAGATGTTTTGTGATTGTTAGTCTAAGGACCAATTTTTAAGATCTATACTTGTGTAAGTTGTGTTGAATGTTGATGATATGTGCAACAAAATTTCTATTAATGTGAATTGATTTTTTTTTAATAAATTTTTTTTGTTATACCATCAAATATTGTTTTTATTGATGTAATAAAACGTTTACACGTCAATAATAAAGAAATTTTATTCCAATTTATTTTAAGATAAAACTCATTGAGTTAATTTGAGCGTTCTTGATCTTCGACCCATCAGAATTTCACATGATATTGGAATAATCAACTTTCGATGTCCTATAACTTAATGTGTTCAAACTATTGAGTTGCTCATTGAAACTGCTCAATAACTTCTAAGGGTGCGTTCGGTGGTACAGGATTATCGAGATTATTGGGGATTATAATCTCGGGAGAATATTTTGGGAGATTATTCTGCCCATTTTTTTCATCCATTTCAACATGGATTATTGAGATTATTGGAGATTATTGTAAAATTTTAATCTCCCAAATAATCTACATATGTCTGCCAAACGGGCCCTAAGTCTCATTGCATGTGGCACACATTAATGCATACAATTATAGTCTTTTTTTTTTTTGGGATAACAATATTTTTCCTCATTGAAAACAAATTTAAATAATATTTAAACTTGAATAATTGTATAAGTTGTTTTCTTTGCTTACTCATATTAAAAAATAAAAATGTTTTATTCTCATTTATTTTCCAGATTATTCCCTATGAAAATTAACTAATTTTATAGTTTGGTAGAAAAATATAATAAATTTTTTTTATAAGACTCAAAAACATTATCGAATTAATATTTTCAAATCACATTTTACTTGGGCTATCAAAAGAAGGCCCAATAAGAACAACCATCTCCTCCTTTCTACCTCTAAGTCGTCTTGTACTCTTGACCACCGGAGCCGCGCAACCGTGCTTCCGTCTCTACGGAAATTTCACACTAGTTTCTGACGGTTGATCATCTTCAACGGCTGTAAATATCCGGCGTTGCAGTGGCCAAGGATTGTATACATAGTTGTTGATTGTGGTAGAGCAATAGACTGCCTATCATTTCCCGTTCCCTTTTCCCCAGTGGTTATGCTTTGGTGAGTTTATTCAATTCGTTTAAATATCTTATTGGTTCCATATACTTTGATTGTGGATGTGTGCTGGAGTTTGATGCTTTGAGTTTGTTCTATTTTCGTTTCCAACTTGTTTTTTGAGTCGTTTACGCAATCACAGTTGGTTACATGTTTGAACGTTTGTATAGATTTGATCGCGTTTTTTCGTTCTAGGTTTGTGTATAGTCGTTATTGAGTTACTAGCTCATTCACGCTAATTGCCTGATTTACAACGTCTGAATTAAGCAACACGAATGATTGAATCACTGAATCCAAGTAAGCCTATAACAGCTACATGTTTGTGGCGTTTACGCCTTGTTTTTATTGGTGCTCTGCTAATTTTGTGTTCTCCATCTCCGATGAGACAATTCACCTTTAGTGAGCAATCATTAGCTTAAGAGTTAATATTTATGTTAAATCAAATCTGAACTGCAGAAATTGCTGCTTCTTTGGTGTGAGACAGTTGAACTTACGGTTTTTCAGCTTCCTAGTCTTTTGCAAGATTGATAAGATCCCAATATTATAGATCTTTGATGAGTTACATTGGCGAACGATTGATTCTGAAGATGGATTTCTATATGGTTCCACTATTCCAAAATCAAAATCTGCCATCTAGGGCCGTCTAGACTGGACGGGTTTCGAAGAAAACAGCATCTGGAAGGGGCGGGACGGGTTCTGGCCGGGTTAAGATGGGACGGCTAACGGGCTAAGACGTTTTTTTTTTCTTTCTTTTTTTCCAAAACCCAATTTAGGGTTTCAGTGAAACAAATCAGACACTTCTCTCCCACCTGCTTCCCCGACAGGCGACGGCCGTTCCAGACCTCCGGCGACTCTGGACCTTCAGTTCTCCACTCTTCTCTCTAGTGGCAGGCCTCCCCGATTATCTCTCCAGTTCCCCATCCCTACTCTCCAGGGCTTCAGATTTTTCAAGTGTTTACGGTCAGTCAATCCCTCTGGCGACGGTTTGCTTCTCTGCCTCTCCGGCGACTACTGAATTTTGATTTCTCTGCGAATCTGTTATAGACTGATAGGGTTGTCACGTCTTTCTGATGAGTGAGAGTGAATTCTGATTGCTTTAGCTTCAGACTCTTCAATTTGTTTTCAGAATGTCTGAATCCTCTCTCAGTTAAATCAGTTTTCTGAATGACTTTCAATTTGTTTTCTGAATCTCAGATTCTCAGTAGCTTCAGACTCCAATTTGTTTTCTCTTGAATGACTGAATCACTTCTCAGTAGCTTCAGTTTGTTTTCTGAATCTCAGAATGTCAATTCTTCTGAAACTATTCTGATTTTTTGTTGATAGTAATTTGTGACATAGATTTATCATGCCTCAATCAACTCCGACATCCCTTGCTTCTAATGCTGAGTCTGTGAGCGGCACTCCAACATTCATTTGCATAACATTTTCGGTTTTTAAGAATTTTAAGACTATGAAAATGAACATTTATTTGCATTATATGAATTTTTTACACAAATTTAGGGGTAATATACATGAAAATAATCTAAAAACGTCTCGAATCCGTCTAGACGCTAGACGGTGGGCTAGTGCCTCTCCGTCCCGTCTCCGTCTTATGTTTTGGAACAATGTATGGTTCTAACTTCTAACCATATATTTTGTGTTTATAACTTATGATGGATTATAGCACTTGGATGCTCGTTATATCAAATGTTTTTCTTGCATATATGTTCAATATTGAAAAACATTCTTAAAAGGTATTGAAAGTATCAGAGTTCTTACATATTTCCTGTTTTGCAAATTGTGCTCAGACAGGCATACACCAATCACTTATGGAGCCTTTTCAGATGGAATCACCCAAATCTGCCAAATGTAAGTTGTTGGACGTTACTTTGATACGCTCCTGCTTCTTTTAATTAATTTCTAGTTTTAGGATGTAGTTTTAATAACAATCGGCATTAGCTTAGTTTCTTGATTCCCAACTGTATTAGTTGCTTGTATCTAGGATTAGGATATTTTATTTTCTATTATAAAAGAAGGCACATCATCAATGTATTGGATCAGACTTGAATATTAATCGAATACAAAACTGAGAATTCCTCAAATTTACTGTGTTAGAGATTATTTAGAACAAATCCAGTGCATTGCGAGATTCTTGCTACCCAGTTCTAGGGGTGAAATTCTTGCTTCTAATGGGGTTCTAACATACTTCGTATAATGTTTTTTTATCAGGGATATCTGTTAACTGTTCACAAGCTGAAAGTTCGCTCCTCATTACTTATATTTTGGATTTTGTTCTTCAAAGTCAGGAATAAATATCCCTAGAATTTGGTTTGAGCTATGTGCTATGATTTTGTTGGGTGTAGTGATCTTTTAGTGCACTCATTAGTTGGTTTCGTACATATGCACATTAGATTTTCCATGTAGAGGACAGTTCATGTTGTATGTGGTCATGTGGCAATTTCACACTACAGATCATTCTCCAAATTTTTTTTTTTCAAAAATGAATAAAGTTTGTACCAACCCAATTACAATCATGCTAAAAGGATAATTATAATAATAATACATAGCACCTTTTTATAGCCTTCGCTGAGATGCTTTGCCTTCAACTTCATGTGTAACCCTTTGATTCCATATTTAACAAAATTCTTTAATATCATTTTTTGGAGAATCTAATTTACAAACTTTTGTATGTTCTCAATAATGAGATCTGTAACTTCAACATAGAATGGAAATATTCTTTCTTGCCTCACCACTCACCAGCACGCATCATCCTGATATTTTTTTTCAAAAGATCACATTCAGTTTCTATATTTTTCTAGTTGCTGACTCATTGTGCATGTATATATTGATTATTTGATTTGCTAGACAACTTGTCATAATATTTTTTTGAAACAATTTGGTTTACTAGGCTTTTTCTAGTTTTGTGTTTAGTAAATGCACTCCTTGAGAGAAGAGTGTGTAAAGTTTGAAAATAAATATAAAAGGTTGGGGTACATTTACTTAATTGAAACATTAAAAAGCCTAGTTACCACTCTAATTTTTTAAAAAAGCCTAGTTACCAAAATTGCCTAATATTTTTTGTTTTATCACTTAATGATATTACGAAGTTTTCTTGTGGTGGATGTTTCTAATCTGCATTTGATCCAATGTTTTCAAGTGAATAGCTCATATGAAGATGGATCCTTGTGGGGTGACTCAGACGATGACATAGCTGGAGTATCTGAACTTGACCGAGAATGGAAGAGCAGGCGCGATCAATTTTACAATGTATACACTCCTTTTTTCAGCAAGTTATATTCAATATCTTTTTTTATCCTATCTTCCTTCTACTAATCCTGTTCTGGGAAATGTAGCATGGATATCGTGAAGGCATTTCGGCTGCAAAGAATGATTCTGCACAAGAGGGTTTCAATGATGGATTCAAGGATTCTGTGCTGTTCGGATACAACTGGGGTCTTGTTCGGGGCGTCACCAGGTAATTCAGACATACATAATGATATTCTCAGTTTCCATTTCCCTAATCATGCCTACTGTCAAACTGTATCCTCTTGTCCATGTTAATGCAGTGCAATGGCTTACCTTCCAAAAGAAACTAGAAGCAAAATGATTCACTCAGAGGAAAAGTTAACAGAATTCAAGTCATTGCACGAATCTGTACATTCTATCTCAACAAACGCTGCTCTTAAGCTATTTTACGATGATATCAACAAAAAGAAGGCGCCGTCAGACGAGCAACCAGGAGATCCTGTTTCTGACTCTAATGTTCTTGGAGACCAATTTCGGCAGCTTCAGTTACTTCTCCAACAATCTCCTGAGGTAGGTATAAATCTTGAGATGAAAGAAACAAAGGCACAAAAAGCATCTGATGCATAGAAGCTTTCTATACATAAATATTCTGATTGAACAGTTATAGTAGTTGCAAAAGGCCAACAGATCATGAAACTAGGATGCGGAAAATGATCTTTGAGTTGAACTGTGCTTACGTTCTTGCCCGTTAATGTTGTATTAGTTCAATTACTTCGATCTGTATTTGATTAGAAGACAGTTATAGGAATGTGATTTACAAGCAAATGAAGCTGTGAACTTCATTGGCAAGCTTAATTTCTTGGTTTTGGTCATTACATCTGTTCAATCATCCTTCATTTTTTAGGCATAATTGGGTCTGGTCCGGGTTTTCGGGCCGGGAGGTCCCGGTCCAGACCTGTCTTTTTGTTATAAAAAAGATTAAATATAAATTATTGTATTTATAAAATATTATATTTATTAAAATAAAATTACACTTTGTTCAATTTTCTTTGATACTTTCAGCTTTATTAGTTTTTTTTGTTCAATTATTTTTGAATTTTATGAAAATGTGAGAAATATTTAGTTTAATAATAAAAAAATAAATTTATGTTAAAAATTTTAAAATAAATTATTTATGCTAATGATAAAATGTTTTTTTATGTACATAAGATTAAATTTTATAATTTGTATTTAGAATGAGTAAATTCGAAGAAAAAAGTCCTAGATGTTCCTAAACCGGTTCATCTAGTCTTGGACTGGTTTCAAGCCCGAGCTGGACATGCTAATTCGGTCAGGTCCGTCCGAATACGTCTAACTAAGGGCCCGTTTGGTTCAAAGTCTGGAAACAGAATGAAAACGAATTTAGTCTATATGTATATCTTTATTATGAAATTTTATAAAATCATTCTTTGTGGTTTAATGCAAAATGCACTTGCTTCCTCACATTTTGTAATCCGTGTATCAAAAGCAAACTCTACTTCAATTACTTCAAAACACAAGAAATGATTCCAAAAACTTTTATAAATAAGGGTATATGTACGAACTAGATTCGTTTCCATTCCGTTTCCGATTTCGAAGTTAAAACCAAACGGCCCTAATTATCTAAAGAAAGTATTTCCTCTTTAAGTGTTAAATGTAATTTATATTTCAGAATTTAGACAATTGCTTTGTTGAGGCAGACGAGATTTTTACGTCGTATACTTCACTCTTTTTTAAATTGTACTTCGTATTGTACAATATATTGCTGTCGGTCAGAGTATCATACAATAATATCTTACTACAGTATCTGAAATTTGGATTGTGACACATAATGCCTTTTCAATGGAAATGGATTGCAAAAAATGATTTTCCAGCCGAAAATATAAATTAAAATTCAAGATGAAGTAGCATTTGAGGTTCTGAAAATGCATTTTGTCAAAGAGATGCAAATACAAAGCTGGATTTTTCTCAGTTCCAAAGCTTAATGGAGGGCTTGTCATTGAATTTCACAAGAGACAGCTGTTTAATAATGTTATAAAAATTGGAATGTTGACTCTTTGTTTTCAACAAGAATTGAAAATCCAAGATCAACTCAAAAAGCTTGAGTAGTTTGATGTTATAATAAATTTCAAATTTTCCGCATTCGTTTGATTTTAACTTCGAAAATGGAATGAAATCAATATATGTTCTTTCATAAAACTAACCTACGATATGCATATTTTTCGTTTTCAATAGAAAATGTGTTTTCTCTCCCATTTTATTTATCGGTATCACAATTAATTAAATTTCACTTTAACTATTTTAAATCCCAATAAATAATCCTAAAACATTTTATGAACAAGGGTATACGATATATATATATATATATATATACACTAAATTTACTATCAGTACTCCTTTAGAGATGCAGCCAAACGGGATAAATTTCGATAAATAATTTTAAAAAATTTCATGAAAAAGAGCATAATTGAACATATAAGATAATCTAATGTAACCACAAATATAAAATAATCTAAAAGAACTAAACACGTCCTATGTAAATCGAACCTGTAAATTCTTTGTAGGCTAAAAATGTTGACACTTATACGGTTATACCCGATTTTATCACGATGAATCGAGTTATAGTTATTACGAAGTAAATACCTAGTGTATTTATTATTTCTTTTTGACATTTCTTTGTATTTTTCATCTTCTTGGCTGTATATTCTCAATAATCAATACTCCAAGTGATCTAGTATATCAAAGTACTATAAAATTTCCCCCAAATGTTAGCATCTGTACGGTTATATTAAGGAATAGATTGTTGCATTGGCTTATCCAAACACGGTGTTAACCTGGTGGGTGACATTGGAGAGTGAGTGGAGGAAGACACTCTCCCCTCCTCTACACCTCACAAATAATCTTTTTAATATATTATCATCCACAACAACCAAGAATCACACTCTAAAATCCTTTCAAATGATAAGAAATGTATGGTAAATAACATTAAACCACCCACTAATTATGTCTATTTACCAAAAAACACCCATTACACATAAAGTTTTATCATAAATCACTCATTGAATATGGATGTTTGAAACTATAACTTATTAGTATAAAATTTACATTAACTACAAGTTATACACATTTTTTTTTTTTTGATAATTCACCGTTCATTTCCGTAATCAATAAGTATTTTTGTAGAAGATGTGAACGATAAAATATACCAAATAATATTGTATTTTCTCCACGTTTAATATAAAAAATGATTGTTGGATGCTATTGTGTTAGTATATGTATTCTAACCACTAACCTAAAGATCCGACTCTGGAGGATTTTTGGACTCGGGATAAGATTCGGATAAGATTTTTGATAAGAAAGAAGAAGAGAGAGAAAGTCGGATATGTTCTACTGATTCGGTAATAATTACTCAGATGAGATGTCCAATCTATATGAATAGGATATCCGATTTAACTAAAAGTGTCGTATATTTGAATACTTCCTAATCGCCTTTTATAAATTGTCTGATTCGGTTGCATATCCCTCGTAATGACCGAATTTGTGCAAATTTTGTTTAAATGCAGGATTTTATACAAATTATCCCATTTGAAGGACAGATTATGCAAATCACAACATTTCCTTTTTTCTTCTTCTTCTTTGGTCAGAGCCCTTTGCTTTCTTTTAACGGTTGTTCATTCTTGTCTTCATTATAATCAGAGTACTATTTTTTCGAATTTAATAAAAGTTTGTATTAATAAAAGATGATTATCCACATTAAGAAAGCTTAGTTATATAGCCACGCAGCAGATCACCTAACTGGCTGCTTTCTTAATTACATACCTTTGTTGGTTTCCACGTCTTCCCACCATTTCTCTTCCTTTCTTCTTTTCGTTTTTTGTCTTACTTGACCTCAATTGTTGATTTGTTTTTGAGCTTTGAGCTTTAATCTGCGTTTTATTCCACAAATCTTACAACATTCTTCATACCCACTTGAGATTTGTTCATATCCAGTTGAGATTTGGTGCCCAACTATCCACCAAAACTTGCCCATTATCTCTTGAATGTAAGTATCTTTGTTCTTATTTTCGTTAATCTTCTTCTTAATCTGATCAAGAAAGGCTTTTCTTGAATACATTTCTTTTCAGGGAATGATGCAGACTAGGTTTTGTAGGACTTGAATGTTTTCATGATTTCCATTTTCAATCAAGGGAGCTTGGGGATGTCTGTTCATCAAGATATTGGATGTGAAACTGTATCCACTGGTAAATTTCCTTTTCTGGGTTATGGGTAATTCATTACTTGCAAAATTACTACATAATCTCATCTCCATTGATTCCATATGAAACTTTTTCTGGTAAATTTTCCCTTTTAGGGTTATGGGTAATTCATTACTTGCTTGATTTCTGCATAATCTTATTGTCTGCTGATTTTAGAATGAAACACACTATATGTTGAGCTTATATGCACATGTAACTTTCGATCCTCTGCAAGAGAATGAGATGCTAGACAGTCAACTAGACTTGTTTTGTAATAAGACAATAAATTTAGGTAGACTGATACGATAGGTCAATTGACCGAGTGAGACGAGCTTCTGGGCAGCGAGCGTGGCGGGTAAGGAGGAAAACATATATTGGGCCCATGGTTTAATGGGCTCGGGTCGACAGGGGTGCGGGGGGAGCGCCTAGTACGGATTCTATCTATTGGAGTATAAATAGGTTTAGGCTTCCTCGCTGCAAGTTACATGCAACAACACCGTAAACGTTTTCTATTCTCTCGTTATTCCACTGATTAACTCGAACAAATGTCAACAACTTGTTTCTTATGAAGCTTCTTCTGAGAAAGTGTATTTAATGACTTTAAGGTAAACTAGCTGGTGGCTGGGTTGCCTTAATGACTCTATGTGATTATTCAGCTTAGCTGCAAATATGCTGTCAAGTGTTGATCTACTCAGAAAAAATATACTGAAGTTTGCAATAACTGAAATCAAATTTAGCTTTTGGTATCATTCATGATAGAATTTCTCAAAATTTGTTAAATTCTTGCATCCAGGACGCTGTCTCTATGATCTTTTGCGTGCAGATTCCCCGCGGTATGGCAGCATACAAATTAGAGAAAAACCAGGTAATAAATGTTATTCACTTGCAATTATTCAGAAAGTTCTTATGGTACTGTGATCATTGTTCTTGATTACAAGACTTACATTGCTAAATATGTCATCAGACCACGAAATAAAACTCGAGGAGCTGTTGTCTCTACCTGTCAATAAGTATTGTGCAGATTGTGGGTCATTGGATCCCAAATGGGTGTAAGTATTATATCTTATGCTAGTCTACACTTTGCAGTATAATGAAGAAGACTGAACTTATAGATGTAACTAGTTTCTTGCATGCTTTTCGAGTTTCAGATCCTTAAGCCCTGGTGTATTCATCTGTATCAAGTGTTCTGGTGTCCATAGAAGCCTAGGAGTACACATTACAAAGGTAGATATGATTCTGTGTAAATGATCTCCTTACAAACCGAAGCAAGGCTTGGACCTAACGCATATTTGGGTTGTAGGTGTTGTCTGTGAGTTTGGATGAGTGGACAGAGGAACAAGTATATGCAATGTCAGAGAATGGTGGTAATGTTGAAGTGAACAAGAAATTTGAAGCTTGTATCCCGGGACACATCAAGAAGCCGAGGCCAGATTCGTCGAGTGATGACCGCGCAGACTTTATTAGGTAACAACATTACCTTACCATGTCATGTATCTCATCAATATGGATGCAGATTCATCTTCTTGTTTTTTGTCAGGAGAAAATATGAGCTAAAACAATTTCATTGTGCTGATGATGGGAATGAGCTTTGTTGTCCATATCCACGAGAATCAAGTTCGTCGGCTGATTGGTCAAGTGATGGTTTTAGTGAGCCTCTTGATAAGAGGCAGGCTAACAAGCAAGTAGCCGGTGGTCGTATGACTGGACTCGGGCAGATGTTCCGTTACAGCTGGAAGAGAAGCAATGATCCTAGATCCTTGAAGAAAACCCACAATGAGGTAAATAAAGATTGATTCTAAAAACATGAACATATCAAAACTCGGCTTGGATAACATTTCTGAAGATGATTATCAGGCTAAGTCGAAAAAGCTCAACTCAGGCTCATTCACGTGACTATAACAAAGTTCAGCTCATTTTGGCTCGGATAAAAACTTTAATCTCATGTACTTGTTCATGTCTTTTTTGCAGCCAGGGATGGTGGAATTTGTTGGGTTAGTTCATGTTAAAGTTCTCAAAGGAACCAATCTAGCTATCCGAGATATCTTGAGTAGCGATCCATACGTCATCATCTCGCTAGGGCAACAAGTAAGCCAATCTCTATCTCTCAGCTGAATTCTATTTCATCTTCAAGAGGAGTAACAAATGAGCTATTTGTCTTACAGACAGTCAAAACTCGGGTAGTTAAAAACAACCTAAACCCAGTTTGGAACGAGAAGCTATTATTATCGATTCCAGATCACGTCCCTCCTCTAAAGTTGGTAAGTATAAACATTCTTGTTCATACCATCAAGCAAATTACCTTGTTTGAACAAGAACATTTGTTGTTTCGTAGCTTGTTTACGACAAGGACACGTTCAAACCGGATGATTTCATGGGGAAGGCTGAGATTGACATACAACCTCTGGTTGCAGTTGCTAAAGCTTACGAGAGATCATCTCTCAATGAGTCAACTCAGCTGGGAAAGTGGATGGCTACCAGAGACAACGCTCTAGTCAAAGACAGCATCATAAACGCCATTGATGGCAAGGTCAAACAAGAAATATCTATCAAGCTTCAACGTGTCGAAAGAGGGATCCTTGATCTTGAACTTGAATGTGTTCCTCTCACCCAATAGCATTCGCCACTCGAACAACATTGACTGTATGGATTTGTAGATTATATTCTTTGTTTGGCACAACTAGCTTAACAAGAAACCATTCAAGGCTATATTTTACTTATATCACTCGAACCCATATCTTATTGTAATGGTAAGATTTAAAAGGAATTGCCTTTCAGGGTAATGAGAATCTGCAAAAATGAACTCATAAGCCAAACAGATCCAACATTCAGTAGATACAGAAGAGACAATTTACATTATAATATAGGAGAAACCATCTCCTAAACTACAAATATTGTCACAAGGATCAACCTTTCCACTTCTTTTATTTTCATTGAAGGAAAACAAAAAACACAGCAGTAAAACTGGTAAAAAGATCAGTAATGCTGTACAAGTTTCAGCTTCCTGACATTTGTAATATCACAAACCTAATCTGCATATGTTGCAGATATCAACAGAAGTTTCATAGGTCATCCAGATGATGAAAACAAACACACCACAAGCTAAATGATACATATTCAAGTCCTACCAACTGCAATAAGCAAACAATCAACGTGAACGTTGAAAGTTATCGCATGAACATACAGGGCATCGAATCAAACCGTTTTCATTGCAGTATAAGCATCTCTTCATGATTCCTTCATCCTCGTCAAACACCTTCCTACTTCCACTACAATTCGAACAAGGTAAGAATCGAATGTCACCGCAAGCATCACAAAATACCCCTCTTTCTCGAAGAGGCAAAATTTCTAGCATTTTTCGTAGTTCCAATGTCTCATTCAAGTATTTGATCAGCTCTGCCCCACCGATGTATCTTCCCTTGATAAATACCTGAGGCAAGCTCACATATTTCTCACCCATCACGCTTTGTAACTCCTTCCTATATGAGGAATCCATGGATACATCACGTTCATCTACATAAACCCTATAACCTCTAAATATCATCCGAACAGCATAACAATCCTCAAACGTCCTCCTCACGCCACGCAAACTTGTGAAATACACAACCACGCGATCATCCGTACCTGGTAATCGAATCGACGAAGCATTCAAGACCGAATCTGAGCTGGCATGCTTCAATTTACACGATGATTGGAACTGTACTTGCTCCTTTGGAGGTTCAAATAGATTCCTTAGCAACCTCACCTTCCCTTTTATCGTATCACCGCCTGAATCAAATGGATCGTACGGTTTCTTGACGGTTGAGCTTCGATCTAGCTGCGAGAAGGCCGGTTTCTGAGGCTTCTGATACGTCGAAGGTGTGATTGTAAAGGATCGATTAAACGCTGGTTTCCTCGTCCCAGGCGATAATTCGCCATTTTTATCCATAGCTCGCCGATGTCGAAATCCGATAGCGGGTTGGTAGCTACGACGATGAGGATTATAATTCAAAGGATAATAAAATTCGATGATTTGTGGCTTTTTTGTATGAATTTGCAAAAGGGGAACCTAGGGTTAGGGTTGGGAGATAGAAATGAAATTCGTCGATGATAGAGAAAGAGTTACCTGGTAAGGAGGGGAAGAATTAGGCGGTGGGGAGGTGGCAGTGGCGGTGCAGTGGTGGATAGAATTGAGGAATTTAGGGAGATTTTTTCTGTGAAAAATGAATTGAAAATTTTGGAATGATTATGAGGAGAGAGAGGAGAGGAAGAATGTGTGCTGTTCGTGTGAGGAGACGTGGGGTAAAGGCAAAAACTATATATTTTAAATTCAAAAAGAGGAAATGGAAAACGTGAAGGAAATTTCTGCGAATAAGAGGAAAGAAGAAGGAAATTGGAGACGAATAAAGGAAAATATTGTAATTATTCGAATTTTGGGCTTCATTTGGTAATTACACTAAAAATGGAAGTTGTAGTCTAAACTCTAAAATGTTTATCATATGACTAAATCACAATCCATTTTTTTATAAATTATAAAAATAGACTTATGTGAGTGAATATAAAAATGAAATAACCATCACAAAATGGAAACTCAAATTAGATCTCAATATATAAATTGTTTGTTAACGTGAATTTCAACGTGAAAACGTTATTTTGACATTGACTTCTAGTGTGAACTACTAGAACCTGACTTAACGTGTTTAATAGTTTGACATAGTAAATATTTTGATTTTATGCATTTCAATAGTCTATTGATCAAATTTGTTGTCAAATAACATCAATTAATTTCTAACATGATACAAGCTTTCATTCATAATAAAATAATAAAAAATGAACAAATTTGAAATTATATTTATTCAAGTAAACCCTAAATATCAGAAAACAAAAATGCAATTGGTTTGATTTTGATTTTTTTTTAAAAAAAATTATAGATTTGAAAACGTAAATATTTCATTACGACGTGATTTCATCCGTCGAACGTAGATACCTCATTGTAATTATTTTTTAAACCAGACATTTCGTCTCCCAAACGAGGGGACTTCCTCCTCAATTTTTGACTGAATCTGTGAAATATGACATTTAAAACATATCAACCCTAACAAAAATAATAAGTCTTGTTGTAGTAGAGTTTTGTAACAATTTTACAAATATTATGTATTGGGATTGGAAATACATAGAAGAGGCACTAATACATATATATACACTCTTGTATGGTATTTAAAAAACGCCATGACAAACCTGTAATGGCGTTTTTGAACGTCGTCAATGTGGTGGATATTTTATGGCTTTTTTCAAACGTCATGAAATAATGTGTATTTTAAAAGCAATTATAAGGATGAAAAAAAAAAAGCACAAAACAATTGACCATATATTCATATTAGGTAAGATTCAGAAAAAACAAAATCACCATAGACAAGATTAGCCTTTGGTAGGGAAAGACTCGTAACAATCCACCAAACAAATAACTCGATTCAATTCGGTCACCATAGACAACCAAAATCACGTTTCACCTAGTCGGTTTTAAATGGTTCACGTACAACGCAAAGAGGCTCAAAACACCAGTTCGCAAATTAATAATAAATATACACTGAATCACATATACAAGCACGTAAATATTCATCCTAAAATCGATTAACAATGCAGTAATCCATGTACTTATATATTATATATAAGCTCACCTACTTTAGTATAGTCGATGTAGAACAATTCATGTATGCACTAATAAGATAACGGCCAATTTTCGTTATTTCCCTTTACGTGTATTCATACAACGACTAGAAAGAAATGTGGGGTACTTTCCGAAGCAATAATGCTTCCAAAGGCCCAAGTCCAAAGTAAAAGTAATTGAAGAAGAATTCTTGACCACCCACTTCACCAAAGTGGACACACCAAACCCGGTTGGTGTGCGCTCTTTGTCGTTCCAAACCGGGCCAACCATGTCTACATGCATCCACTCGACTTTCTCGTCCACAAATTGCAAACCCACAAAACAACAATGACTCGTTCATCCATCTATGATTATACTTTCAAAGAATTTGAGTAAATACCCCAGTTACTATTTCCGTCCATGAGTGTAGTCACTAGAGATAAATCTTAAAAAGACTTACTTAGATGATTCATTCATCCGTCTATAGTGATACTAGTAGTACCTAGGCCCGGTCTTAATGCATGACTAATTTTCAACTAAAACATACGTATTAATATCAAGAAGAAGAAAAATGTCATATGATCACATCCTAATTAAATTCATACTATATATATACTATTAAACATATAATACCATCTTTCTTCCTCGTCCAACCCTTAGTACTTTACAAACATAATTACTCTAACATTGATCGGAACTCCAAGAAATGATCCTTCTCATCATCGGCGTCTGAGATTATATTTCTTCTCCGGCGAACTCATATTCACATTCACTCCAACTTTCTCATGAGGCAAGTAATCAGGATCTTCAGTGTATCCTACGTCATCCGGAAGATCCTCGTCAACAAACGAAGACCAATCGACGTCACCATCCTCATCCTCGTCCGACCAAAGCTCATTGACCCTCTCCGTCAACGTCAACAACAGTTTGTGATTCTCTCTTTCATAGTTTCTATCATAACATAAAGAAGAAATAATCATATATTCTAAACTTCAATTAGATTATCAAATCAAAATATGTTCACAGTCTAACCTGTATGTGAAAAAAGAGTATACAAGCCAAAGTGATGAACCAATGAGATAACCATAACGAGCTCCGAGTATCAACCGTGCTTGCCAAACACTTTCGTCGCTAGTGAAACGCAGCGTTGCAATTTCGATCAAGATCGTTATGCTTAAACCTAACAAATAAGAAGAATTAGCACAGTTCAGTAAGATTTCATCGTGAATGTGTTTATTGAGTACTTACCCATGTATAAATGGAACCTCGCGGTTTGCGTTTGCGTTGCGCCGGTGAGCATGAAAACCGAAAAGATGGCGATACAGTAAATGAAACATGTTTTTATGAGGCGAGATTCTAACAACAATGCCTTCTGTAGAGCAAAGAGCTTGTCGAGTACTGTTAACATGTTTGCTTGCTTAGATTCAAAAGCTTCCTAAAAAATTCAGTAAAAAATATATATATATATGTTCTTGATTAGTAAGAGAATTAGATTGAAACTAATTGTGATTAAGAAGGAGAAGAAGAGAGTTATGTAACCTGAGCAGCCAAAATGGTTCTTGATTTTTCTGCCAACTGTACATGAACTTGTAAGAGTTGATCTTGCTGTAATAGAAGTTTCTCGTGTTGGCCTTTCGCGAATTCCTGCAACTCTTGCAGTTTGTTTCTGTAAATCGAAACATAGTTAGCGAAGTTCTTGTCAAATGAGTAAAATTATCCCACATCGATTACCAAACAATATGAACCTGCTTTCTTCGAGGGCTTGTGATTGAACTTGATTCATAGAATGAAGACCTTCAAGAGCTTTGGTTTGTCCATCAAGAAGCTCTTGTTGCTTGTCTAACGAATGCCCGGCTTTGCTATCGATTTCGTTTGCTTTCCCTTGAAGAGTATCCATCTTTGAAAACATGGCTTCTCCATATCTAATGATCTCTTTCTCAATCTCAGAAGACTTGAGCTGCAAGTTATCTATCTCTTGACCCAAATTATTGTAAGAATCTTGGACTCTTCCCATGTCTTCCTCCAATTTATCTTTCATCTTGTCTTGCCCATCTAAAAGCTCGGTTTGAGCAGTCGCAATTCCTTGAGCTTGTTCTTGAAGCTCCTTTGAATGTGTTAGGATACTATTCACATGATCAAGCATGTTTCTTAGTGTTTCGCTAACTTGATTCGTTTGGACATCGATTGATGACACGGACTCTTGCAATTGATCTGAGGTTTGTATAAGATGACTCGATTTCTCTTCTATACTCTCTAGCTTTTCCTCGGCAAATTGAGCCGAGTCCTTCAATTCATTCACCAAGCCCTCCACTTGAATGCTAAAAGCCTTAGACCTATACACACCACATAATCACTTAACATAAATAGCAAGCGTTTCATCTTAAAACCAATTGACAATAGAACAAGTCAAATACTTAACTGTAACTGATAGCATATGGCATTTGTTTCAAGGTAGAACTCAAGATAGATCTTGTGCTCATCATTATTCAACTTTTGCAAGCAATCCATCATGGAGGACTTTACGCCACACGACGGGAAAGGAGGCCTACCGGAATCCTTCTGAAAACACACGGTAAGATCCCAAGCAAGCCGGCTTCTTTTCTCATCATCGGCATATATCTCTGAACACGACGAGAATAAATTTCCATAAGCCCTTAACCAACATGGGTTTGAACCACCCATCTTTCTATTAGCTTCATCAAGAAGCTTCATTGCCTTTTGATCATCAGGAGATTTCATCGAAAACTTCGCCACCACACCATCTAGACCAATCTTAGTCTTGGAGTAAGTTTCTCCACTCGAATGCGAAGAACTAGATGAAGAAGCAGAAGAGAACCATCCCCATGCAATACCCTTAGACAGAATTGAGAGAAAAACAACCACAATCCGAACACAAGTATGAATTCTTAACATTTTGAATTCCTTCACTTGCAGTTCCTGTGATCATATGCAGTAAATGAATGAGAAGATCATCACAATCTTTTAAAATATATAGAATTATACTGATTTGTTCCTTTATCTGCAACTGCAAATCCCAAATTTAGTAGCTATAATGAAATATCAAACTTAATAGTTGATACCATTCATGAACGTCTAATTGAATTCAATCAATTCTGGGCTTTTAATCAGAATCACATTTGAATAACTGTAACATATCTTTCGCCATACAACAATCAAACAACAACAATGCAATCAACCAAAATTTCCAAACCCAGAATTGAGATCAAATCACATATTCAGACAATAATCGAAGGATATAATCAATTCAGTTGAAAACAATGGAGAAATCGAACCTGGGAATGTAACTGTTGCTTCAGCACTCAATCTGTCGGTGAATTTGGGGTTTAGGGTTGATGTTGAAGAGTTGAAAGAGAGAAGACGATGGGGTTTGAATGGGTTTATATAATGAATGGGGGAGAGGAAGTTGAAGTTATTTGGCGCGAGTAGCCATTGAAGGAAACTGAAAACCGCCTTCTCGTATGCCTTAAAATGGAAATATAGACTGCAAAATATTTTTTTATAAGGAAAGAAAAAGAGTTTCAAAGTTTGATTAACTTTACTTTCTAAATTCTCACCAAAAAATAAATAAATTACTTTCTAAATTCAACTACGAAAAGTAACTATTTATTTCCTTGGGATCCAAGGACCTTATGGTTCAATAGTCTAACCCCTCGTTTGGTTGCGACTCCAGAAACGGAAACGGAATGGAAACGAATCTAGTCCATACATGTATGATTTCGTTTAGTTTCATGCCTAATGTTTTTGATTCCCTCCATTTTGTTTCCCTATAGGTATCAAAAGTAATAAGTTCTACTACAATTACCCCAAACCACAAGGAATCATTCCAAAAAATTTCATGAACAAGGATATACTTATGGACTAAATTCGTTTTCATTCCGTTTCCGTTTCCGGAGCTACAACCAAACAGGCCCTAAATATGTCGAGTGTTGTTTATTATTTTTATTTTATTATAAATAATTGATTTCACACCTTGGATAACGTTTCCGCTTTCGGAGCTACAACCAAACAGGCCCTAAATATGTTGAGGGTAGTTTATTATTTTTAATTTATTATAAATAATTGATTTCACACCTTGCTATCCAAGAATGGTTTTTTATTTTTCTATTTCTCATGGGATGGGATAGTAATTTCATGAGCATTTAACCAAACAACGTCAGTCAATGCAATCACAATCCGAGTGTGAGTCTCAAGCGGATTCGAGTGTGCCCACGCTGTCATTTTACACCAAAATTTGAAAGTCGGAGCAACTCACAATTCTAAGCGTTGAAATCTCATGCGGATTCTGAGTGCGCATCCCGAGTGCGTCCTACAAAGTCACTTTCCGCAAAAATGCGTGATGAGGTTCTGCAGCGGCGGTAATTTTCAAGGGTTCAACATGTTGGGTGCATGTGCATTGTGTCCGGATTCTAGCAGTTTGATCATTCAAACTATAAGGATCATTCCTTGCGATTTTTGTTTGTTCAGCACTTCGGCTTGTGTTTTACAGATGATTTTGTCAGGAAATCCTGAAGGGACAAAAAGATTGCGACCGTCGCCTGAACATATTATTGTGAACTAGGCTACATAAAAAAAACACCATCCATGTGAAGGAATATCCAGGAGATAGCAAAATCTCATTACGAAAAAAGAGAAGAGAAACCAACTGAAGTTTAAGGAGGCAGATAAATCAGTAGGATTTTCCACAATGAATCAAGCTCCCTGCACCGAGAAAGATGCCGAAAACCGCGGCACTGCCTAAGGTTGTCTGCCCAATGTACCGAATCTTTAGAAGTCCTGGGACCTGCACAGTTAAAGAGATTGAAAGTTTAGCCATAAATAAAAGTCATTTTCATATCAATAGGTCAAATTTATTCATGTTTCGACCAACTTATGTCACATAGCGAAAGAAAAACATGGAGGTAATATAAACTCATCACCATGAACTCGTCCATCAAAGTTCAAAAGCATCTTCTGATAGGGTAAAATGGCTAACTAGGCCTTTTACCACTATTACTTTATTAAAAGTACCCATAACATAAACTCATTAAGTAAATATACCCTTAAATAGAGTAATAGTGGTAAGTCAATTAGAGTGGTAAAAATTAGAGGGGTCTACAATACAAAATGCCATAAAAAAGAATCTACTTCACCCAATTCTTTCTATTCTGATATCTTTCGGGTGAACCATAACCTAAAAGCTAGTGATTTGGAGAGCCTGATAGAGGTAACTGTGACAAGGAGATAAAAGAAACAACACAACTCTTCATTTTCTTGTACAGAAAACATTGACACTCGGTGACAATTGTTAAATGTAGGAAATATGACTAAGAGTGATGTATTTTCCCTTTCTATTGCAAACACAAACAAATACACCATTAGTCAGTACCTTGTATTTTATTTCAGAAAGAAATTAGAAAGCATACCTTGTATCTCACTGCTTCGAAAGTCCCATACACAGCACCTAGAAAATAACAACATTATTTAGTACAACAAACTAATCATTTCAGACATTAAACGATAGAGGCAACCCGATCAATTCTAATATAGGAACGGGAACAAATGAAAGAAGGAAACATCAAAGCCTCCTGCATTCAGATTATTCATTCTCCAATTTGAGTCTAATGATAATACTGCACTAGCATTATGGTGGTGTTGGTTATTTCATACGTCATGATGAAGCTTCACACCATCCTCTAATTGGCCAAACAATGAAACAGGTTATCTAGTAATTGACATTTGCCTGATCTAGTGATGTCCCCTGGTTATACTAAACTTCTTAACTTAGGATATGGTCCTATGGATCAGAAATAAATATAAGTTTCTAGCTGCTCTAATACACAAGCTGAAAACAAGCTGCAGAGGTATAAGGAACTTAATTGCATGAGAAAAGAAGCACAGATTTTTGAATGAATGTTTGTATATGTAAAAACTGAAACCAAGCTGTAGAAGTATAAGGAACTTAATTGCATGAGAACTAGCTGGTCTAATACATAAGCTAGCTGGTCTAATACACAAGCTGAAAACAAGCTGCAGAGGTATAAAGAACTTTATTGCATGAGAAAAGAAGCAAGGATAATGGTGAGTGTTGGTCTTATTTTTTGAATGAATGTTTGTATATGTAAAAAAACTGAAACCAATCTTTTACGACTCCATTCCAATTTCTTGCTTGATGAATGATGAGCTCTGTCACAAGGTTGGGATAAGAGCTAATAAACATTGGAATCGGATAGAACAAGGAGATAACAATTTATATATTTTTCAAAGGTCTAGATGAGAAGGGTGGATAAGTTCATTGAAAAACAAAGCGCAACGTCACTAAATATCATTCTCTACTCTTGAACAACAATAAAGAGCTCTAAAATACTCAGTAACCCTGGTATCATCAATGGATCCAAACTTATCTCCACCAACATTCTACACTTCTTTATCAATATATCCATATTGTGACAAAACAGTGATTGTTTTGATCAAGACCAAATCATCAAAATGCTTCAACTTAACCGATATTTCCTCACAACATCAGTAACTGAACGGGAACAATAAGTATTGTAATTCCCCAAATTCTCTCATAAGATATATAAATAACAAATTGAACAAGAATTCCAAAATTCTATCCTTGAAGGAATATCGTTTATGCACCAAAGACAGAAGGCTTGCAGCAAGACCTCATAACTTTTCAATCAATTGACAGTGAAACACGCAATAAGAAGTAGACTCCACTTCTTCAAACCATGAATCAGAAAGCAATAAGCTACATTGAGCAAATCCAGATTTTCATTTCCTCCTTGAGGATGCGCACAAAGTTTCAGCAAATCGCAAGAAAGGGGAGCTAGGTTTAGGGTTTTGTAAACGAGAAATAGAAGAGGTTGACGTGGGAGTCCGGATTCATAATAACTTACCAACGGCACCGCCAAGGGCACCACCGAGAGCTGCACCGGCGGCGACTCTTGTCAAACAACTATCTCTCGCCATCTTCGCCTCTTAATTCAACTGATTACGAAAAAATTGAACTTCAACCGAAGGCTAAATTGCTTCCTCTCCCTTTTATGATAAGGTAAAAATTTTAGGTTTCTTTAACATGAATCTCTTGCAACATGATAATTATTATCTTTACCAACAAGTATGGGTGTAATACGAGCCGATTAGCCTAAGGAGCTGAACATCATGCTCAAGGACTCGACTCGTTTATAAATTTTATACAAAATTTTAATATGTGTTCATATTCGACTCGTTTAGAAAGTGAACAGCTCCAGTCACTAGGCTAAAATAATGGTACAATAGTTTTATTTTATCCTAACGAGCCGAACTTTACCCGAACGAGCCGAGCATTGACATGCTCAAGTTCTGCTCATTTATAAATGAGTTGATATAAATTTTGGTACGAGCTTAAAGATGTGTTCGTATACGGCTCGTTTAGAAAATGAACAAGCTCAAGTCAAGCTTTTGACGAGCCTAGTAACTTGCATCATTCTAGCCCTACCAGTTTTTTTTTTTTTTTTTTTT
>BSUD01000002.1:3010169-3046023 GCA_033239045.1 Fagopyrum esculentum | reverse complement strand
TTTTTTTTTTTTTTTTTGAAAATGGAAAGCAGTTCGAAACCATTAGACGGCGCGCCGTCTAGTGGGTCGAAAGGCCGAAAAGATCGGCAGACGGTCTAACCGTCATAAAGGACAACAAACAAAGGAGAAAAGAAATACACAAAAATACATCAAAATAAAACCGAAAGCAAAAAAATCTTCAAGGGAAAGCAGGATGATGCAACCAGCAGAAGGCAACGAGCATAAACGTTCATCTTCGAAGGAAGTACACAGGGATGAAGCCTGGGGAACAACTGTGGACACCTCAGATTTGGGCTGCAACAAAGCCGTCAGGAGTCGATCACAAATCCACGCCTCCTTCTCGACAAACGCACGAAACCGCCTGGAAATGACTGCATCAAACCTCAGAAGACGATATTGCAGAGCACGGATATCTTGATGGACAAAGGTGTAGAACTTGGTTGATAAAAGAAAGATGACTTGAAGGGAGATGATAGTTCATAAATAGTTAATTTATGTTGTCGGGAGTGATTATTTTGGGCTTTGTTAAAGCATAAAGCCTTTAAATCTTAATTAATTTATTTATATGGATAAGGGTTAATTGTATTTATTAATTATGTTCTTTTGAAGAACAAACTAAAACGTATATTAGATATAGCGGTCAACGGGATTTCTCCAAAAAGATCGGTGTCGTTAGACTTGCAATGATTGTTAAACTTTGTTTTAACAACATTTAATGTTGTTTTTGTTTAATTATTTTTTTTTCTGCTTTGGTTAGCAATAATATAAGGAGATTAAACAATGGGCCCAAAGGCCCAATGAAAGCAGCAAATAGGTTTAGAAAGGGCATTGCAATTTGCAAATGATGAAGATCCGTTCAAAAACCTAGCAGGAGCCGTCATCTTCTCCACTTGGACTCCTCTCTGTTTAAGAGAGCTTGTTGATGAGGCAGATCCGAGAAGAAACCTAGTGAAGAACACAAGTCGGATTGCTTTGGTTTAAAGCATAGAGAAGCCGAAGGAGATAGGGTTTGCTCGGTTAAGATCCGGGATTTTCGGAATAGACCGAGGACGTATAAACTGAAGGTGTAACCTCTTCCTGATTAAGGGATCCTTGTTGTTTCATGTGATCTAGATCAAAGGCAGGGCAAGCATCCGACAATCGGATCCAAAAAAACAAAAACAAAAACGAGATCAATCCAAAATCGAGCACAAAACAAGCTTCTTCCTTGAGGAAGAACTGCGACCACGAGTTCTAGAAGAACTGCGACCACGAGTTCTACTTAGGCAGTAGAAGCGTCGGTTGAGACGAAATCGGTGTGAAAGAGACGGCTCTCGGAGGCGGCGTAGAGGAGGAGAGCCCTATTGCTTTGGGGGGATTTTTGTACTGGTGGTAACCCTGAGGTGTATTCTGCTGTTGTGATTGTTGATCGAAGACAGATCTGGTTATAGGTTGTACCTCTTTCCATAGCCATAAATTACACTTTGAATCCAGAGTTATTTTACCTCTTCGATTCGAAATAGCATATGAGGGGTTTCCTCTTGTTTAGAGTATGATTTGAATGAGAAGATATTCTAGCCCTACCAGTTGTTTGGCTTCTTTTTTTTCTTTCAATATTTCTTTTTAGGATTCTATTCAATGAATAAAAAAACTCATAACATTTTCTGAAAAAAAATTATTTAGAAATTCATTTCTTATTAGATTTTTCTCTTAGTAATTTAAGAATTCAATGACATACTTGATAAAAACATGAAAAAACTCATGAATGACACTTGTATTGTTTTTCTTTTGTAAAAAACACACTTTATAATATCGCAAATCCATTCCATTCTTGTAATTATTGTGTGGATTTTATGATTTACCATTAACTTTAGTGGAACCCTTGCTACATGAAACATTACTTGAGGTACAAGTGCTTGGCTGCAATTTATTCACTCTGCATATCAGATAGAGCCGAGAGCTTGTGTTGATGAAACCAAGATGATATAAAATTGGCATGCAAAGAAACCAATGGAAAAGTTGGAATGACTTCAAAATCAAAGCCATTCAGGAGACAATAGCCATTGTCAATTGCATTAGATTGTATGACATCTCATTTTCAATACACTAATGAATTTACAACGAACCTACACACTAACAGACTATACATCAATTCCTAACTCTATAAAACCCGAATTGCTTCAAGGCGGTGCGAGAACTGATGAAAGAAAAACACGGCTCAAGGAAAGCCTGCGTGATTTTATGACATTAAAACAATGACACGCATACTTCTTTCTCGGCTTGCGTCCTCTTTGAGTGCTGAATTTTGAAGATATGATGCATAGAGTGTATGCTCTTCGGCTTTCGTCTTCGGAAAAAGCCTGGAATCTATGGATTAGGATATTGTTAAAGCAGTTTCTATTGCATGGTGACAGTTAAGTGTTTTTTTTTCTCCTGTGGATCAATGTGGTATGCCTTCTTTCCCAACATCACTGCTGGGTTTGTCGGCCATGGGAACGTTGTATTGCTGGTAGATACGAGCTCTGTTAGCAGCCCACCAGCGCTCTGCCTCCTTCTCACTGAAACGCTTTCGGCTGCATTGGAAAACACTTGACAGAATTTGTTACCATGATAAGAAAACAACTTACAGAAACAGATACTAACATGACAAGCATGGTGTCTCTGTGTGAGATCCTTGAAAATGCACGAGTAATCATCCAACAAAAAATCAACAAGGAAGCCAATAGTCCCACATCAAGATAAAACAATAGTACTAAACAAGGATATAATTGTACATATTTATGATAATCTCCTTAAAAAGGTGTGCAAAATGCCAAAATGAAAAATATTTGCATACGGAGGGTGATACTGAAAACTTGGGATAAAAAGTGAAAAGGTACCTGAAGCGGACACGTTTTAGATCTCTAAGACCACCCGGCATGGACACAAGAGTTATATACACGCCCGGTTCATCCTGCTCTACCCATTCTGAACCAGGATTGGTCTCACCGTCTGATGTTCTCGTTCTATTACTTGCCACAGGTTCCACCTGGCCGGTTCCAGGGAGACCTGAAGTGAGATTGCTGGAGATACTTGATCTATTAGAATGGTCTGCAATGTTTGGCCCGTTTGGAAGTTCATGATGGGTTGACCCATTCAAACCAGATTCATAGAGTTCTGTGGTAGTATTTGAAATAGGGCTTAAATGATCAAGGCCAGGAGAAGTAGGCATGGAAAGACGACCATTTCTCGTTGCTCCAAGAGGAAACCTTTCAGCCATCTCCTTCAACTGTTTATACATATAAATTTAATAAGATAAGAATCATTTGGGAGTATAAATTTCAGATTCTCAACCCATTACAGGAAAAGAAGGACCGGTCTTACAAAATAGAACCCAACAATTATTTTTCATTAGCATCAAACAATTTGTATAAGACGGGAAAAGGGAACAAAGATGAACACGTGTATATCTTACTTGTGCAGTAAGAGACCTGATCACTTCCTTTGCAGCTTTGCATTTAGCAGTCTCTTCCCCTGCAATTGTTATTGCTTCTTTCAGCTGTTTGGTAGTTTTCTCCAACTCAGCATCTTGAAGCTGGGTTTTCCGAGTAAGATCCTCAACCTGTGTCAAGAGTGACCATTAACTAGTCAAAATTTGACTCTCGGATGGAATGAATAAATTCTACACTTTTAGTTCTCCATTGTTTGATGTGTCGTGAGGATGATGATGGGCAAATCAAGGGTAGGATGAGAATGAAGGAGCACTGCAACTCTTAAATGCAAAGATCATGTAGAACATTTAAGTGAGGGGGTATATGTAAAAGTAGATTCAGCTTGCTGGGAAAACACAAAGTAGCTTGTCACCAACCTGGGCTCTTAATCTGAGAACTTCTTGACTTAGATTGTTATTCGCTCTTCTAGCATCACTCAGAGCATTGTTAGGGGAGATAAGTCCTGCCAAGTTCGGGCTTGGTGTTGCAGCACGAGGTGGACTAGAGCGTCTAGAGGTTGGTGAGGTTGCTCGAGAAGCAATACGTGATCCAGGAAGAGAAGCAGAAAACATCTTGAAGGATGATCCAAATGTTGGAATTACAGATTTAGAGTTGCTTATAGTACCCCACTGAGACACACCATTTGGAAACGGTGATACATGACTACTGTTAAATTCTAGTTTCTTCTTTCTCTGAGAAGGAACAGATTCGACTTCTTTGAAGGACTCCATGGAAGATAACTTCCTGACTGGAACAAGAGATTGTGTACCAGCCTTAACATCCGTTTCAATACTTTCATTCACTCTTTGGTTCATACTTCCTCTACGGCTCAATGTGGATTGTGACGATGTATCATTTTCAATAGATTTCCTCAGTTTGCAGAGGCAATTATCACAAACCCGATATGGTTTATTCGGATCAGGTGCCATAGAAGCCTGTACAGATTTGTGACTGCTGCATGAGTGACAAAATACAAGACCACAGTTGTAACAGTTATGTCGTTTCCTTTTGAAATTGAATGGAACACGGCAGCCAGAGCACATAGACTGATCAGCACCTGATACCCACTTATGAAGACAAATGGCTGCAGTAAAATTAGTACCACAAGCAACACTTTTTACTTGCTTGTCTTTCAAAGATTCAACTAATGTAGGCAAATTCTTGTCATCTATAGTTCCATGACCTAACCTACCATGTGCACCCTTACCCCAAGTATAAACTTCAGTTCTTGAAGTCAAAACAGCAACATGATAAGCACCACAAGAAACCTCCTCAACAAAACTCTTCAGAAGCTTTCCCTCAACACGAGTAGGGAGCTTACCATCAGCTTGAGGGTTCCCCAGTTGACCATAGACGGTGCTACCCATTGTATAAACCTGTCCAGTGGTCGTCAGTGCAA
This sequence comes from Fagopyrum esculentum, assembly GCA_033239045.1. Taxonomy (NCBI): domain Eukaryota; kingdom Viridiplantae; phylum Streptophyta; class Magnoliopsida; order Caryophyllales; family Polygonaceae; genus Fagopyrum; species Fagopyrum esculentum. The sequence goes on along the minus strand of BSUD01000002.1, from coordinate 3,041,175 downwards.
TAGTTAAGCTATGACCGCAGGCAACTTGACAAAAGTTGGGGTCAACAAGGGCCGCAACACAGGTAGGTACAAATCTTGCTTCCCTATCTCCATGTCCAAGACGCCCTTTATCCCCATCTCCCCAAGTAAACAATTTTCCTGAGGAGGTATTGCTAGAACCAGAAGACCCAACCATAACTTCAACAACTGCAGCAGTATGCCATACACCACAAGCTGCACGAACTGTTCGCAGACCCTTAAGAGACTCGACCTCTCTAGGCATTGAAATGCTCTCTCGGTCACCGTGTCCCAAAACACCAAAAGTTCCATCCCCAAATGTAAACAGCTGTCCAGCAGAAGTTACAATAGCTGTATGCCAAGGTCCACATGAAACTGCAGCAACATGTACGCCCTCCAAAGGTCCTATTAGCCGTTTAGGTATCCAATGACCCATCTCATCTCCTTTTCCAGGAAACCCACAGCCGTATTTCCTACCACCCCACATAAACAGATCACCAGATAGTGATAAAGCACAAGTGTGATTCTCTCCACATGCTACAAGTTCAACATTGATGTTCTTTATTGCATCAACGAGCTTCGGATGTGAAACATCAGAATCAACACCATGACCAAGCTTACCTCCTGATTCTTCCCCCCATGTGAAAACCTCCCCATGCTTAGTTACTAGCGCAGCATGCCTTCTGCCACATGCTATGTTCTGAACATCGAGTACCACAACAGATTCCAATGCTTTAGGTACCAAGGATTCCAATTTAGCACCAGATGAACCTCCATTTTTAAGGACTCCCCCACCAATGATGTCATCCCCACTGAACTCTCCCCAAACGTAAACATCCCCAAGAGCATCACCCTCATCATGCCCCGAACCGTGACTGGATGAGCTGACAGCACTTGATAGGCTAACACGGAAAGCATCTCCATTTCCATTTTTCAACCTTGAATTTAGGCTTTCAAAGCCACCAGATGAAGCAGATTGAACAGAAGCAGAAGTAGAATCAGGAGGGTGGAAACCCTTCACAGGCATCGTGTATAGCATCACATCAGAGAGTGTCTTTTCCAGACCATCTTTATTTGGGCTTTCATACGAAGTGTGAAAATGAAGAGTATCTGAACCACCCTGATTATAAGAAGAAAAAGGGAATCAATGTATAAGGGAAGTAAAATATTCAAGGGGGGAGAAAAAAAGGCAGGCCAAAAGTGTTCAAAAAAGCAATTGACTCTTAAAAAAGATAATACCTTGTGTGAACCATCAGCACTACCGAATGGAGAGCTCAAGGGAGAACTCCTGACAGTGTGAGCCTTTGGACTATTTGCTTCAGAGGAAAGCCCACTTCTTGGTTCAATTCTTCCTCTTTGATGATTTCTTGATATTAGTGCCTTCAGACCAGTCAACCAGACTTCGGCTTCATCTTTGTCTTTACAGATCTGCAAATATACTGAATTAGCAATTACACCTTGACGGCTCAAGTTTGAAAATCATTCAAAAGAGAAAGCAACCCAATGGAGCAACGATAGCCTCAATAAAACTAGTACACCTTCCAAAGATAAAGAGTCCACAATTTTTTGAAGAACCAGGGTGCAAATTTATGGTGATCTAAACTGCTAAACTACCTGTGAGATTGCATGGATTGAAGACTTGGTATAACACAGGGATAATGGTCGAACAAAAAGTAATGGCCATAGCAAGAGAGGAAAAAGCCCAAAACAAAGAAAAAAAGAAAGGTGTAAACTACATGATCTGAATTTTTGGCATGGAGTATATGAAAAGAATATAAAGTTTCTAAATATTCTGCTAGTTAAGAGGTTACTGTAACAAATTCCATGACATATCTATGGAAATTTCTTTTCTAGTCATCTGTGTAGTTTGTGAAATGGGTGTTTTTATCTGTGTATTAGACTATTAGTTCGGCACAGACCACTTCCTATTTCAGAATCCCATGCACACCATCTAGATTAATCATATGAAATCTTATGTTGCTCAAAAGATCAAATTACTATATCCTGGGTAGGACTAATTACAAAAGATTGAAACAGCTGAATGGAATCTCACCATAATCTCTGAAAATGAATTCCACAATCATCAGTGAAGTAAGGCCAAATGTGATTCAAAATCACTAAAAGCTGGTCGCGTATTACTAGATGTAGCAATGTATAGATATAATATTAGTGTCAAAGTATTATATTTAGCTGCAAAGGACAGACTGAAACTGGGGAGGCAGCTACACAGATTGACCAAGACATCAGATCTACAGCACATCCTGAGTCATCAGGCATCTAAAAATACCATTTTTATTATGTTACTGCACATAACCATGCTTCAAGAAGTGATCATGAAAAAACCACAGTAATCATTGGCTTGAAGATGGCAAAAAGGAGAAAGTGCAGTGGGAAGACTGCTTACCAAATCAAGAGAACGGTCACTATATATAAGAGAAAATGACTGATATTCCTTCTCGGGGCGTGGGTATCTTTGAAATATAGGCTGCAAGTGATTAAATCAATTTAGATTACAGAGAACTTGAAGGATGAGTAAACATGTCGCAAAAGTAAGCCTACATTATGTGACTAGATTGTCCATATATTTTTCAATTAAACATTTGTCACTATTATTGTATGCCTTTTTTTTTTGGTGTGAATTATAGTATGCCTTTATAACATGGAGTATTGTTAAAAGATTATACTAAATGCAAGCATCAGTGCGACATACATCGTCCACAACTAAACAATGCAATCTCTTTCTTCAAAAGAATCGTCTTCTTTTTTATTCGATGTCACATAGAGCATTATTACAAAACATGCATAAAAGGACATGTAAGAAGCAACTTACTGTTCGCTGACCAGGAATGATTCGGGAGACATGAGTAAGTTTAAGATGTTTTTCCTCTTTCCCTGAGAACCAAACAAGAACAGTCTCATCCTGCAAGACAAAAATACAAGTGAAATACAATGAGAGATTGAGAAAAAATATAAGGAGAAAAAAATGAAAGAAGAAAAGAGGAAAAGGAGAAGTTACAATTTTTCATATGACAGTATATGTTAGAAAGTCTCAAGCAACAATCTCTAACTGTAAGCACAACAAAGATATTCAATACCACTGAACATCAACTCCAAAGGGAAAAAAAATACAATTCTTTCCATAAAACCAAGTCATGCCACCGTAATTTTTGAAAACTGCCCATTATGACGATAAAAGATAGCCAGAAGATGAGGACATTTTCACTGCTCCTGAGGCCATAGTTGACATTGATCTAATCAGCTAGATTATGAGCTGTCCTTTTGGGGTCCAGATGAATTGGAAAATCGTTCGTTATGCACTCGGTCACTCGCATTGTGATCCTCTTACGAGAGAGAGATCACAAAATTACATTTAAATGCAATGAATATAAAAAGAGACTTACATTAGATAATCTGAATGGACAGAACTTGGGCTTTCCTCTACGCCCGTACTTGAGCAAATTTGTTCCTTTCTTCAAAGCAGTGATGGCCTATTACAGTAAAACAGTAACAAAATGTGTTAAAAGACAAGTAGGATTTAGAGACTGAATAAAGAGATTCTAACTTATATACCATACAAAAATAAAGAATCAAAACTATGCACAGATGAGCGATGATGGTTGACATGCTTGATTCAAAACATCTCCTACGGCCAATTTGAATAGAAAACGTGGACAAACGGAACCTAGAAATCTCAATTAGTCAACAGCTACATTTACTCATTTACCGAGAATATAGAGAGTATGCTTAACTTGTTTGTATAAATCATGAAGGCAGTGGCCTTTAATAATCAATTTGCAGGAAAATATCATTTAATAGAAAAGAACGACAAGATTAAATTCAAAAAAGTAGAGAATATTATAATTGCAATTCAGGGAAGCAAAAATGAGTCACACAAAGCAGACCTCAGCTCTGGTTTTTCAAAGTTAACTCATATAAGAAATTCAAACATTTTCATTTTGCCAATGGTAGGTCACCATCATAATCTTTCAAAAAGTAGGTGCAGTGAGCGTTTAATATACGGTATATACTTGATCTCCCTCTTCCCAGCCCCCACCCCCTCTTTCTCACATAAAAGGTGTTTACATTCACTTTCATGATATTGTCTACAATCATCTCATAGAGCACAAATAGTTTAACAAATGAATGTACAAACTAGTATTATTAATGTAGTTTTATACAGTACATATCAATGTAATTCTATATCCATGTAGTTCTATATAGTATACAAAGTTGTACATGTTCCACTTTCATGTCCTAATATTCCGAGGAAACTTGTTTCCGTGCCTATCATAGCTTATATCAAATGCGCTATATAGAACTACATTGATCAAATATTAAATCATTACAATAGCCAAAGATTATGCTCATCACAAACTCGAACAATATTTGGCATGAACAAGCCATCAGTCTTATAACCAAAAAACAAGCCATCAGTCTTATAACCAAAAAACAAGCCATCAGCCAAATTGAACAAGCTAAGGAAGAAACATGCCTCCTACTCCAAGTTATTTGATATTCTAATTTAAATATTTATAATTAGTTAAGAGTTTTCAACAGGCTCACAAAACTCCTTAGATCTTGCATAAGATGATTTATATTATTTTAGAGCATATGTTCAACAAACACTCTTACCACTCATAGATTGATAAGTATACAAAATGAAGACCGTAAAATAATTAGTAGAATAGACATCAGCTATATAGAAGATATAGGTTGTTGAGCTCTATGGATGGTTTTTTTTATGGAACAAGCGTTTTCTTGGTGAAATCAGATTCAGTTAAAAATGTTAATCATCTCATTTGCATCATTAGATGTATAGGATAGCAAATATATGTTAACAGATACACTGCACAAGAGCAAGTCACGTGTACATGCACTTATGCAATGAACAAGCCATTGATCGCATTAAAGCCAATATGGTAGGCTGGTCATTGTGTAAGACAAATGCAAGAGTTGTAAAGCAGAATAGCACAGAATCAGCAAGATTTCTAAATTCAAAAGAATTTTAACGAGTATAAAAAATCCATTGACAATTATGAACACTGAAACATTCTAACACCAACTTATCCACAACAGGACGGAGGATACTAAGCAGATATCCCAACTGCAAATCACGTCAAGATTACAATATCTCAATAATACAGAATGATTTGGTCAGTTTGATCAAAATTTGACTTCAGGGAAGTTAGTAAATTATATTATTGATGACATAGTGAAGAAACAATCATGTCAAACTACTACTATATAAAGCACTAGTCGTACCAACTTCTGTTACAGAAGATAAGGCTAATAATAGAAGACTTGCTTCTCTCCAAACAGTTCAAGTACTTCAGCTGTCATCCGAAACAATCATGCATATAGACAAATAAAAGACCAAAGCACATAACACCAAGAAAGTGCAGTAGAGCAGCACCATTACCAGTGAAAAACAAATTAACTTCACTCTCTCACAATAACAAACACGGAAATTATATTATTTATCATATATCAATTTCTCCAATTCTATAATAGCACCAATAAAATCCAAATTCCACAGCTAACAAGCAATCATTAAAACTTAATTAAAAATGCAACAAAATAGTTGCGAACAAGATTCAAATAGAAACCGTAGTCTTACCAACTCAATATCTCTCTCCGCGGGCCCAGCCCTAGCCTGATCGACAGTCATTGCCATACGATGAACAAACAGTCATTCACCGCAACATCAACGCACCGCCACCTCTCATTACCACCACCTCGCAAATCGCATTCCACACTCCCAACAATCGGAGCTAAGATGCACAACCACCGACACCTCAGTAGCTGCCGAAACTTGAAAAAACGAAGCAAAAAACCGAGGCGCGAGGAATCGGAAGGTTGGATCGAAGCACGAAGAATGTGTAAGATAGAAATTGAATTCGAATAGAGATAAAACAAGGGAAGGAAATCGAGAATTTTAGGGTTTTGGGATTGCAATTCCCAACAGTAGTGTGTTTCTCTCACTAGATTTGAGAGAGGAGAGAGAAGGGAATAGTAAAAAGGGAAAGGAATAAAATGGGTTGAAGGAGATAAAGCTGAAGTAAAATTTTTGAGAGTGAGATGTGAGAGTAGTTGATTCTCGTTAGTTACGCCTCCTAGCTGGACCCCACAATTTCCGGCTTTCTTTTTACCCTTTTACAAAATTTACTGTCTTGTAGATGAGGTAAATTCTCCGAGGTGACAGTTTGACTATTGTCAACCAATTACTGGCCGCCACCGCATTGAACGAGAGTGAACGAGTGATTAGGGCTGATACATCAAATAAGCTTCTCGGACTCGACTCGTGTTCGGCTCGTTAAAAGTTTGGTTCGGGCTCGGTTCATTTATAAACGAGACGAGCTTAGGCGCTTAGCATGTTAATGATCTGCTCATTTTGGTAAAGTTCGGCTCGTTCGACTAAAATAACATTATATGAGCATTATTTTATACGAGCTACTCGGGTTCGGCTCGTTAAAAGCTCGGCTCGAGCTCGACTCGTTTATAAACGAGCCGTTCGGCTCGTTCGGCTCCCCTACTAGTGATGTATTCGGTACTCCCTCACTAAATAAATATCATTTCAATAAAAAAAATATTGGCTAAATAAATACAGTATTTTTAGATTAAAAGTTTCATAATGATTCGTATAGATACTGTATGTATTATTTTTTTTAAATCTGTGATATTTGCATGACCTTCCTAGTTTCTATATCAATCAAATCAATAATACAACAAATTGGCATATATTGTGTCAGTTTAATAGTAAAAATCATGGTAATTAATTGATGAGCAAAAAATATATAAAATCTAAAAATAGAAGAATTTAATTATACTTTTTCAGAATAAAAAAAGCTTACAATGACATTAAAAAATAAAGCGTGCAAATTGGGCACGACAAACAAAATTTTGGACTGATATGTTTTTATTGGTTGCCTTCGGCATAAAATAGTAACGTGTCGTCCACTTTGAGTCTAAAAGGTCATCTTACATAATATTTCATTATTGTACGTGACCTAAGTGTAACAAATCGGAAATTTAGTGCTTTTACTAAAAAGTTACGTGTTTATTTATTGTAAATTTTAGTATTAGATAACATAAAATTATAGGATAGATAACTCTGATCTAGGCAACTTTGGGTTGTTGATTTGTTTTTTTAAGGGGTGAATATAGGTTCGTGCATACGGTCCGGACCGGTGGACCGTAAATTGATAAAACTTTGGACCGTAGACCGGATCGGAACCGGACCGTAACGGTTCGATTCCGAGTTGGACCGGTTTGTACCTAAATTGTGCAATTTTGAATATTTCGGACCGGACCGGTTTGTACTTAAATGGTGCAATTTTGGTGAGGTTTTCCGGTCCAAAACCGAAACGGAATGGACCGGATCAGACCGAACTAGACTGGACCGGACCGGACCGGAAATCCGTAGTTTACTGTCCAACCCGGGTTACGGTTTTATGCGGTCCAAAAACCGGACCAGACCATAATCCGAATTTTCAAAAAACCCTGAACCGTAGACCGGGCCGTAACCGATCCGGTCCGGTCCAATTTTGGACAGCCCTAGGTGAATAGGTTGGTCTAAATCTCGATCCGATTACTCATAATTTATAAGAAAAAGTTCAAACTAAACTTAGAAGGAAAATGTCCATCTGATCCGAGACATACCCGAAACAATCATGAACCGATAAACACCCCTACTTAAATCGAACATATGACCTTTCCATCTAATTTAGAGGATAAAAATGTCATTTCTAGTTTATGGTCCAAATATGAATTTTGATATAATACTACTAAATTAAGTTTTTTAAAAAAAATCAAAGGCGAATTAATAATTTAATAACAATAAAATTTTGTTACAAAATCATTAATGTGCCTCCAATCTTAAATACCTAATGCCAACATGATGTGAGGTTAAAGTTGGATTGAGTGGGCCCAAATATAAAATATTGTGGGCCACTTCAGGCCCCATAAGCCCAACATTTAGGAACAAAATATTTAAAGATTGGCCCCAAAAGTTTGCCATAAATTGGACAACTATACCCTTATGTCGTTTTACAACCAAAAGAATTCTTGGCGGGTCATTTTGAGTTATTTATTTAAATTATTGGAGTATTGAGTGTTTTCTTTACTGGAATCCAATTTAGGATAAAATACACAACTCGCCCATTAACTTATATATTTTCTTTTTCAAAATCAGTATTTTATGCAAAATTAGATTACCCAAATCTATATTAAACTCTTACTTTGACAAACATTCGTTTCTTTTTTCTTTTTTTGTTTTGAAAGGTTACGTTTTCGGTTCGGCTTTGTCTATGTCCGGATAGGGTATATACAGTGACTCAATACCATTTTTTACATACATGTCTCCATAAGGATTCGAGTTGGGACTAACACTTAAGTAGTTTAGCACCACAACCACTAGACAAACTGAGTATTTATTCTTTCGTTTTTTTTTTGTGTTAGTGATATAGTTGATTTTCTAATTGGTTTGGGTTGATTCTAGTATAGGCCTATATTTTGAATATTGGTGTGGCTAAGCCCATAAAGGCATTAACCCGGTTCAGATGGACCGCCACTTGAATAAAAAGAAATCTCTCCTTTTTTTTCAAAAATATAAAATGCTATTTTAATGTTTGTTGATCTTGTATTTGATTCATCCGGTTTGATAATGGTTAATATCACTCTGGGAGTAGTACTTAAAAAAAATCGGTTCATGCGCCACGCCGCACCGACTTTATCCGTTATTGTGTGTTACTTGGTTGTGCCATATTTTTCGAGTTCTATATAATGGCTTGTATATACTATAAACCGTATCATATGTCCATACATTGAGTCTTCTCGATAGTCCTTATAAGAAATTACAAAAAATCTCATAATTCTTCAATAACTCACGATTAGGGCTGAGCATAGGTTCAAAATCGATCCGAGCCGCTAAAACCGAACCGAATTGAACCGAAAATCGTTTTTCAAAAAATTTGGACTGAAAACTCGAGATATGCAAACCTAAAACTGAACTGATTGTATCGGTTTCAGTTCGGTTTAGATTTTGGACCTAAATGAACCTAAAAAATAAAACTAACAAATCTCAATAAAATAACAATAAAATGAATTTTCAATTATATAAAAAATTTAGTATAAAGAGTTAAAACCTAGAAAAATAACAATCCCATTTAAACATCAAGTAGTGTTATATTCAAAGCGGATTTTTTTTATTAAATGAAATTCGGATTTCGGTTTTTTTTTTTTTATCGGTTTTCTCGATTTTGGACCAATACCGAAATCATAAAAAATACGGACCGAAGATTGAACCTAAATTGTCGGTTTAGGTTCGGTCTGGACCGAATTACTCGGTTCGTTATTGGATTTTTTATTCAAAATCAAGAGTCTTTTTATATTATCCTATATCTAACCTACTTCCAAATTCAAGGTAAGTTGAGTTTCGTTCTCAATCAAAGATTTGGTAGGTGTATGACTCAATCAACCGTAATAACTTGACTTTGACGCTTACATATAAAAACAAAAAATAAATACAAATACAAATACGTCAAAGCATATAAAATGATCGATCATGGGCACTTGGCTCTTTGACTTTCGACGTTATAGAAAAGTCAAAGGCTCAAAGCTCATAATGTTATTGTACATATAAATTTGAAGATCGTCTTGTCGCGTAAATAAAAAGAGATGTTGACATTTAGAGAGGAAGAAGATCTATCGTATCTATTATTCATATTATAAAATATGTTACATTGTTTTATACTCTTTACTTAAATCATTTTCTTGAATATGACTCTTATGTAATAGTTTCATGAATCATATGTTTAAGTGGTAGGTGGTTAAGGTTATTGACTTTGTCAATCACTTTGTTACTTTGATTTTCTTAATATTTTATTTTTACTTTGATTTTCTTAAGATTTTATTTTTACTTTGATTTTCTTAAGACCCCGGTTTTAGGAACTTCCGAGTCGCTAGTGAGGCAGCGGAAGGCACGAACCAACAAATGAGACATGCTCGGACGAGGGGCATATGAAGTCGAACACCGGGTATTAGACTTGGGTCCTAAACCTAAACCGCCGGTTTAGGTTTAGGAACCGCCGGTTTAGGTTTGGCCCAAGGCCAAACATAAAACCTAAACCGGCAAAAACCAAACCGGGGTTTGGTGGCGGTTTGTAAAAATAAAAAAATGAAAATTGCCACTTTAAGGGTCAAACCGTCGGTTTAAGGACCAAACCGGCGGTTAACCGGCGATTTGAGGACCACATAGGCCGGTTTGGTCCTTTTTTTAAAAAATAAAAAATAAAAAACCCTAAACCTAAATCGTGAACCTACAGTTTGGGCCGGTTTGCCCAATCTGGACCCATGACTACCGGGCATCATAATCCATCTGAGAAGATAATGGAGTGTTAGTGACTTCATTGGTGAAGAGATATTTGTTCCGCGTATGAGGAGAGTATAGGGCGAAATAGATGATAGTATTGATCATCGTAATGTTTATTGGTTTAGTGTATTTGACAGTATGATTGGAGTGTAGGAGTGAAAACGCGTTGTTAAGAAGACAAAAATAAAATAATTGATATTCTTTCATTCCGTAATTCATTATAGAAACTAACTAATCACATTGTTGGAGATGATAAAGTTCTACATCGATAGTTGTGGACATTCGAAACCTAGTATACAAGGTTGGTGGACTACTCTTTCCATTGCCAATTGATTTTAAGATGAACTCCCGTCAAGTTTATGTGTTGGATTTAGACTTAACGCACACGTGCACTCGTATACACGCGAATTAGCAGCAAATTAGCTGTCATTGATAGTCTTGTAACCTTTTGGGTCCATTTGGCACTAAGGATCTATGAGGGTGAAGTTGGAAATTATAGGTCTATTTCATGGAATTTTTCTTTTTTTTTAATTATCTTTTTATGAGAAAATAGGTAAAGGATCTCGATTATATTTGTTTTTTTTTTCCTATAAGTACATGAATAAAAAATATAAAATATTTTTAAAAACTATAGAACTAAATCTAAAGAAAAAAACTTTGGATCGGATCTATGCCCACTTAGAAAAAAAAAAAAACCATTCTTTTTCTACAAAAGTTTAATGTCAATATGCAAATTTGGGCATTGATGCAAAAGCTTCTAATTGCTACAACAAAAATAACTAAGAAGAATTAAGCTCATAATATTAACAAAAATGTATATAGTACATATTGTTTTGAACTAATAATAAAATTACCCATAAATTACATTTGGTTAACTATAAAATCTCCTCTTTTAACTCTAATCACTCTTACACCATCTATACAAATTCCTCGTTCCTTAACTCGTCGGTAACAATCTTCAAAAGCTCCGGTTTAGCCTCCACATTCCGCGACTTTGGCGGATCAAGGAGAGGCATTCATTCGCAGGACTCGACTTTCCGATCGGATATCCGTTTTAACTATTCTTGATCCGGTTAAATACCCGATTAGTAAAATCCCGGAAAAACCAGATCATATCATATTGGATATCCGACTTAGTGCAACCCTAATTAAAGGGAAAAAAAACCCCAATTGGCAACCAAGATCTTCATTGATTCTTGAGCAAATGGGGTATAATCTTGTCAACATCAGACAATTGAACAGGCTTTAATAAGAATTCTTCAGCTCCATCTTCCAAGCATCTATTGATCCTTGATGGGATATTCTCAGATGACATTATCACAACTGGTATACATCTCAGATTCTCTGATTCCTGCAAGAATTGGCCCAAAGATTCATAAATACATATTTCACCACAAAATCATAATGAAATGATGCAAAAAATTTCAAAAAATTTACCTTTATTTTCCTAAGAAGATCATATCCAGTCATTCCAGGCATAGAATAGTCAGTAATGATCATATTCACAGCCAATTCCCGACCCGAATCCGAAAGCCCCTCTTCATCTTCATGACTTGACATCAAACCAAGAAGTTCCAAAGCCTTGCTACCAGAATCAACTGCAGTAACTGCAAAAACCGCGAAAAACATCATTCGGGTATTCGAAACATTAAACTAAACAACCTTAATCAAATCATTTCCAACGATTCTTACCTTGAAAAGACGAGGTCTTGAGAATCCTTTCGATTAACTTCCTATCTGTAACACTGTCATCAACTGCAAGAACATGGAATCGGGTACCCACAGCCATTAGAGGAAAAGCAAAGTAGGGTTTCAAGAGAGAATTGTTAAGGACGCGTTTGGTTGAGGATAATGCTGATGATTTGGGTGTTTTATAAGTATATATAAACCATTGAAGAACAAGTCAAGTTTATGACAGGTTGTGTTAACTAGCCAACTATGAAATTACGAAACATCAACCGACCAAATGAGATTTGCAGAATCCTTACACTTGTGGCCGTATCTTCTCTTTATTGGGTATCGATTATTTTTTTTGTTTTGTGGGCCAACCAAACAAGGACTTAATAATTTAATACTAAATTCAGGTCTTTTTAGGCGTTTTTTAGGGTGATTATGCTTTGACCCTTTGTGATTATAAAATTATTAGTTTAAGATACGGGATTGTTTGGCTCTTAATAGATCTTAAGGGTCGTTTATCCTTCCTATAAATGATTTGTGTTAATAAAATATAATTTTTTGGATATATTGGACCGATTATCAACAACTAATGCAACTACTTGTGACGTACAATCTTACCGATTAATGTTAATTATCATTTATCAATTGCTAATATCTTTTGGATTATAGTAATTTAGCCATCGTTTGTCAAAGGATTTGCTAGTTAGTATTAGTGATTCTTACATTCATTTTTGTAAGCATGTCCACGGGTCACGGGTTAGAGTAAGGGTCGAGGTGATCCTTACGCGCAGACCCGGCGTCTCGACCCGCCAATGGTCAATTTAAAAAAAAAATAAATCGAACCAATAACCGTTGGACAAACTCATTGGTGGGTCGACCTGGCGTCGAGTCACCAACCCGGCGGGTTGGTCTTTTAGGCGGGTCTGGGTTACTCTTTCCGGACCCTTGACCCGGCAGATCCGACCTGTGGACATGCTTACACTTTTTCAATATAAAGACAAAAATGAATAAGACTGTAAGAATTTAGAAGACTTGACCATGTAAGTCAATTTTAAATTGACGTATGATTTTTTGAATTAATCTTTTCATGAACAAATTAAATTTCGATCTAATATTCGTTTTTTTTTTGTTGAGATAATAACATCTCACATCTAAAATTGGGAGCTTTCGAACCTAGTAAGATCAATCTCAGATATCTCAAGTCTTTTTCGTTATGATTTCATACATTGTCGGTTTTTATTAGTTACCATTCTCTTGTATAAATATTCACGTAAATCATCGATAATGATCATCAATTCACTCCTATCAGTAAATGACATGATTCGTGAGCAAATTGGCCAATTTGGTCATGAACAAAACAAATACATCGAGATCGATAGTTTTACGATTTGTGATCAAATTCAAGCAAAGGCCATCCACCCGTGCTTTAATCGTTCAGTGAATCAATTAACTGATTTGATGACTAAGACTCTTGGACCCACTCGGTTCTACAATCTACTATTCAAGGTCATTGTCGTTCTACACACAATTCCGGCTCGAAGAGGAGTGATTATATTAGATCTCGCCTCGGATATCTCTATTTCCTCTCTTGTTATGATTACATACCTTTTAGCTGGTTGTTACAAATTACAATTCTCTTGTATAAACAGGGAACCTCATGTTATACTTCGCCAAATGGTCATTGTCGTTCTAGAGTTTAACACACATATGCATTCGGGTGCATACACCCCCGCCTATAGTTAGTGTTGGAAATTTCTCATGGTATTAGAGCAGTTAGGTATCTCACTTCCTAAATCAAATTGTCAACCTTAAGACATTTGATGGGTTAAGCAGTCTTCAAGACATGTCGTCAAGTGTCAAATGAGCGAAATCGTTGCACTTAAAGGGGCATGTGGAGGATGAAATGTTTTCACATCAATAATAAAGAGATAATGAGCCTAATGTATAAGATTGGTGAGCTACTCTCCTATTCTCAATTTTTTTTAGGATGATACCTCATTGACTTTATGTGTTGGGCTCGGACCTAACACGCATGTGTGTTGATGTCTGACGAACCCCCACGTGATATTTGACTCACCGGATTTTCACATGGTATCAAAGTTGATCAATCTCAAGTCCTAACAAATTTGGGCTTGTGAGCCTTAAAACAATGCTCTCAAACCTGAACTAAAATTTTCTTGTCTAATTGGACTAACCGGCCTTAAGACACATCATCAAGCTAAGTGTCAACTGAGTAAGACGGTTGCACTTGAGGGAATGTGTGGAAATAAAGTTGTCCCACATCGTTATTAAATGAACATGTAGCTTAGTATATAAGTTTGAGGAACTACTCCTCTCATTACTAATTGTTTTTAGGATGAAAATTCATTGGGTTTACGTGCTGAGCTCGGGCTCAACCCCCATGTGCGCTCGGACATACGACAAAACCATTAAATGTACGTCACTGATTGTGAACATGTACATCGTCAAGTATCAACCGAGTCAATCATAGTTCCGAATCCACCATTAAATGTACGTCTTAAGGTCGACAAACCCAATAAGTCAGTACTCGAGAAATCATCTTTCTTTAATATCATGCGAAATTACGACGGTTCAAAGTTCATGTGAGAGCGCACACGCGCATAAGGCCCAAGCTTAACACATAATACAATACACATCGCTCAAATTTAGGGGTGAAAAGTTATTATCTCTATGAATATTTTACAATCCATTATGAACATGATATATAACCTAAGTGTCAAATATTAATAGGTAACGGACAAGTTTCAAGTACTAAGTTGAACTTAAAACGTGACTTCGTGTTATTTTTGTGAATCCTTTAAAATCTATTATAGACTTATTGGGCAAGTTTCATGCACTTAGGTAAACTTGAAATGTGATTTGGTGTACCTTGATTTAACTAGTTGAAATATTTTAATTAGTGTATTGTTTATGATATAGGTCAATTTTAATGGTCATTTTTATATATGTTCGGATTTTACCGTGAATTAAATAATGTAGAGAATCTCATTTTATAATAAACTAATAAAATAAAAAATATATAAAACACACGTAATTGTGACAGGGCGACTTTAGTGAATAATCAGGAGATTGCACGTGAATTCCCCAAATTCCGAGCAAGATCCTCTTTCGGGTTTCTTCTAATCTACTTATACACAAATCAATTGGAATCCCTTTGTTTATAACAAGAGGCAAAGTGCATTTTATCTCAGATTTGAATCATTTTGATGAATTCGTTTTGAGAAATGTGATGATATTGTTGAGATGTGTGGAATACGATATTGTGTGAACCTAATATATAAGTACTATAGTTATTCTTCTTATCGTTAATTGGTTTTCGGAAGATACTATGAAACCTTGTGTGTAGGATCACTTCGACGCGCATCTTTTCCACGTCTTAGACCTGTCAGATATAAAAAAATAAAGTAAAAGTTATATGACGAAATATAAATATATATATTTTCAAATTATTGGTACATGTTGCATTTTTTAAAATAAATTTTATACATGTTATATTCAGTTATATACGGATATATATATATATATATATATATATATATATATATATATATATATATATATATATATATATATATATATATATATATATATATAATTAAATATTATGATAAAATGATTTAACTAATATCCAAAACATACTCTTAACCCTACTTCTCATAGTGTAGATATCAATGGATAACTATGCGAATTAAACCAGTTAAAATCATAATAGTATATTTAGGTTTTATGTATCGGATCAAACGGATAATCAAGATATTCATGAATGATTAGCCAATACGAGAAATTTTTCAAAAAATTGGATGAATAATGATCGGATGTGGAACAAGGTTTTTGTGAAAAACGTAGTGGGATATCCGGGTATCCGAATCAATTCGTTTTCCCACCCTTACAACCATGCACCACTACATACCGGCTGGTTTCACTTTGCTTTATCGGGTCGTGGAATTGGACCTAATACGAATGTCTGATCGTTTGATACAAGGTCGATTTTATCCGATTTTAGAGTATTTGGATATGTGAAATTTTAATCCGAATCGGATATTCGATCCGAATTGTTAGTTCTTATAGTTGTCTTTAAGATAGGCTATTTTACCCAATAATTTGGATATCCAGCCTTGATATTCCGTCCAATCCGAGTAATTGTTGACCAAATCAATAGGATATATTCGATTTTAATGACCGGGTATTTGATTATTAATCAAAGATCTTGATCTGGTGATACGATAACCTCCGGCCCGGCTCGGATTCTGATCAATAATCCACTAATTATTTCGGTTTCAAATTATTCTAGATCGGATCATTAGATTATTGGATATGACAAACCGGATTATATAACCTTGATCTTCCCTAATGCTAACGTTAGGCTCATAGCGAGTACAACTTTAGTCCCGATCCGTTTGAGTCGGAAATGTCGAATCCCTTTTTTCACCGTCAAGGATAAGATTAGCGACAAACTCGACGAACCAAATCGAATACTTGATCTTCCAAAAAAGTCATAAGTTTTAAACTCCTAAACCATTCCACTTTTATCTCATCACAAGTTTTGTCAAGATAATCTAACTTTCTAACTTCTGGTCGGCCTATTTATTTTTCTATCTTTGAGTTCTTTGTTTCTCTCTTTGTTCTCAATCCACTCCTAATTTGTTATCTTACTTCTCTAATTTGCTAGAATCAATCAAGAACACTTAATCGTTGCCAAATTCAAGTACACTCCTACTCTTATGCCAACTTCTTTACTAATTTTTACCCTAATTCATTAAATCAAACTATTTAATTCGATATTAAAAATCTTACTTACTTCGATTCTTATTACACTAATTACTTATATTGCTCGAATATATTTAGGGACCATTCGGGTGTTTCCAAGGAGAATGATCTATATACATATATTAAAGCAGAAGCGTTTACTTCAACGTGGTTCATCCTAACAAAAAATATGCCACATGTCATTTTCTTAAAATTTTAGTTTTTTTTAAATAATATATATAGTTACCATATTTTAATTATCCTATTATAGAATTTATATTTATCTACTTACCAAACATATATGTATATATACTATTAATGTTAAAAATATATATATATACTAATAATAAAGTAGAAGCTTTTAATGTCATATGTTTTTTTTTTCCGTTCTTTTTGTCAATGCAATTTAAAACGCAATCTCATTTTAAAATTATATAAACTAACGATCTATTTATATATATATATATATATACTAATATTAAAAAAACCTTAATTACATAAACCATGGTTCCATATATTTTTATATTACGGGTCGTTTTAACGTTCAGTTTCATTTAAGACAAATTTTTTTTATCAAGAACATGTAAACTATCATTTATTTAAAAATATCCTTTTCTATTTTTATTATCTTTTACTTTCCCTTATGATATTATCTTCCAACTCACTTTAATTAATAATTAGATTTGTTTTACAATTTATTAAAGCTAAACCCGCACACGGTGCGAGTATTAGACTAGTATTCATTCATTCTTCGTTCTCATTCATCCTCATAATCCGTGTAATAGAGGATAAGATTTTCCAAAAATTTCAACCTCCTTCAATTGCAACCAATATTAATAAACATCTATACCGAAAGATAAATCAGATTAATTGAATTGTTCAATTCGACAAATCATTATCGGAATTTCTATAATAGAAGATAAATGACATTATTGGTTGATATAAATATGGATTTTTCTACCAATTATATACTAATTAATTAGTACGTCCTAGAAAATAAATTTGATAAAATTATCGACCAAGCCTAATTTGTTGTGGGTTCCCTTATTCCATAAACACGGATTTACTAATATAACGTGACACATACTATGCCTAGTTGTCAGTGCGAAATTCAACATTTTAATAGATCATTGTGTATGAAAATTTCTTTTGCGCCAAGTCATAATTTTTGGCTACCGCATCAGTGGTAGCCTTGACGCTCACCGCATCTCGCGTTACATTTATAACGTTGTGTCCGTGAAACTAACACCATTCCTTTTTAACATTTATTTGCCATTTTTTTTGCATAATATATTATTTATTATGAATATTGAAGCCGAAGTAATAATCTATAACATGTGTGTCCATGAGTAATTTAAGGATGACAATGCTAGAGTTTTAATTGCTAGTAAAAATATAATTTACATTGTATTATTATTTTTTAAATAAATATAACTTAGATCATAAAATTACAAAAATATTTAATAATAATATGATCAAAAAATTATAATTTTAATTCATCAAGGTTTAAAAATACAACGCACGAGTATTAAACTAAAATGATATTATCTATTAAAAAGTTGTACTAGAATTAGATTCATTGATAGATGGGTACACTAGATGAACACAAATTTATAACTAAATTAGAATTTCTCTAAAATTGGACCATATACACTAGGCAAATTAATTAAAACAATTTTCATTTCATATTTAAAAAGAGATCATCCAGATTACATGAACAAATTTTGTGTTAAATAGTATTCGAATTACAAAATTGTCCTGATTCAATTTTCGACTGTCATACTTATGTTCATTGACAGGAGGATCACCAAATTTAATGATAATTCATACTAAAAATAAAATAATTGTTTGATCAAATTAGCTGAATCATTTTACATTCATATTTAGTTTTATAGAATACAAAGATTGACAAAGAGGTCACCAAATTAAATGATAATTATTACCCAATATACTTATATGATTTAATTTTGCATATAAATATGGCCAATGTTCATCTTTATACTTCATTCCAACATGGGTATTTTTACTCCTTGCATAGTTTTGTCTCTCATTGTTTGCATTTGCTTTTCTTATGCACTATCCGATGATAGTAGGAAGGTAAGTGCCCTATCTTGCTTATCTATGTTTAATCTTATATATTCTTACATTAACACATGTTATGGGTGGACTCGGATTTGTTGTGTCTGTATTTTCCATTTTAGATCGGATTTTTAGATCTGGTTTATAGATCGGAGAATCAATCTGAAATTGAAATATTGTGTTTATTTTCGGTTTTTTCTTTTAAACGAGTCATGCGAAATCAGTCTATTAAAATTGATGTAAGGTGTATTGTGCCACTTCCTCCGAAATTTGATACTTAAGTCTAGGTTCAATTCGGATTTGGATTGATAACCGATTTGGAAGTCAAGATCCGTCCATTTTATTTATAAAGTTGATTTTTTATACTTCAAGTAAATAAAGATTACTTCTTTAAGTTGTCTTAATTTGTATTTGTATTGAATATTTAACTTTAAATTTGTACTTAAATCTTACAAATATATATATATATATATATATATATATATATATATATATATATATATATATATATATATATATATATATACAACTTTGTGGGTTGTATATTTAACTTTAAATAAGCCGAGTTGTTCCACATCCTCCGAAGTTCGAAACTTTAATCTAGGTTCGGTTCGGTTTGGATTGATACCAATCCGTGGGTCGCGGTCCATCCATTTTTCCATTGAATATGATTTTTTTTTTTACACTTTAAGTAAATAAAGGTTACTTCTTTAAGTTTTTATAATTTGCATTTGTATTGAATATTTAACTTTAAAAACTTTACTTTCTATCGTTAATATTTTTTATAATTATTTTTGTTGAAAAGTTATAAAAATGATGTTTTTTTAATACTTTAAGTAATAAATCATAATTTACGATTTAAGTCCATAAATACTAATAAATTGCGTAAATATTGCAGGCTTTTATCGTATACATGGGTTCGTTACCGAAGGAAGTGGAGTACATACCATCTTCTCATCACTTAAAAATCCTTCAAAGTGTTCTTCATGAGAGGTACTTCTACACATCAAATCTCACAAAAACATATATTTTGTTTTATCTAAGCATGTATAAACTTATAATTACTTCAGTTAACCCTTTCTTTTCTTTTGTATTAAAAAAGTACCATAGCCGAGGACTCAATCATCAGAAGCTATGGTAATAGCTTCAATGGTTTTGTGGCCAAGCTCACCGAGATAGAGAAACAAAAGCTCAGTCGTACGTAACTTTTACTTTTGTGGATCTTATAAACGTTGTTCCTCAAATCCAACACACAACGATTCAAACCCACTAACAAATAGTATGAGCTTTGCACCGTCTCCGTTCACGGATGACATGTGCCCGACTGAGAACCGAGATCCACCATGCGACGGGTCAAAGGTTAACCCGTCGGATGAGACTAAAGTTCTCAAAAACGACATTGTCTAATGATGACTTTGATTTTCTAGGTTTGAAGGGCGTGGTTTCGGTATTTCCAGACAGATCACTGAAACTTCAAACGACAAGATCTTGGGATTTCATGGGATTTTCCGAAAACATAAGACGCAACAAAATCATTGAAAATGATATCATTATTGGCGTACTAGATACTGGAATCTGGCCGGAATCGAAAAGCTTCAGCGATGAAGGTGTTGGTCCGATTCCTAGTAAGTGGAAAGGACAATGCCCACCATCTTTCCCATGCAACAAGTAAGTCTTTCTTCAATTCCCTTTGATCAATTTACAAAAACTTCTCATATGTGTTAAATCAAACAAACTTATCTCATGTTCTAATATTATGACAGAAAGCTAATTGGAGCAAGAGATCTTTTATCAATCTCCACTGGACCCAAAACTCCAAGAGATTTTCAAGGCCATGGATCACATACAGCTTCAATAGCAGCAGGAAATGTAGTTCATGGAACAAACTTCTACGGAATCGCGGAAGGATCAGCAAGAGGAGCAGTTCCATCTTCTAGGATAGCTGCATATCGAGTTTGCGAAATTACCAGCAATTGCGAGGAATCGGCTATCTTAGCAGCATTCGACATTGCCATCAAAGATGGCGTCGACATTATTAGTATTTCAATCGGTGATAGCCACGGTAAGGAGTTCTATTCGAGTAGCATCTCGATTGGAGCATTTCATGCTATGGAGAAAGGGATATTGACTGTACAATCCGGTGATAACACGGGTCCCTCGTTGGGTTCGACGTCGAGTCTTGCACCTTGGTTGTTCTCCGTTGCTGCAAGCTCCATTGATCGTCACATTTTCTCCAACACGGTTCTTGGAAATGGACAAAACATGATTGTACGTGAGTTTTTACTTAGTTCTTATGAGTATATATATATATATTTGTTAGTGAGTTTACAATTGTTATATATTTGTAGGGTAATGCTATTAATTCTAATGCATTGGAAGCAAGGAACTACTCTTTGGTGTACGGGAAAGATGCCACAAGCACATGTTCTCCAATGGATGCAAGGTAACGCGTATATATATATATATATATATATATATATATATGACAAACCTATTGAGGATTGACTCATATGTTGTCTTCAATCAATAGGTTTGTTATACTCGGGCTTGTTTAGTAAGTGAACGATCTCGAGTATCTTGACTCTCGAGCCCTATTTTGTTCATATGGGATAACATGTTGAGTAATGAATTTCAATGCAGCACTTGTTTTGATGGGTGCCTTGATACCAAGCTAGTGAAGGGGAAGATTGTTATATGTGATGGAGTTTTCGGGTTCGATGAAGCTGCTAGAGCTGGTGCAGCTGGGGCAATTAGACAGTCAATTATCAGCAATGTGTCTTTCATTTACCCCTTGACTGTCTCCTCTTTGGAACCTATTGACTACTTTGCACTTCAAGATTACTATAAGAAATCAAAGTAATCATCAACATTGATCTTCTTAATAACTCTAGCATTCAAATGATTTCATTTTTGTTCGTGGTAAAGTTGACCCACTATTCTTTTTCCTCGCAGATCCCCATCCGTGTCAATCCAAAAAACCGAAGGCGTTAATGACTCATTCGCGCCTGTTGTCGCGTCGTTCTCTTCTAGAGGCCCAAATAAAGTGGCTCGCGATATTTTGAAGGTTTGTAGATTCGCAATTTTCTTATCTTGGGATAAATTCGGTGGTACATTAAGACGTGGATTTCATACGTACATTTGAGTGTATATGTGTGTTAGGTTTGAGTCAAGCACGTACATAATTCATGTTGTAATGTTATTGTAGCCGGATATAACAGCTCCAGGGATTGACATTCTTGCTGCATATTCTCCCATGGCTCGTCTTACAACTTACGCTCAAGACAAGAGGTCTGTGAATTACAGCATTGTTTCCGGAACATCCATGGCTTGCCCTCATGTTGCCGGTGCATCCGCTTACGTTAAGTCGTTCCATCCGACATGGTCTCCTTCCGCGATTAAGTCCGCTCTCATGACAACCGGTACATGCAAAACATTTACCATGCATGTCCTACATACATACATGACTGAATTTTACGTAACTCTTTGTTGTTTCCTTGTACTTACAAATATAGCTTGGGAGATGAACGTGGTACAAAACCCAAATGGTGAATTCGGGTATGGAAGTGGACACATTGATCCGGTGAAGGCGGTGGATCCGGGGCTAGTCTACGATTCTGACACAAATGACTACGTTAACTTCATGTGCAAGATGGGATACAATGCAACAACGATCGAGTTGGTAACAGGACACAATATTACGTGCACTACAAGTAATGTTGTATCCAAGAACTTTTTACCGGTTGATATGAACTACCCGTCCATGGCCGCTGCTAGTCGTTCTTCTACTACTGACTTCACTGTTGAGTTCCAGAGAACAGTGACGAATGTGGGCCGCGCAAACTCTACTTATAACGCAATTGTTACGTCGACTTCTAATATTAAGGTGACGGTTCAACCGAGTTTCTTGTCGTTTGAGTCATTGGACGAGAAGAAGTCTTTTAACGTAAGTGTTGAAGTTAGAGTTATTGGAAATGAAGGTAGAGAGACTGCATCTCTTACGTGGTTTGATGGTTTTCATAAGGTAAGAAGCCCTATTGTCATATACAATAGGAACATAACTCAAGTCTAATAGGATGTGGTTAGTATCATTATTTAGAATTTGTTTTTATGCTGTAAGAATTTATATTTGTAATGTTTTTGAGTTATTCACCTAAATCCAACAACTAGAGCACTCACCAATACATTTTAAGTATTTTGAAAGGAACATAATTGGACTCGACCTGAATAAACAAGATTGATTTTTAGTTAACGTTTACTTGAATGCTGGTTTGAACAGATCTACTACTTTCCGTAAACACGACTTTGAATATTATTATTAGTAGCTTGATTTCCATGTGATGTGTTTGAGTTTGATCTAATTTCGGGGTTTAAACTCTATTTTTGAAACGTTAGCTATTGATTTCTCGTTTTTATATCACATTTCACATTTTGGACATGACTTGGTTCTTCGGATGATGATGTTGAATAGAAGTCGTGTGCCTTAGGTTTTTTTGGGATGTCATTATGTCTTGGTCTTTAGCGTAATTTACAAACTCAGTTTAGACCATTGTTCTTTAGCGTAATATAGTGACTCTTTTCTTTCCGATAAAAATAACCAATATGAAATATCCAATTCTAAAATCTACCTCGATAAAATAACAAATATGAACCGGTCTTTTTTTTAAAAAATAAAAATCAGTTTTTCGGTTTAGACCATCGGTTTTGCGGTTATTACTCAAAAACCGAACATATTTTCTAAAATATACATACCTAGAACCGAACCTAAATTGTCGATTGTTGGTTCAGTCTAGACCGGAATCACTCGGTTTAGTTCAGTTTGATAAACCAAACCTAACATGGTCAGTCCTGGAGTAAAATGAATTAGAAGTTGTATTCAATTTAATAAGGGATAAAATTTATTCGATTTAGTTGAATAGAGTCTTAGGTAAAATAGATGATCTAATAAATAAATAGTTCTTGATTAAAGCAAAATTCAAACCGGTTCAGTGTTTGAACCGAGCCGGTCCAGTCAAAGCATATCCTTGTTCTTTGGTTGTTCCTCTACGTCATTCATATGTTCCCTTCCTCCTCAAACACCAATCCTTCATCTCTAGACCTCCTTTCACATGGCAACCGACGTCCATAGTGAAATGCGGAATAGGCAGATAAAATAGTTTATCCAATACTCTAGAAGGGGGGATGAATAGAGTATGGAAACTTTTCGCAATCTTAGGATAGGTAAGACCTTATCGAAAGAGATAAGACCTTATCAATTGAGATAAAGTCTTACTCGTAATTATAAGACCTTACACGTTTCTCTAAGATTGGAATTAAGTGTAAAGATTTAGACAAACCAGGAATATAAAGAGCAGTAAAGGACACGCGATATGTTAACGAGGTTCGGTCACCAACACGACCTAGTCCCCGCCTAGGATTGATTCAACCCTAGGATTCAAGTAGCTTTATTTTCCTTCTTCTTGATGAGTTCCAGATACAACCTTCAGAAGACCTTCCATCTTCTAAACTCAGAAGTCTTACACTTCCTATCTAGCAACTCACTCACTCGAAAAGAAAAACTAAAGTACTCCAGATACAACACTCGTATCCAACGTGTCTAGAAATAAAAAACGGTTAGTATGATCCTTGTTGAATTGTACTATCAGCTCGAAAAAGATCTCACACTTCTCAGGGAAGTATAATGATGAAGCTTCGAATGTGAGATCGGCTCTTTGTGAGATATGTAGAATTTATCTCTCGGTTTTCGAAGTAGGCAATGAATCGTCTATTTTGTTTCTCCTTCCTTGTCTCTTTAAATAGGCAAGCGTATCAGCATATTTGATCGTAGAAGAAGATCAGCAATTTTAACGTTGAAGAAGATCTTGGCTGCGTGATCTTAGGAGATCTTGGGTTGTTGAGATCTTGGGTTGTTGAGATCTTGTTTTGTTGAGATTTTGTTTGTTGAAGTCAAGCGGTCAAAGTCAAGCACGGTTTGTTGAGTTTAAAGAAATCTTCTAATTTTATCTTAAGAAGATTTAATTAAAACAAATCAAAGATTTGTTAAAATCAAATCCCTTAAATAACTCAACAAGAAGGAAAAGCCACTTGGACGTACGTAACAGTTTTTGTCCAGTTTTGGTAAGGTCTTACCAGTTTATGTAAGGCCTTACTGAAACCTGGAAACCAAGGTTTTCTGTAATATGGTAAGGCCTTACCTGACACTGTGAAGACTTTACCAATACTTGTAAGATCTTACAAAAACCTGGAAACCAAGGTTTTGGCTTTCATCAACCATAAGTAATGTCTTATTTATCAAGGTGGAGTTAACAATCTCCCCCTTGATGAAAGACAAAACTTATGATCTATTTCCTGCATTTGAACAACACAACAACAAACAACATAATATAACATAAGCGCATATGTAGGATCAAGTTTTGAAAACGATCAAATCCATGCAAGTTTTTTAAAAACTAAAAACAACCAAACCAAACCAAGAGTTTTCAAAACCTTTCAAAAGACAAATATTCTCCCCCTTTTTGTCTTTCAGCAAGAAAAATTTAGAACTTAAAAGGGTCAATCTTCATCATCCGAGACTTCAACCACTTCTTCAAACCATTGCCCGTAATTTGAAGAAGACCCAGCTCGTCTTTTACGACAACGAGCACGCACTTTTTCCCTCCATCTCTTTTGTGCCTCACCAGTAGTGGTCCAAGCCATCATTTTGGCTAACTGTTTTTCCTGATCATTTCTGTACTTCTTAACCAAGCCATATTCCTCCACTGTCAAGATAGTCGGCTCAGGTTCAATGGGTCGAAGAATCCCTCTTTTTAGCACCTTGCGTTCACAGTTGATGACCACATTTTGACACACTTCTTGAATGTGTTCCACAGCATCCTCATCCAAAGGCATGATCGTAGTAGTTGCCCTATGAGCTAGAGATGTCAAAAACAGTAACTGGTTGAGCTTCTCATTAACAATTAGCAACTTCTCATGCGTATCATCCTGTCTATCCACAATATCAGCACGAGCAGTGTTCAGATCTTTCCTCAGAGCATCCACTTCAGCTTCTAAATCCTGAATTCTCTCTTCAGATGAGAGTTGAGCAGTTGATTGATGTTTCTTCAGAATCCAATCCCCAGACAAAGTTTTCTCAACCCCAAGCCTTCTCCAACAGTCCTCATCAATTTGACCCTTATGATAAACCTTATCCTCCTCTGTAGTATCAATGTCAAAGAACTCGAAGATCTTTGGAAATAAATTGGCATAAGGAAGAGGGGCTGTCAAAGGGGTATTTACCGTATGCACCATGTAGGATAAAATTAGATTAGGGACATCAATAGGATACCCAGTAAGGATCAAATCCAGAATTTCCAAGAGATTGTCAGTTATAATCTCTCTGGAGTGTTTTCGTGGTAAGACACTCCTAGCAAGCAAAGTAAACACAATTTTGGCTTCTAAAGTTAGGACATTATGGGTTTGTTTTTGCTTTGGCTTTGAGGAAGTAGCAACAGAAGAGATTGGTTTCTCAAAGAATGTTTTCTGGGCATGGGCAAGACACACATTTTTCGAAGGATGATTTTTGGTGTCGATTTCCTCAGGAACTCCTAAAATAATTGCTAAAGAAGAAGCAGTTAGGGTAATTGGCCGTCCTTTGATCTGGGAATGAAGGGTTAAAATTCCCTTTTCTCGGTGTGCAGAAAGGTTGACATAGAATAGACGAGTAAGTCGTGGAAATGCAACATCTCCCAGATTAAACAGACTCCAGACATTCGAACATTTCATCAATTTAACACAAGGCAGATTCATAGACTCTAGGAAATTCTCATCGACAGATTCACAAAAGCTCAGGGGACGATTAGCAAAACCATCTTTCCACATTCCCGCTTTAGTATAGTTCAAGAACCAAGAAAAAGGTTCTTCACTACTAACCTCAAATCCAGACGGTGGCGATCGAAGACGATGTTGAGGTGTATCCTTTGCGGCTGGGGGATAAATTGGTTGAGCCACTTGCCGAGAAGGAGAGGGAGTGGACATCGAAGAATCGGAATCGGGATTGTACTCTTTTAGAACAGCTTTGCCTTTCCTAGCCGCCGATCGCTGCTTCTTGGATGTTGGAGCAGAGGACTGAGTCGAAGAGCGTTTGGGGGCCATCGTCGATTAGGGTTTGAGAATGAGAGAGACGAGAAGTCGGAGAGTTTAAGGAAGTGGAGAAGAGAATCCGAATAGAAGATCTTTGAAGATTGTATAAGACGGAGAGAGAAAGGAAAATCTTTGTTTAAAAAAATCTTTGTAAAATTATAAGTAATTTCAAAAGATTAAAATTATAACCGAAAGATTTCCAAAAATAAAATAATCTATTAGTTAGATATCTATTGAGATAATAACTAAAAGATTTGATCCAATTTAATCTTTTAAGCAAATATCAAGAACATACTATTATTTAGTAAGGCCTTGAGATGTGTTGTAAGATCTTATTCTAAGGAATAAGATCAGTGTTCGCAACACTATTGTAGTAAGACCTTGAAATGCATGTTAAGGTCTTAATGTAGGGAATAAGATCAATATTGTAAAACAATAATTGCTCCCCCTACATTTGTGCCTCCCTGTTAAGCATACCAAGTTCTAACCTTATGAAATTGAATCTCTCTTCGGGTAAAGGTTTTGTAAAGATATCGGCCAGTTGTAGATCGGTAGAAATGAATGTCAAAGACACATCACCTTTTTCTACATGATCACGTATAAAATGGTGTCTCACATCTATATGTTTCGTTCTTGAATGCTGTACAGGATTTTTCGAGATAGAAATAGCACTGGTATTGTCACATTTTATTGGTATATCTTTAAAGTTGAATCCAAGATCCTGGAGTTGTTGCGCAATCCATAAGATTTGCGAACAACAAGCTCCAGCAGCAATATATTCAGCTTCGGCTGTTGAGAGAGCCACTGAATTTTGCTTCTTGGAATGCCAACTTATTAGTGAAGTACCAAGAAATTGACAACACCCTGAAGTGCTTTTCCTATCCACTTTATATCCTGCAAAATCAGCATCGGAATATCCGATAAGACCGAAACTACTTTGTGTGGGATACCATAGACCTATATCTTTTGTACCATTAAGATATCTTAATATCCTTTTTACCGCAATGAGATGTGATTCCTTTGGGTTAGCTTGAAATCTAGCACACATGCAAACACTAAACATAATGTCAGTTCTACTAGCAGTAAGATATAGTAAAGATCCGATCATACCTCGATATTCTTTTTGATTTACTTGTTTGCCGGTAAGGTCTTGATCCAAAGAGAGAGTAGAGCTCATTGGTGTTTTGGCTATTTTTGATTCATTCATCTTAAACTTCTTCAGAAGGTCTCTTGTGTACTTTCCTTGATTGAGGAATATGCCCTTTTTGCTTTGATGTACTTGTAGTCCAAGAAAGAAGGTTAATTCACCCATCATACTCATCTCAAATTCCTTGCACATGATGTCAGAAAATTCCTTGCAAAGAGATTCATTAGTTGCTCCAAACAAGATATCATCCACATAAATTTGAACAACAAGAATATTCTTTCCATGAGTTTTAATGAATAAAGTTTTGTCTATCAACCCTCTTTTGAAGTTATTTTCCAGAAGATATTTTGAAAGTCGCTCGTACCAAGCTCTTGGGGCTTGTTTTAAGCCATAAAGAGCTTTGTCAAGCTTGAAAACATGATCTGGAAATTCATTACTTTCAAAGCCAGGAGGTTGAGCAACATAAACTTCTTCATCTAAATAACCATTCAAAAAGGCGCACTTTACGTCCATTTGAAAAAGTTTAATACTCATGTAAGATGCAAAAGCAAGAAGTATGCGAATGGCTTCAAGCCTGGCTACGGGAGCAAAAGTCTCCTCGTAGTCAATACCTTCCTCCTGATTGTATCCTTGAGCTACAAGACGAGCTTTATTTCGAATGACATTACCACTTTCATCAAGTTTATTTCGGAAAACCCATCTTGTCCCAATAACTGATTTGCCTTTGGGTCTTGCTGTAAGTGTCCATACTTTGTTTCGCTCGAACTCGTTTAGCTCATCTTGCATAGCAATAATCCAGTCGGGTTCTTGAAGAGCTTCAGTATATTTCTTAGGTTCTACAAGAGAAACAAACGCATGAAAAGCACACAAATCTTTTAATTTAGATCGAGTTTGTATTCCAGATGAGGGATCAGAAATAATATCCTGAGTTGAATGGGATGATGCATGTTTGAATTTCCTCCGGACATTTCTCTGATTGTAAACATCAGGTTCAGAATTTATAGGCAGAGGGGAAGATGGCTCTTGTTGCTCAGGTGGTGATGTATCTTCACGATTGGTTTCATTTATAAGATCTTGAGGAGGTGCTTCAAGATCTTGAGACCTATCTGTAAGATCTTGAGATGGTTCTGTAAGATCTTGAAATGGCTCTTGCATGTTTCTGACGTTCTTATCAACTTCTTCTTCCTCTTCCTCATGTTTATTTAGATCAAGATCTGCAAAGCTTTCACTCAAGATACCATTATCATTTTCATCAAACAAAACATGGATACTTTCTTCGACTACTTTGGTACGTTTATTATATACTCGATAAGCCTTGCTTTGAGTCGAGTATCCGAGAAATGTACCTTCGTCGCTACGAGCATCAAATTTTCCAAGATTATCCTTCCCATTATTATGTATGTAACACGTACATCCAAATGGTTTAAAGTAAGATATACTTGGTTTTCTTCCTTTAAAAAGCTCATAAGGGGTTTTCTTTAAAATTGATCGAATCAAACATCTATTAAGAATGTAATTTGCTGTATTAACAGCTTCTGCCCAGTATGACTTAGGCAGATCATTCTCTAATAGCATTGTCCTAGACATTTCCTCTAGGGTGCGGTTCTTTCGTTCCACAACCCCATTTTGTTGAGGTGTTCTGGGAGCTGAGAAATTATGGGAAATACCATATTTCTCACAAAATGCATCAAAGTCTGATTGATCAAATTCTCTACCATGATCACTTCTAATAGAAACGATTGGTAGGTTTTTCAAAGTCTGTAATTCCTTACAAAGTTTTGAGAAGTATGAAAGTGCTTCAGATTTCATTTTTAGAAAGAAAACCCAAGTAAATCGTGAATAATCATCAACAATAACAAGAATATATTGCTTGCCTTTGGGAGATTTGACGCGCATAGGTCCACAAAGATCCATGTGGAGAAGTTCAAGAGGTCTAGTAGTACTTACCACTTGCTTCTTTTTGAAAGAACTACGAGTATGTTTACCTCTTGAGCAAGCATTGCATAATTCATCTACCTTGAACTTTAGGTCAGGAAGACCTCTTACAAGATCTTTTGATTTTAGTTTGTTAAGAAAATGTAGACTGATATGACCAAGTCGTCTGTGCCATAGTCTTGAGTCATCTGATAAGACCTTGAGACATTTTAGATTTGTCCCTGCAATTTGGTTAGTATTAACAACATAAATATTATTATCCCTGTGAGCTGTTAGCACTAAATTTCCTGTCATCTCATCTCGAACTTCACACTTCTTCTTGTCAAAGCTAACACAATTTCCTTTATCACAAAGCTGAGAGACACTGAGAAGGTTATATTTTAAGCCATCCACCAAATAAACATCTTTAATATTATTATTTGAATTAAGACCAACATTACCGATACCAAGAATGTCACATTTTCCTTTGTCACCAAGAGTTATAGTGCCAGTGATTTTCTTCTTTAGAGTATCGAAAAGAGATTCTTTCCCACTCATATGTCTTGAACAACCACTGTCCATTATCCATTTTTGAGTCTTGGTGATATCCTGCAAAACAGAAAATCATCCTTTCCGGCTTGACCAATAAACAGAGTTAGATCCATTATGGGGGTAGACCATGTTAGATGGCCTAGTCCCTTTGGGAACCCATATGTGTTTTACCCGTTCATTTAGACGTACAGGAAAGGTATTTCTAATGATGTATGGATCCGTCCTCCTATATGGACAGGTTTCTTTTACATGACCCTTTCTACAACAAAAGAAACACGTAGGAGATCTCCAATTTCCTTTTGCTTTAACGAATGTGGTAGTGGGTTTAGCAGGAAAATTCCTGTTATATCCTATTCCACTTCGATTTAAGGATAATTGTTGTTCTCCAA
>BSUD01000002.1:2908178-3010010 GCA_033239045.1 Fagopyrum esculentum | reverse complement strand
AATTTTCCAATCGTAAGGCCTTAACCTCAGTGTCAAGATCTGATTGTATGCTGTCAAGATCTTGAACTTTCAGCGAAAGCATTCTTATGCAAGTTTCCTGATCATTAAGCTTTTCTTGTAAAATGTTGATTTCTTTGTTGTAAGATTCTTCATTAGAAATCATGTTTTTCAGTACTTCTGATAAAACATCGATAGGACTAGATATAAGGTTTCTTACCATTCCATCCAAATGTTGATCTTGATTTTTGTCGGATTTTGCCATAAGACATAAGTTTGCATGATCATCTTCGGAATCTGAATCACTTGAGGAGTCTGAATCACTCCAAGCTGCTACCATGGCTTTCTTGCCAAATTCCTTTTTCTTGAATTTGTTCTTCTTCTTTTGAGGACATTCTTTAACCAGATGATCTGTTTCACCACATTCATAGCAATTTAGAACACGATTCTTCTTTACGGGGTAAGAAGACTTACCTCTGTATTTAGAAGATCTAGCATTTTCTTTGTTTGAAAATTGCTTTTTCATTTTTAATATTCTAGCTAGTCCTCTTGTGATAAGAGCAAAAGGGTCTTCATCATCATCACTTTCAGAATCTTCCAGTGGTTCCTCTTTCTTTGCCTTGAGTGCTAAATTCTTAATGTTTGTTGGCACATCCCCATCGTCCTCATTGAGGATCAATTCATGGGTGATTAATTTGCCTAGCAAATCATCAAGAGCGAGTGTATTGAGATTTTGGGCTTCTTCTATAGCGGTTACCTTGGGACCCCATTTTGCTTTAGGCAAGCATCTAAGTATCTTTCTGACTTTTTCTTCATTGTTGAAAGTCTTTCCCAATGAGTCAAGATTGTTAATGATCTCCGTAAAACGGGTGAACATTACTTTGACTGACTCATCTGGGATCATTTTAAACAATTCGTATTGCCTCAGAAAGATACTAATTTTGGTTTCTTTGACCTGGCTGGTTCCTTCATAGGTGACTACTAATTTATCCCATATTTCTTTAGCGGATCTGCATGAAGATATACGATTAAATTCATCAGTACTCAAACCACAATATAAAAGATTAATAGCCTTGTAGTTTTTCGCCACGCTCTCAAGATCCTTCTGATTGAATTCAGCTTCTGTCTTGTTTACTGTTTTACCGTCGGGATCTTCTTTGGTAGGAGTGAGAGGTCCGTTCTTGATAATATGCCACAGTTCCAAATCTTGATCGATGATAAACATCTGCATCAAGGATTTCCAGTGCATAAAATTGTTTCCTACAAAAAGAGGTGGTCGAGAGATTGATCTTCCTTGTCCAAATCCGCCTTGACCTTCACCTGCCATTAGTTAGCCTCACAGATAATAATATCTAAAAAGACGTGAGTTAGGCTCTGATACCAATTGAAATGCGGAATAGGCAGATAAAATAGTTTATCCAATACTCTAGAAGGGGGGATGAATAGAGTATGGAAACTTTTCGCAATCTTAGGATAGGTAAGACCTTATCGAAAGAGATAAGACCTTATCAATTGAGATAAAGTCTTACTCGTAATTATAAGACCTTACACGTTTCTCTAAGATTGGAATTAAGTGTAAAGATTTAGACAAACCAGGAATATAAAGAGCAGTAAAGGACACGCGATATGTTAACGAGGTTCGGTCACCAACACGACCTAGTCCCCGCCCAGGATTGATTCAACCCTAGGATTCAAGTAGCTTTATTTTCCTTCTTCTTGATGAGTTCCAGATACAACCTTCAGAAGACCTTCCCTCTTCTAAACTCAGAAGTCTTACACTTCCTATCTAGCAACTCACTCACTCGAAAAGAAAAACTAAAGTACTCCAGATACAACACTCGTATCCAACGTGTCTAGAAATAAAAAACGGTTAGTATGATCCTTGTTGAATTGTACTATCAGCTCGAAAAAGATCTCACACTTCTCAGGGAAGTATAATGATGAAGCTTCGAATGTGAGATCGGCTCTTTGTGAGATATGTAGAATTTATCTCTCGGTTTTCGAAGTAGGCAATGAATCGTCTATTTTGTTTCTCCTTCCTTGTCTCTTTAAATAGGCAAGCGTATCAGCATATTTGATCGTAGAAGAAGATCAGCAATTTTAACGTTGAAGAAGATCTTGGCTGCGTGATCTTAGGAGATCTTGGGTTGTTGAGATCTTGGGTTGTTGAGATCTTGTTTTGTTGAGATTTTGTTTGTTGAAGTCAAGCGGTCAAAGTCAAGCACGGTTTGTTGAGTTTAAAGAAATCTTCCAATTTTATCTTAAGAAGATTTAATTAAAACAAATCAAAGATTTGTTAAAATCAAATCCCTTAAATAACTCAACAAGAAGGAAAAGCCACTTGGACGTACGTAACAGTTTTTGTCCAGTTTTGGTAAGGTCTTACCAGTTTATGTAAGGCCTTACTGAAACCTGGAAACCAAGGTTTTCTGTAATATGGTAAGGCCTTACCTGACACTGTGAAGACTTTACCAATACTTGTAAGATCTTACAAAAACCTGGAAACCAAGGTTTTGGCTTTCATCAACCATAAGTAATGTCTTATTTATCAAGGTGGAGTTAACACATAGGTATATCAACAAGGGAAATCGGTGCAAAACTTTCCTGATTTAGTCCGACGAGTCCTTTTGGATCGAGCAGTGAATCCACTAACTCTTTCTTATTTGGTTCTCGTTTCCTTCGACCGACCTTCTATGCTAGGTGATTGCAGCTAGTAGATTCCAAACGAATTCCAAACGTTGAGAGCAAGTCTCGATAACCTTTTGCCTTGTGTAAACCTCCTTAAGTTAGATAACAATTTAATTAAGAGTTTGATTCGATAACCTTTTGCCTTGTGTCACTATGGTCTGGGTTGCGGAAGGCAAGCCAAGTTACCGGCGCTAAGAGCAACTAGTATTGTAAGGGAGTCGAATCAAAGCAAGATGATACACGACAATGTCTACTTGTGTCAGATTTTAGAAGGCCGACATTTGGGGCTTTTTAGCCACATTTTATTGGCACACTTTGATTCTTAGACCTTATATTGGCTAAAGAATATGTGGTTAAAATTAGGGAGCAATCCAAGCTCAAATGCTTATATAGTGAATGTCAATTAGACATTGGTCCTAAACCTAAACCGTAAAAATCCAAACCGGCGGTTTAGCCGATTTACAAAAAAAATAATGAAAAACTGGACCATACCGGACCAAACAGGACCAAACAGGCGGTTAACCGCCGGTTTTGAGGACCAAACCGGCGGTTAACCGACGGTTTGATCACCAAACTGTCCGTTTGGTCCATTTTTTTTAAATAAATAAATAACCAAACCGGCGGTTTAGCCCAAACCGGACCCATGTCTAATGTCAATGACGTAGTTAATGAACTTTTTTAGGAGCTACACTAGCTTGAGCTAAGATATTTAGTATTTTTTGGATCTTGGAGCTTACCCTAACTATAATAAAGTGAATGAAGCTCATTGGAAGTGTTTGGACTAAGAAAAATAAGCTAGCGCTAAGCTAGCTCTGGGAGCGGTTTTGGGCTCCCTATGTGGGCCTCGGGCTTTTCTAGGGCTTCAAGGCCCATCTTCCAAGTAACTTCCACCTAACTTCCATACCCAATTTTAGCCGTTTTTTGCGGTTATAACTCCCCAAAACCATGCCCCCTATGCCTATAAAAGGGAGAGCAATTTGCACTTGATTTCACATTCATTTTTGCAACAATAAAGTTTTTAGTTCCATTGTATTGACATTGGATAGGCCTTTTTATAAGCTTGTTACAAAACTCGAAAGACCAGTGTAGTTCATTTGTATTGACAAACGATAGACATCCATCTTAGTTTGGTTTTGTATTGATGAAACCTAGAAATATCCTTTCTACAAAGTAAGACAAGTATCTCTTACTTAGTCTTTGTAACGTGTAACGTTTTATCCCACTAAGGTATTTGGATATTTCCGGTGTCGGAGAGAATACACTTAGAAGGAAAATTCATTTATGAATGTCTCATTACACAATTCAAGTCAATGGCTTTAGCATATAACAATCGGTTTATAATACTTGCAATTGAACTTAATTTCTATTAGAGTTTTGTCTACTCCTTTTCAGAGATTACAAACTCTTGGTTGAGTTTTATTTACTCCTTTGGAGATTACAAAATCTTGGTTGGGTTTTTTCTACTCCTTTGGAGACTACAAACTCTTGGTTGGGTTTTGTCTATTCCTTTGTGGAGATTACAAACTCTTGATTTGGTTTTGTCTACTCCTTTGTGTAGATTACAAACCCTTTGTTAATAATTTGTTTTCATTTCAAGATAATTATATTAATTTGCTTGGCGATTGGGAGAACCATCTACTCACATAAGTGAGACTACGACCCTTTGGTCTAAAACCGAACACCGAAATTCCAACAGTCTGGTACGTGTACTTTAGGTATTTAGTCCGGTCCGTGTACTTTCCGAAAATCCTTACCCTTGTTCCAGATTGTGGTCTTCTTCAAGTTGAGGTAAGTTCCTGAGACTTATTTAGCTGCCTTTTTAACTAGATGGTTAGCTAGCTTGTAATGGTGTGTTTCTTGTTTTTTTTTTTATCATGAACATGAGTAGGATGACGATACAATGATATTGATTAAAAATCAAGTGTATGTATAAGGTGGGTCGTGACACCTGATCCACTCCGATTATGGTATATAGGAGGGTATCTAAACCAGTCCATTATAGGTATACGAGAATGTGCATAGAAACCATTACAAGTGTACACAGGACATAGGCGGGGGTTGATGAACCTTCCATGTCAAACCATTACAAGTGTATACGGGACATATACGGGACATAGTGTTATGTTAGAATGCTAGTTGCTATTTGACATTGAGGCTGGTAATTTCATTGCACGGCTTTGGTTTCCGCATGATAATTATATTTATTTTTGTAAATTATGTCTTATTGCAAGATCTATTTTTGTCATTGTCAAACTCGAGCTAGGACCCATTGTGAGGCTCTTGCTCCTAGCATTCCGGGTTTAAAATTTTGGGGTGTTACACCTATTGTGACAAAATCAGAAGGATATATTCGATTTTAATGACCGGATATATGATTATTAATCAAAGACCTTGATCTGGTGATCCGATAACCTCCGGTTCAGCTCGGATTTAAATCATTAATCTACTAATCATTTCGGTTTTAGATTATTTTAGATTGGATCATTAGATTATTGGATACGACGAACTGGATTATACAATTTTGGCCATCTCTAATACTAGCTTTATGCTTATAATGAGTACAACTTCAGTCCCGATCCATTTGAGTTTGAAATGTCGAGTCCCCTTCTTTACCGTCAAGTCTAAGACTAACGACAAACTCCGCAAACCAAATCGCATACTTGATCTTCCGAAAAAGTCATAAGTTTTTTGGCGTGTTTGGTAAGAAATTATAAAAATGTGTAAATAGAATCTAACTTCTTACACTTTGTCGGCCTTTTTTTTTTGTCTTTGAGTTCTTTGCTTCTTTTTTGTTCATGATCCACCGTCTAATGTTATCTTACTTCTCTAATTTGGTTGAATCCACTGCGAACACTTCAATCGTTGACAAATTCAAGTACACTCCTACTCTTATGTCAACTTCTTTACTAGTTTCACCATAACTTTATAAAACCAAACTATTAAATTCGATATTAAAAATCTTACATACTTCGATTCTTATTACACTAATTCCTTATATATTGCTGGAATATATTTGGAAGATGAATCATATTAATTGAATTGAGCAATTCGACAAATCGTTATCTGAATTACTACATTTTGACACATCGTTATCAAAATTTGACCGATCATTCACTTGCTCAAATAACAAAGATTTACTAATATAACGCAACATGCATTCAGCTTGGACGTCAGTGTGAAGTTCAACGTTTCAATAGATCGTTATGTAAGAATTTCCTTTTGCGCTGAAGCGTAATTTTTTGTTTGATGCTAGTCTGACACACAATCTCACCACATTTCGTGTTGCATTAATAGTTACTCATATTTGCAAATATAATACTAGAGTTTTATGGATGGTAAAAATATACTTTATATTATTTCATGATTCTTTATATAAATATAATTTAGATCACAAAATTTACAAAAACAATTAATAATATATAACATGGTAAAAAAAAAATTATAATATCAATTTGTCAAAACCACTTGAAACAATTTGGTTTACTAGGCTTTTTCTAGTTTTGTGTTTAGTAAATGTACCCCTTGAGAGAAGAGTGTGTAGAGTTTGAGAATAAATACAAATGATTGGGGTATATTTACTTAATTGAAACATTAAAAAGCCTGGTTACTACTCTAGTTTCTCAAAAAGGCATAGTTACTAAAATTGCTCAAACGACTTAAGGTGAGTGTATTAAACTCATATCTTATTATTTATTAAAAAATTATCCTACAATTAGATTGATTGATATAGAGAAAATTGGTGTAGAAAATTGGTGTAGAAAAGCCTAGTTACTACTCTAGTTTCTCAAAAAGGCCTTGTTACTAAAATTGCTCAAAAAGGCCCCTCTATTTTCTAGCCAAAAAATAAAAGTAAATGAAATTAAAAATTCCTTAAATAAGAGAATCTATTTAAAGGTTTTTTTATTAAGGAAAATAAATAACTATTAAAAACTAAAAAGATAAACTAAATTAAAAAGATAAGTGAATATTAATTGTGGGGACCACTCTCATTAAAAAGATTATCTTCCTTAATTAAGAAAGATATATAAATATTTAAATTGAAAAGATAAACTAAATTAAAAAGATAAGTGAATATAAATTGTGGGGATCACTTTCATTAAAAAGATTATCCCCTTAATTAAGGAGGATAAATAAACATTAAAAATTAAAAAGATAAACTAAATTAAAAAGATAAGTGAATATTAATTGTAGGGGACCACTCTCATTAAAAAAAATTCTCTCCCTTAATTAATATGGGTGTTTTTTAATTAAATAAGGAAAATGAGAGTGGTCCCCCGCAAATTCTATACATAATTTCACACGTACATAATTTCGCACGCAAATTATGTACACATGTACATAATTTCGCGCGCAAATTATGTACATAATTTTCACACATAACACAAATTATGTAGATAATTTTCACAAACAACACAAATTCTGTACATAATTTGCGTGTGAAATTTTGTACATAATTTGCGTGTAAAATTATGTACATAATTTGCGTGTGAAATTATGTACATAATTTGCGTGTGAAACTATGTACATAATTTCAAAGCAACGATGGTTTATCTCATAACTTTTAATCTCATAACTTTTAATTACTACATTTTTAAAAAAGAAAAAAAAAATATAAAGTGATATAGTCAATGTGCATCATGCCGTTTAACATAAATAGTATATAGTATAAAAAATATATTTTACTAAATAGTATGCCAATTCTAAACTAAGTAGTAACACATATTTTTTAATCAATTATATAATAAAATATGAAATTTAATCTTTTTAAATATGTCAACAGAATTAGGGTCATAAATCCACACAAGTAATAGTGGATAACCATAAGGATATATAAACCGTAAGTGAACTATTTTATTTGAATTGTTTATAAAGTATAAAGACATTTACAAGTAATGACTCGAAATATATGTATTTTATATATATCAACAAGCATGTAATTACTTTTAATGCCAACAAATAAGCGACTCTTTAAACTAAAATAAGCAATATTAATTAAGGGAGATAATATTTTTAATGTTAAAACTAATTCCTTAATTGTAGGGACCACTCTCATTTTCTTTTTTTATTTTAAAAAATTAAGGAAGATAATCTTTTTAATTTTGAATAATTTTAGTGGACCACTCTCATTTTCTTTTTTTTTTCTTTTAAAAAATTAAGGGACAACATCTTTTTATTTTTGAAAGTATCTTAAATTATTTTAGATTTTATCTTTTTTTCAAAATTACAAGGGGTCTAGTTAATACAAATTGAAACATAAAAGTCTATTTAATCTACATTTATACAATAAAAGCCTACTTACCCCTTTTACTCATTGATATATTAGTAGACTAGATGAACACACATTTATAACTAAATTAGAATTTCTCTATAATAGGACCATATACACTAGACAAATTAATTAAATCAATTTCCACTTCATATTTAAAAAGAGACCGATGATGGATTATATGAACAAATTTAGTGTTAAATAGTATTTGAATTACTAATTTGCTATAAATTGTCCCGATTCAGTTTTCTACATCGTACATATGTTCATTGACAGGAGGATTACCAAATATTCATACTAAGAATAAAATAATTTTTTGATCAAATTAGCTGAATCATTTTACATTCATATTTAGGGCCCGTTTGGTTCCAACTCCGGAAACGGAAACAGAATGAAAACGAATTTAGTCCATATGAACATCCTTATTCATGAAATTTATGAAATCATTTATTGTTGTTTAATACAAAATGCACTTGATTTCCACATTTTGTTACCCTATAGGGTATCAAAAGTAATCAAACTCTCCTCCAATTACTTCAAACCACAAGTATCGATTCCAAAAATTTTCATGAACTAGGTTATACGTATGAACTAGATTCGTTTGCATTCCATTTCCGATTACGGAGTTAAAACCAAACGGACCTATACAAAGATTGACAGAGATGTTACCAAATTTAATAATAATTATTATTAAAATAAAATTTAATGTTATTGAGTATTTAATACCAAATATACTCATATATGTGCAATGTTTATGATTTAATTTTGCATATAAATATGGCCTGTGTTCATCTTTCTACATCATTCCAACATGGGTATTTTTACTCCTTGCTTATTTTTGTCTCTCATTGTTTGCATTTGCTTTTCTTATGCACTATCCGATGATAGTAGAAAGGTAAGTGCCCGATCTTGCTTATCTATGTTTAATGTTATTGTTACAATAGCAGATCTTATGGGTGGACTCGGATTTGCTGATGTTTGTATTTTTGGTTTTAAATCGGACTTTGGGATCTGGTTTTCAGATTGGAGAATCGATCCGAAATTGAAACATTTTGTTTATTTTCAGTTTTTTCTTTTAAACGAGTCATGCGAAATCAATTTATTAAGATCGGTGCAAGTTGTATTGTGTCACGTCCTCTGAAATTGATATTTCAGTCTAGGTTCAAATCGGATTTGGATTGATAATTAATCCGGAAGTCACGATCCGTCCATTTTTTTTTTATAAAATTGATTTTTTTTATACTTCTAGTAAATAAAGGTTACTTCTTTAAGTTGTTTAAATTTGTATTTGTATTTGTATTGAATATTTAACTTTAAATCTGTACATAAATCTTACAAAAATATATTTATATACAAGTTTGTGGGTTGTATATTTAACTTTAAATAAGGAGTGTTGTTCCACGTCCTCCAAAATTCGGAACTTCAGTCTAGGTTAGGTTCATCCATTTTTCAATTTTTCCAATTAAATGGATGGACTATGACCCACTGATTGATCCCAATCCGTGGGTCACGGTCCATCCATTTTTCCATTTAAAATGATTTATTTACACTTTAAGTAAACAAAGATTACTTCTTTAATTTTTTAAACTTGCATTTGTATTGAATATTTAACTTTAAATAACTTCACATTCTATTGTTAATTTTTTTTAAAATTATTTGGTTGAAAAGTAATAAAATTTTTTAATACTTTAAGTAATAAATCTCTCTAATTTGTTTTGTGAATAAATCACGATTTAAGTCTATAAATACTAATCAATTGCGTTAATATTGCAGGCTTTTATCGTGTATATGGGTTCGTTACCGAAAGAAGTGGAGTACATGCCATCTTCTCATCACTTAAAAATCCTTCAAAGTGTTCTTCATGAGAGGTACTTCTACACATCAATCTCACAAACATATATTGTTTTATCTAAGCATGTATAAACTTATAATTACTTCACCTAACCCTTTGCTTTCTTTTGTGTTCAAAAAGTACCATAGCCGAGGATTCAATCATTAGAAGCTATGGTAATAGCTTCAATGGTTTTGCGGCAAAGCTCACCGAGATAGAGAAGCAAAAGCTCAGTCGTACGTAACTTTTACTTTTGTATACCGTACCTTATAAACTTAGTTTCTCAAATTGAATACAATTATCATTTTAGCAACCACATATGTATAATATATCCTTATTCCTTAATGAGTGTGTAACATATTAAAATTGTTGTTAGAAAATTTACCTTTTGAGCCCAATTCCACGAATCCAACACACAACAATTGAAACCCACTAAGAAATGGCACCTGCTTTGCACCGTCTTCGTTCACATATGACATGTGCCCGACTCAGAACCGAGATCCACCATGCAACGGGTCAAAGGGTAACCCGTTGGATAACACTAAATATCTCAACTTTTTGGTGATTGTTCTAGAAGTCTTCAGAACCGAGACATATATAGGCACAATGGTACCCTATAAAAACACCATTATTTCATAGTATATTGGATTATAACTAATGATGACTTTGATTTTCTAGGTTTGGAGGGCGTGGTTTCGGTATTTCCAGACAGATCACTGAAGCTTCAAACGACAAGATCTTGGGATTTTATGGGGTTTCCCGAAAATATAAGACGCAACAAAATTATTGAGAGTGATATCATCATCGGCCTACTAGATACTGGAATTTGGCCGGAATCTAAAAGCTTCAGCGATGAAGGTTTTGGTCCGATTCCTAGTAAGTGGAAAGGTCAATGCCCACCATCTTTCCCATGCAACAAGTAAGTCTTTCTCCTCTTTATCAATTTACAAAAAATTCTACAACGCAGAAGATGATCGGACGAAAATTAAGATGTGTGGAATATTGTCCCACGTCAACGATATAATAATACTAGGGATCCACATCCTATTGCCAATTGACTATATCTGTTAACAACATAGATCCGTGTTTTCGAATATGTTAAATCAAACAAACTTATCTCACGTTCTAATGTTATGACAGAAAGCTAATTGGAGCAAGAAATCTCTTATCAAGCTCCAACAGACCCAAAACTCCAAGAGATTTTAATGGCCATGGAACACATACAGCTTCAACAGCAACAGGAAATGTAGTTCATGGTGCAAACTTCTACGGAATCGCGGAAGGATCCGCAAGAGGAGCAGTTCCATCGTCTAGGATAGCTGCATATAAAGTTTGTGAAGACGATTGCCCTGAATCAGATATCTTAGCAGGATTCGACATTGCCATCAAAGATGGCGTTGACATTATTAGTATTTCAATCGGTTATAACGGCGAAGGCGTGGAGTTCTATTATAGTGGCATCTCGATTGGAGCATTTCACGCTATGGAGAATGGGATATTGACTGTACAAGCCGGTGATAACTCGGGTCCCTCGTTGGGTTCGACGTCGAGTCTTGCACCTTGGTTGTTCTCTGTTGCTGCAAGCTCCATTGATCGTCACATTTTCTCGAACACGGTTCTTGGAAATGGACAAAACATGATTGTACGTGAGTTTTTACTTAGTTTTTACGAGTATATATGTTAGAGTTTACATTTGTTATATATTTGTAGGGTAATGCTATTAACTCTAATGCGTTGGAAGCAAAGAACTACTCTTTGGTGTACGGGAAAGATGCCACAAGCACATGTTCACTAATGGATGCAAGGTAACGCTTATATAATTGACGGTGCATGTGTTGAGATGTAGGGAAAATCTCACGTCGACAATACGATAGAGTGTGAATCTACCATATAAGTCCTAGGTCTATTCCTTCTATTGTCAATTGGTTTTAAGATAGAACCTGAAAGGCTTGTATGTGTGGTTCACTGGACGTGCGCCCTCCACGTCATTTGGTCCGGACGAATATAAGAAAAAGTTAACAACATGCACTTGTTAACGGGCCTTTTATTCAAGCCAACTAACTCGAGCTTCAAAATGTGACCGAGCTCGAGTTGCTCGGGTTATTTGACAAACCTATTGAGGATTGACTTATATGTTGTCTTCAATCAATAGGTTTGTTATACTCGGCTTATTTAATAATTGAACGATCTCGAGTATCTTGACTCTCGAGCCCTATTTGTTCATATGGGATAACATGTTGAGCAATGAATTTCAATGCAGCACTTGCTCTGATGGGTGTCTTGATACCAAGCTAGTGAAGGGGAAGATTGTGATATGTGATGGAGTTTTCAGGTTCGATGAAGCTGCTAGAGCTGGTGCTGCTGGGGTAATTAGACAGTCATCTTTCAGCAATGTGTCTCTCATTTACCCCTTGACTGTCTCCTCTTTAGAACCTATTGACTACTTTGCACTTCAAGCTTACTATAAGCAATCAAAGTAATCAACATTGATCTTCTATCTTAATAGCTATTTCAAATCATGTTCTATTTTTGTTAATGGTAAAGTTGAATCTCTATTCTTTTTTCTTGTAGATCCCCCGTCGTGTCGATCCAAAAAACCGAAGCCCTTAAAGACTCATTGGCGCCTGTTGTCGCGCCGTTCTCTTCCAGAGGACCAAATACAGTGGCTCGCGATATCTTGAAGGTTTATCAACTCGATCTCCTTTTTCTTATCTTGTGATAAAGTTCGACAATATAATATAATGTGGATTTCACACGTGATATTAGGTCTGAGTCAAACACATTGTGTTCTTATCGTATTGTAATGTTATTGTAGCCGGATATAACAGCTCCAGGGGTTGCCATTCTTGCGGCATATTCTCCCATGGCTCATCTTACAAGTTACGCTCATGACAAGCGGTCTGTGAATTACGGCATATTTTCTGGAACATCCGTGGCTTGCCCTCATGTTGCCGGTGCATCCGCTTACGTTAAGTCGTTCCATCCGACATGGTCTCCTTCCGCGATTAAATCCGCTCTTATGACAACCGGTACATGCAAAACATATAACATGCATGCCCTACGTACATACATGACTGAATTTTACGTAATTCTTTATTGTTTTCCTTGTACTTACAAATATAGCTTGGGAGATGAACGTTGTACAAAACCCTAATGGTGAATTCGGGTATGGAAGTGGACACATTGACCCGGTGAAGGCAGTGGATCCGGGGCTAGTCTACGATTCCGATACAAATGACTACGTTAACTTCATGTGCAAGATGGGATACAATGCAACAATGATCGAGGTGGTAACAGGACACAAGATTACGTGCACTACAAGCAATGTTGTATCCAAAAACTTTTTACCGGTTGATATGAACTACCCGTCCATGGCCGCTGCTAGTCCTTCTTCTACTACTGACTTCACTGTTGAGTTCCACAGGACAGTGACGAATGTGGGCCGCACAAACTCTACTTATAACGCAATTGTTAAGTCGAGTTCTAATATTAAGGTGACGGTTCAACCGAGTTTCTTGTCGTTTAAGTCATTGGACGAGAAGACGTCTTTTAATGTAAGTGTTGAAGTTAGAGTTATTGGAGATGAAGGTAGAGAGACTGCATCTCTTACATGGTTTGATGGCTTTCATAAGGTAAGAAGCCCTATTGTCATATACAATAGGAACATAACTCAAGTCTAATGGGATGTGGTTATTATTATCATAATTTAGAATTTATTTTTATGCTGTAAGAATT
Source organism: Fagopyrum esculentum (assembly GCA_033239045.1). Lineage (NCBI taxonomy): Eukaryota > Viridiplantae > Streptophyta > Magnoliopsida > Caryophyllales > Polygonaceae > Fagopyrum > Fagopyrum esculentum. The sequence continues at coordinate 2,996,493 of BSUD01000002.1, read as the reverse complement.
TATATTTGTAAGGTTTTTGAGTTATTCACCTAAATCCAACAACTACAGCACTTGCCAATATATTTACAGTGTGTTTGGATGAAGAATTTGCAAAATACATAGAAATTTTCAAATGATGGGATTTTAAATGATGGGATTTTAAAAAGAGGGGAATTTGAATCATTTTACAAATCTCTTGTTTGGATTATATTTTGTGGTAATCTTAAAAAGAAGGAATTTAGTAAGAATATGAGGGATTTCTAGAAAAACACCTATTTACATGGAATTTCAACTGAGTATTTTGACCTTTTAAATTCCCTTCATTTTTCTCCATGAAATTTCAAGAAATCCGGAATTCACTTTCCAAACAAGGTAATTGTTCAACAGAATTTTGGAAATCCCTAATTTGATTTGAATTCCCGGGATTTCAATGTTATCCAAACACACTGTTAAAGTATTTTGAAAGGAACATAATTGGACTTGATCTGAATAAAAACGGGATTGATTTTTAGTTAACTTTTATCTTGACCCGGGTTTGAACTGATCTACTACTCCCCGTAAACCCAACTTTGAATATTATGACTAGTAGCTTAATTTCCGCGTCCCTCACATCATGTGCATGAGTTTGATCTAATTTCGGGGCTTAAACTCTATTTTTGAAACATTAGCTAATGATTCCTCTATTGATATTTTTATATCACATTTCACGTTTTGGACATGACTTGGTTATTCGGGCGATGATGTTTTAAAAAATACGTGTGCCTTAGGTTTTTTGGGATGTCATCATGTCTTGGTATTTAGCATAATTTACAAAAGTCACTTTAGAGCATTGGTCTTTAGTGTAATATAGTCACTCTCATCTTTTTCAATAGAAATAACAAATATTGAATATCCAAATCTAAATCTATCTCAATAAAATATCAAATATGAACCGGTCTTTTTTTAAAATAATAAAGATCCATTTTTCGGTTTAGACCATTGCTATTATTACCCGATAACCGAACATAATTTCTAAAATATGCATACCTAAAACCGTATCTAAATTGTCGATTGTCGGTTCGGTCTGGACCGGAATCACTTGGTTCAGTTCGATTTGATAATCCGAACCCAACATTGGTCAGTCCTGGAGTTAATTAAATTAGTAAAGTTGTATTCAATTTAATAAAGGATAAAATTTATTCGATTTAGTTGAGTAGGGTTTTAGGTAAAATAGATAATCTAATAAATAAATAGCTCTCATTAAAGCAAAATTCGAACCGGTTCAATGTTTGAACCGAGCCGGTCCAGTCAAAGCATATCCTTGTTCTCCGGTTCTTCCTCTACGTCATTCATCTGTTCCCTTCCTCCTCAAACACCAATCCTTCATCTCTAGACATCCTTTCACGCCGCAATCGACGTCCATAGGTATATCGACGAGGGCAATCGGTGCAAAATTTTCCTGATTCAGTCCGACGAGTCCTTTTGGATCGAGTAATGAAGCCACTACCTCATTCTTATTTGGTTCTTATTAAATTATCTTTTATAATCCGGTGGCTCTAATACGTGGAGGGGATGCACGTAAAGTGAACCTTGCACACAAGCATTCAGGGTTCCATCCTAAAACCAATTGGCAATAGGAGGAGTGGCCCTGGATCTTATATGTTAGGCTTAAGTATTATCATATTGTCGATGTAGGACAATAATTGATAGATTTTGGTGGAAGAAGACCACACAAAAGGTGGAGGTAGAACCACAAATATATTGATGCAACAATGACCCTTTATATAGGGATTACAATAGAATAAGAATAGAATAATAAAGATTGCAATAATAGAATCAAATATAAACTAGCCTAATATAACGAAATAATATCATTATTTATTTAATAGGAAGATATTGTGATATGTATCTTCCAATACACCCCCGTAGTCGAAGCGTGGGTAGGCAAACAACGCTGAAGACTGAACCATTTCATTGACAATAGCAAATAGAACACTTCGATCAACAATGAGCGGTGACACAAACACCACTTGTAAAATCGATATGACCACCAGTAAATCGGTGGTAAATGTAGATTTAGACGAGGTTGAGGTCCTGAATGGAACCCGCTCTGATACAATGATAGATTTTGGTAGAAGAAAACCGCACAAAAGGTGGAGGTAGAACCACAAATATATTGATGCAACAATGACCCTTTATATAAGGATCACAATAGAATAAGAATAGAATAATAAAGATTGCAATAATAGAATCCAATATAAACTAGCCTAATATAACGGAATAATATCATTATTTATTTAATAGGAAGATATTGTGATATGTATCTTCCAATAATAATCCACACATCTTCACAGTTTTTGCTTCCTTCGACCAGCCTTATGTGCTAGGTGATAGAAGCTAGTAGACTCCAAATTAACGAATTCCAACGTTGAGAGTAATGTCTTGATAACCTTTTAGCCTTGTGTAAACCTCCTTAAGTTTGATTGATTAACGAGTATGAAAATGAAGCAATAATCTATGCTGAATTGGGTGGTTACAGTAGAGTCGACCGATTGCGGTATGCAACTCGGATGTGTTTAGATGACAGTGTAATTAAGAGTTTGATTCGGTTAATGAAGGAGTTAGTCTGGTCCGTGTACTTTCCGAAAATCCTTACCCTTGTTACAGATATAGTGTGTTATCTTTTTCAGTGGCTAGTTAGCTAGCTTGTAATGATGTGTTTCTTGTTTTTATTTTATTGTGGACTTGATTATATTAGCTTTGTGATTCATGTTGAATAGTATAGATTACATAGTGCATGCAATTGAATTGATCTGTAATAGATTCCTAGGTCTAGGATATTGGATTAAGGTGACTAATGCTTGCTATAGGTGACTAATGTTGTCCTAGTTGTCGGTTCTAGTGAGATTCACTGAACCCTAGTAACCTGGACTCATTAGGAGTTGTGGCTCGTATTGTTTTCCTTATATCTGATATTTAGAGTTGGCTTTATGGGTTGAGTTGTTGTCTTCTGGACAGCTGCTTATGTTTGTTGGTCTAGACCGGGTTCGAGCTATGAAGATTATCTTTGAGTTTTGGCTTGGTTTGGCACCGCTAAATGAAGCGATGCGTTTGGACTTTGAGGAGGTGCTATATAAGCTGGCGCTTACCTCATCTAACCCTAAGTGAGATTGAAGCCTTGCCGTTGAGAAAAAGAGAGAGAGAGTTCTTCTCTGAGAGAAAGAGAGAGAGCGACCGAAGAGAAGATGAAGGTGGCTCGATTGGGTTGAGAAGATCATCCTCTCCCAGATCTCTCCAGCCGAAGATCTTCAGATTGAAGATTGCAACACTTGACCGAAAGCTTTGCTTAGCCTTACAGGGGCTATTTCGATACCTTGCTCTTCTTATCTCGTCTTGTTCTTGCTTGTTCTTGATATAGGTTTTGTTACAGTTTGATCTTGTGTTCATCTTGTAATCGAAACTATATTGTACACATCTTGAATGCCTAGTAAAAATATGGGATCGAACCTCCCCTCTTGAGGTTCCGCAGAGGTAGGGTTTTAACACCCGAACTGCGCAAACAATTTTGGTGTTGATCTTCTTAACTTTGACAAATATCCTAAGATTACATGATAATCATATTACAAATTGGTATCAGAGCATCTGTTGTAACCTTTTTTGCTTTGAAAAGTATCTTTGTGTTAAAACTCATGTATATCTAATCTTGTCTTCCGCTGTGTTCTTTGTTCTGTTGAGAGATCTGATCTGACATACTATTGTTCTTGATTCCCTTTACTACCGCATTCTGTAAGCCCACTAGTTTCCCCTTTTGTGAGATCTGTCTGTCAAAAATTGTTCTTTATACAAATACTAATTTTTCCTTTTGTATTTGTAGGTGAAACATGACAGACTCCACAATAAGGATGAAGCCATTCGATGGGAATGGAGATTTCACCATGTGACAGGTGAAAATGAGAGTCATCCTCACCAAAGAGAAATTTCTCAAAGCCATCACTGGAGGCTACCTGACCATGACGTCTGAAGAAAAGAAAAAGGAGATGAGTGAGCAGGGCCACGCTAAGATCATGATTAGGTTAACTGACGACGTGGCTCGTCAGGTTGTAAGTTACACCTCTGCCAAATCTCTGTGGGATACCCTAGAAAAATTGTATTTGAAAAAATCTTTGGCCTCTAGGATCTCCTTGTTACATAGACTCTTTACCTTTAAAATGGACACTAACCTGACTCTTAATGAAAATTTGGACAAATTTTTAAGAATGAATCAGGACCTGGCTAGATGTGATGATGAAATTAAAGAAACTCACCTTGTTGTCTTGTTCTTAGGATCCTTACCTGTCCAGTTTGACACTTTAAGAGATGTGATACAGTTTAGCTCAAATAATATTACTCAAGAAAAGATAATAGAAGCTATAGTTGAAAAGAATGATACCTCGAAAGTGCTCAAAAGTAAGACTGAAAAGAAATCAGATGTTAAACCCGAAGTTCTTATGGCTAAAGGAAATCCTAAACATTTTAAAAACAAGAAGAAGGAAAAATATGAGAAAGATAAAATTGGACCTTCTGATTTTGATAAAAATAACAAGAAATGTTAGTGAGAAACCAAAACATTATGCTAATGAATGTAGAAAGAAAAAGAGAGATGATGCTAAGAATAATAAAAACCCTGATGGAAAAATGTCTTTATTTGAAAAAAGTTCAAGTTGAATATCCCTGTGAATTGCTGATGTGTGCTAAATCTAATTTTTTAGATTCTAATGTGTGGATTTTGGACTCTGGTTGTACCATGCATGTCTCTTTTGATAAATCTCTGTTTAGTTCTCTGCATGAATTTGATGGTGGAGAAGTTATGCTAGGAGATAATACTGCCTTGGCAATTAGAGGAGTAAGAAATGTGCCTATATGCATGTTTGATGGAAAAATTAGAGTCCTCCAGAATGTTAGATGGGTTCCACAACTTAGAAGAAATTTAATGAGTGAATCTGCCTTAGATGACTTAAACTGTCAAATTAATACTAGTAATGGGATAAGGAAAGTCATAAGAAATGGAACTACTCTTATAAAAAGTATCAAAAGGGTGGGTTATATCAGGTTATTACTGCACCTAATTTGATCCTTACCACTGCTAATACTAAAATGACCTTAAGCCATACTAAAAACTAGCACAATAGACTTGGACACATTGGAAATACTGGCCTTAAAAATTTGTACAAACAAGGAATTATAGATAAAGAACCTGTTGATATTGTTTTCTGTGAAAATTGTATCTTAGGTAAAAAGAACAAACACAGTTTTAATAACTCATCTTACAAGCTCAACAACCTTTAGAATATGTTCATTTTGACCTACGGGGACCTGCACAAGTTGACACCATAGGAGGGAAGAGATACTTCATCTCTTTCATAGACCACTACTCTAGGAAAGTCTGGACTTACCTTTTGAGAAATAAAAATGAAGCTTTTGGGTACTTTAAAGAATGTAAACAATTTGTAGAAAATCAATCTGGTTATACTCTAAAATGCCTTAGAACTGACAATGGCCTAGAATTCTGCAATTCTGAGTTTAACAATTATTGTAAAACCCAAGAGATTAAAAGACACCTTACTGTACCTGGAACTTCACAACAAAATGGAACAGCTGAAAGAATGAATAGAACTCTTCTTGAAAAGACTAGATGTATGCTCATTAGTTCAGGGATGAAACACTCTATGTTGGGAGGAAGCCATAGTGACTGCTACCTACCTCATAAATAGATCCCCATCCTCTGTTATTAACTTTAAAACTCCCCAGGAAATGTGGACTGACAAGAAACCCAATTTAACTCACTTAAAATCTCCCAAGGAAAATTACACCCTATAGCCTTAAAAGTTGTTATGCTAGGGTACCCAGAAGGTGTTAAAGGCTACAAACTCCTCCTCATACAACCCCATGGATATAAAGTCATTAATTCTAGAAGTGTAACCTTCAATGAAGAAGACTTTCATTTTAAATCTAAAACTGATAATGTTGTAACCCATAGTTCTGAGGAAAATGATGGTATAGACATTCCTAGCACATCTAGACATTTCTACAACCATAATGATCAACCTCACATAAATGAAAATGATAAAGAAGAATTTGATATAGGATATTATCAAACTGAAAGCTCCAGTAACATTGACACCCCTCAATTAGACATAAATGAGGATGACAAAAATAATGATGATAACACTCAACAATTAGGGGAGGAAAATAATGAGAATGATAGGAATTATTATAACACTCAACAATTAGGGGAGCAAAATAATGAAATTCCTAATAAAAATCTGACAAACCTTGAATCTGGTAATGGTTGTGACCATGGAGATCAAGACGACTCGGGTACCAGTGCCCACAATGCTGAAATTGAGGAGGGAAATTCAAACCAACTCAAGTCAATTGAAAGACATGAAGACCTGAGTAGTTTTGATTTTCATGGTCACTACCAATTAACCAAGGACAGGGCCCCAAGGCTTAAAATTCCAAAGAAAAATATGCTAATAATGTTGAGTATATCATGCTAACAGATGAGGTGAACATAGTTGATTATGCCTTCTTAACTGCAGATGTGATAGATAATTTCTACACCCCTGACACATATGAACAAGCTATAAAATGTCCTAATGCTAAAAACTGGAACCAAGCTATGAATGATAAGATTGAGTTCATGAATTCTAATAACACTTGGATCCTTGTACCTAGGCTAGAAAATGTGAATCTAGTTCAATGTAGGTGGCTGTATAAACTAAAAGAAGGTATAAAACCTAGTGATCCCCTAGGTATAAAGCCAGGCTAGTTTCTAAAGACTTTACTCAAAGAGAAGGAATAAATTACACATATATCTTTGCCTCTGTTGTTAAATACAAAACTTTGAGATTACTGCTTGTTATGGCCACTGTGTATGACTGGGATATTGAACAGATGGATGTTAAAACTGCTTTCTTACATGGTGATCTGAATGAAACCATTTATATGAGTCAACCTAAAGGTTTTGTAAATAAAAATAAACCTGAGCATGTTTGTTTGCTTAAAAAAATCTCTGTATGGCCTAAAACAATCACCTAGACAATGGAACATTAAGTTTGACATTTGCATGAAAAATCTGGGCTTCATGAGAAGCAAGTACGACTACTGTTTGTATTTCAAGAATCTTTCTACTCCTAATGCCCTGTATGTTCTCTTATATGTGGATGATATTCTGATTATGTTTAAATCTAAAGTCATCATTAGCACTGTCAAAAGAGACCTTAAGATGCATTTTGATATGAAAGATCTTGGTGCTGCACAGAAAATCCTTGGTATACAAATCATAAGAAATAGGGTTAAAAAGAAAATGTGGCTTTTTCATTGTAACTATATACAAAAAGTTTTGGACAGGTTTAATATGGGAAACTCTAAACCTACCCCTATGCCCTTAGGAGGGCACTTAGATCTAACCAAGAAGCAATGCCTTGATTCTCCTAGTGAGTTAAAAAAGATGTCTAATATTCCATATGATGCAGTTGTTGGCTTTGTGATGTATGCTTTGTTGTGTACTAGACCTGACTTATCTTTTGCTATAAGTGTTCCGAGTAGATTCATGTATAACCTTGGATTAGAACATTGGACTACCACGAAGTATTGCTTAAGATACCTTGCAGGAACTAAGAAGTTATGTTTGGTTTTTGCTGAGCACTCTTCAAATCATGATTTTCTTGGATTTGTAGACTCAGATTATGCTAGTAATAAGGATACTAGAAAATCTACTACTGCCTATTATTACACTTGGACTAATAATTGTATATCATGGAAGTCACAACAACAATACATTGTAGCCTTGTCATCCACATAAGTTGAATATATAGCTACATCTGAAGCATCAAAAGAAGCCATTTGGTTAAAAAGGCTTACTTACTGAAATACAACATAAATCTTGTATTCCTATTTTGCATATTGATAGCCAAAGTGCTCTTTATCTCTGTAAGGATCCTGTATATCATGAAAGATCTAAACATATTGATGTTAGATATCATTTTGTTAGGGATGAGATAGAAAAGAAACACTTTGAGGTTAAGAAAATTAGAGGAGATATTAATCATGTTGACTTTGGTACAAAAATTGTCCTTGTTGACAAATTTATCTTTTGCAGGAATTCCCTTCACTTGTGGGATGTTCCCTAAAGATAACTGACCATGAACTGATGACGGACAGAAGTGTCTCCCTCATTTACTACCGGTGATCAAGATGATGTGTTCACATGAATCAAGAGGGCAATTGTTAGCTTTGTGATTCATGTTGTATAGTATAGATTTCATAGTGCACGTAATTGAATTGATCTGTAATAGATTCCTAGGTCTAGGGTATTTGATTAAGGTGACTAATGCTTGCTATAGGTGACTAATGTTGTCCTAGTTGCCGGTTCTAGTGAGATTCACTGAACCCTAGTAGCCTGGACTCATTAGGAGCTGCGGCTCGTGTTGTTTTCCTTATATTTGATATTTAGAGTTGGCTTTATGGGTTGAGTTGTTTTCTTTTGGACAGTTGCTTATGATTGTTGGTCTGGACCGGGTTCGAGCTGTGAAGATTATCTTTGAGTTTTGGCTTGGTCTGGCACCACTAAATGAAACGATGCATTTGGACTTTGAGGAGGTGCTATATAAGCTGGCGCCCAGATCTCTCCAGCCGAAGATATTCAGATTGAAGATTGCAACGCTTGACCGAAAGCTTTGCTTAGCCTTACAGGGGCTATTTTGATACCTTGCTCTTCGTATCTCGTCTTGTTCTTGCTTGTTCTAGATATAGGTTTTGTTACAGTTTGATCGTGCGTGCATCTTGTGATCGAAACTATATTGTACACATCTTGGATGCCTAGGAAAAATATGGGATCGGACCTCCCCTCTTGAGGTTCCGCAGAGGTAGGGTTTTAACACCCTAACTGCGTAAACAATTGTGGTGTTGATCTTCTTAACTTTGACAAATATCCTAAGATTACATGATAATCATATTACAGATTATATAGACAATATATAGCAAAATATATATATATATATATATATATATATATATATATATATATAAATGGTCACTTTTGTAAAAAGGGCTAAAAGCCTAACAAACTCTTTCAGGCTATATATACCCTTGTACAAATATGCTTCAATATATGAGGTTCAGTTCAATACTTCACCTCTTCACATGGTAACATAGCGATGATAATGATGAAGATGCTCGTGAGTCCTTAATTTCTTCCATCTCGATTTCTAATTCTAGTTAAACATATACACATACTAAGATAATCGAATCGATTATCTTCTCTTTCTTCTCTTCTGAAGTAATTCCATGGCAAATAGAGACATGCTTGGATCTGGAAATAATCCTCTCAATCCAAATCTGAATCAGAATGCATCCGGTAACATGAACGATCCCTTACATTTGTCCAATTCGGACAATCTTGGAATGCTGTTACTATCGATACTATTCAATGGTTCCAATTTTGTATCCTAGAGAAGAAGTATTCATATGGCACTTGGAGCTAACTAGAAGCTCGGATTTGTTGATGGAACATGTAAGAAACCTACATTGGATGATGAAGATCAACTTATATGCTGGATTAGAGCAGATTTCATGATTAGGTGCTGGATCCGGCATTCTATGAAATCAGAGTACGTTATCAGAGCTATTCACTTATGCAGAATCTTCAAAGGAGCTTTGGGAAGACATAGTTGAACATTTTGAGGTATCAAATGCTCCTTTGATCTATCATATTCATAAAGATCTTGCATCTCTCAAACAACATAAACACAGAGTAGCTATCAATTATGAAAAATTGAAAAAATTATGGGATGAATTGTCGACTGTTGATGCAATTCCTTCATGTCTTTGCAAAGGCATAATGCAATGTACTTGTGATATTCTTAAGAAAACTTGAGAGAGGGAAGCTAAGTTGCGTGTCATGCAGTTTCTCATGGGGCTGAATGACCAATTTGAACATATACGTAGCAATAATTTGTCTCTAGATATTTTACCTACTATGAATCGTGTGTTTCATATGGTGATCCGAGTTGAAAAATAGAAGGAGATTACATGTCATAATGTTCCTATACATGATGCTTTAGTTGTTTCTAGAACTATCCCTTATAGACAGGCTGGTGGGAGTAGAAGGGATTACAAGAAGGATATATTTGACAGGATGGACTCATATTGTAAAGAGAGAGGTCATATCAGGGAAGCTTGTTTCAAGCTCACCAGTGTACCTAATTGGTACAAGGATTTCAAGGCTAAAGATGAGAAACCACAAATTGCTAACCAATCTGTCAGATCTTCTAATGTTTTGGAATCTTCTGTTAGAGATAGTCCATTGGATTTTGCATATTCTTCTTCTTCATCATCTATGGACCCTACTATGATGAATGTTGTTTATCAAGAAGTGCTCAAAATGATGATTGATAAGCAGTCTCCTGCTATTACTAATTTTGCAGGTATTATTGATAAACTTGTGAACAATGTTGTCAATGTATGCACCTGGATCGTGGACTTTAGAGCCACTAATCACATTACTTTCTGCAAGGAACATTTTTCTCAACTACATGATCTTGCAACACCTATTATCATTGGACTTCCAAATGGTTCAATGAAGAAGGTCTATCATCGAGGCACAACTATTTTGTATCCAACCATTACACTTCATAATGTGCTTTACATGGCACATTTCAAGAACAATTTGATCTCTATATCTAGACTTATTCATGATTAGAAAATGAAGTTGATCTTCACTGATACTGCCTATTTATTTCAGGACCATATCAGTAGTTTTGTCTTGGCTACTAGTTACAAAGAAGGAGGACTCTACAAATTCGACTTTCCTACTCTTTCACCCTTGGCGTGTGCAATTGATACACATGCTGATAAAAAATTTGACGTGCATCTATTACACTCTCGTTTAGGACATTTGTCTTTGACTAAACTATATCACATTGATGATTGCTCTACTTCTAATGTTGATAGTCTGAACCGTCATACTTGTATTTTAGCAAAACAACATCGACTGCCTTTTTTTCCTTGTGTTCTCATGCTACACATATCTTTGCCTTGATTCATGTAAATTTATGGGGACCATATCACACAACTGCTTTATGTGGAGCTAAATACTTTCTTACAATAGATGATGATTGCTCTCGTTGCACATGGACCTTCCTAGGTTTGTGCATACGGTCTGGACCGGTGGATCGTAAATTCATAATACCCTGGACCGTAGACCGGACCGGGACCGAACCGTTACGATCCGCTCCAGACCGGTCCGGTTCCGGGTTGGACCGGTTTGTAGCTAAATTGTGCAATTTTGAATATTTCGGACCGGACCGGTTTGTACCTAAATTGTGCAATTTTGGTGAGGTTTTCCGGTCCAAAACCGGACCCAGACCGGACCGGAATGGACCGGATATTTGTAGTTTACGGTCCAACTCGGGTTACAGTTTAATACGGGCCAAAACCGGACCCGGACCGCCACCCGAGTTTTCAAAAAAACAAGGACCGTAGACCGGACCGTTACCGGTCTGCATAAACCGGACCGTAAATTCCGGTCCGGTTCAATTTTGTACAGCCCTAGACCTTCCTCATGTCTAATAAACAACAAGTTTTTAAGCTAATTACTGGGTTCTGTGCTTATGTTGATACAGAGTTTAAGACAAAGGTTCAGGTCTTCAGATCGGATAATGGTGCAGAATTCATGCAACACCAACTTCAAGAGTTTTTCCTTGCTTCAGGTATCATTCATCAACGATCTACACCTTATTCCCAACACAAAATAATGCACGTATTGCGAGGAAACATTGCCTTCTCCTTGGGACTTCTCGTGCCCTTCTTCTTCATGCCAATCTTCCCATTTTATTATGGGAAGAATGTATCCTTAAGGCTTCTTACTTCATTAATTTGATGCCATCTCAAGTGCTTGATTGACGTATACCTTTTGAGGTGCTCAATCATTCCATAGTCACATACGATCACTTAAGAGTTATTGGTTGCTTGTGTTTTAGTCTCAGGTCCCACAAGGACAAGCCCGAACTTGTTTCTTTTCCTTGTATCCTTTTTAGTTACCCACCTGATTTCTCTTGTCCCGTTCCTCTCCCTTTTGCTACTTCCTCACCACATTCTAATCACTCTTCTTCCTCTGCAGATGCTCTTTCCTCTCCTCCAATTATTTCTTTTCCATCAGTAATTATTTTTCCTCATCTTGTGGTTTCTACTAAGCTCCCTTATATTACTCAACACCCACCTTATCTCCAAGCTTATGCTTGCAACTCTCTTACTTTTGTTAGCATTTTAACCTTTCTTATAATTCTTCTGAATATGTCCATACTTTATGAAATGTGATCAATTCTTTTGAGCCATCTCATTATCTTTTCATCCTGCCTGGGTTGATGCTATGAGCAAGGAGCTCACTACTCTCGAGCATAATGATACATGGGATCTCCTTCCTTTACCTCTAGGCAAGTCTACTGTAGGTTCTAAGTGAGTTTATAAACTCAAGCTTCGTCCTGATGGTGCCATTGAACGCCACAAAGCTCGTCTGGTAGCTAAAGGCTACAATCAAATCAAGACAAAGTCTACAAGCACACGTTCTCTCCTGTGGCTAAATTCTCTACCACTCGAGTGATTTTAGCCTTGGCAGCTGCTCGACAGTGGACACTTCATCAACTTGACATAAATAATGCCTTTCACCACGGGCTTTTGGATGAGGAGGTTTACATGTTGCCCCCTCTTAGTTATACCAAGGCCCCACCTGGTTTTGTTTGTTGTCTCAAACGTTCACTATATGGCCTTAAGCAAGCAAGTAGGCCGTGGAACATGAAATTGACCAAGCTCCTTACTCGTCTTCAATTTGTTCAAAGAAGGTGGATGTGACCGCCTATGCCGCGATCACGGCCCAGCAGCGCCGCGCCTGCGGGCAAGAAACGGCGCGGTCGCGGGATCCAAAGAAAGAAGAGATTATCACAACAAATTCAGTCCCGATTCATTTGAGTTTGAAATGTCGAGTCCCCTTTTTCTCCGTCAAGTCTAAGACTAACGACGATCTCTCCAAACCAAATCGCATACTTGATCTTCCGAAAAAGTCATAAGGTTTAGGTCGTGTTTGATAAGAAATCATCGGAATTTGTCAACATAATCTAACTTTCTTACTTATCGTTGGCCTATTTATTTTTATGTCTTTTAGTTCTTTGCTTCTCTTTTTGTTCTCGATCCACCATTTAATTTTATCTTACTTCTATAATTTGCTCGAATCCACCAAGAACACTTAATCGTTGACAAATTCAAGTAAACTCCTACTCTTATGCCAACTTCTTTACTAATTTTCGATATTAAAAATCTTACATACTTCGATTCTTATTACACTAATTCCTTATATTGATAGAACATATTTGGAAGATGAATCATATCAATTGAATTGTGCAATTCGATCAATCTTTATCTGAATTACTACATTTTGACCTATCGTTATCAGAATCTGACCGATCATTATCACTTGTTCCAATATCAAGATTTACTAACACAACACAACATGCAATCGGCTTGGACATCAGTGTGAAGCTCAATGCTTCAATAGATCGTTGTGTAAGAATTTTTTTTTCGCCAAAAACGTTGTTTTTTGTTTGAAGCTAGTTCGACGCACGATCTTACCACATTTCGTGTTGCATTAACAATTACTCATATTTGCAAATATAAAACTAGAGTGTTAATGGATGGTAAATATATACTTTATATTATTTCATGATTCCTTATATAAATATAATTTAGATCACAAAATTTACAATAACAACTACTAATAATATGGTCAAAAAATTATAATATCAATTCGTCAAAACGACACAAATTGCGTTTATTAAACACATATCTTATTATTTATTAAAAAGTTATCCTACAATTAGATTGATTGATGTATTAGTAGACTAGATGAACACACATTTATAACTAAATTAGAATTTCTCTAAAATTGGACCATATACACTAGGCAAATTAATTAAATCATTTTCCACTTCATATTCAAAAAGAAACACATGATGGATTATATGAACAAATTTAGTGTTGAATAGTAACAGAATTGTAAATTCACTGTAAATTGTCCAGATTCAGTTTTCTACATCGTACATATGTTCATTGACAGGAGGATTACTAAATATAATGATAATTCATACTAAAAATTAAATAATTTTTTGATCAAATTAGCTGAATCATTTTAAATTCATACTTGATTCATAGAATACAAAGATTGACAGAGAGATCACCAAAACTTAATGATAATTTTGCATATAAATATGGCCTATGTTCATCTTTCTACTTCATTCCAACATGGCTATTTTTACTCCTTGCATAGTTTTGTCTCTCATTGTTTGCATTTGCTCTTCTTATGCACTATCCGATGATAGTAGGAAGGTAAGTGCCCTATCTTGCTTATCTATGTTTGATGTTATTGTTACATTACCACATGTTATTGGTGGACTCGGATTTGCTGATGTTTGTATTTCTAGTTTTAGATCTGACTTTTGGATCTGGTTTTCAGATCGGAGCATCGATCAGAAATTGAAACACTATTTTCATTTTTGATTTTTTTCTTTTAAATGAGTCATGCGAAATCATTTTATTAAGATCGGGGTAAGTTGTATTGCACCACACCCTCCGAAATTTGATACTTCAATCTAGGTTCAATTCGGATTGGATTGATGACCAATCCGAAAGTCACTATCCGTCCATTTTTTTTTATTAAATTGATTTTTTATAATTCAAGTATATAAATACAAGTTTGTAGGTTGTATATTTAACTTTAAATAAGCGATGTTTTTCCACGCCCTCCTAAATTCTGAACTTCAAATTAGGTTCGGTTCGGGTTTGGATTGATACCAATCCGTTTTTCCATCAAAAATGATTTTTCTTTTTTTACACTTTTAATAAATAAAGGTTACTTCTTTAAGTATTTTAAATTTGCATTTGTATTGAATACTTAACTTTAAATAACTTCACATTCTATTGTTAATATTTTTTATAATTATTTTTGTGAAAAGTAATAAAATGATTTTTTTAATACTTTAAGTAACAAATCTCTCTAATTTGTTTACAGAATAAATCACGATTTAAGTCTATAAATACTAATCAATTGCGTTAATATTGTAGGCTTTTATCGTGTATATGGGTTCGTTACCGAAGGAAGTGGAGTACATACCATCTTCTCATCACTTAAAAATCCTTCAAAGTGTTCTTGTTGAGAGGTACTTCTACACATCAAATCTCACAAAAACATATATTTTGTTTTATCTAAGCATGTATAAACTTATAATTACTTCACTTAACCCTTTGCTTTCTTTTGTGTTCAAAAAGTATCATAGCCGAGGATTCAATCATCAGAAGCTATGGTAATAGCTTCAATGGTTTTGCGGCCAAGCTCACCGAGATAGAGAAGCAAAAGCTCAGTCGTATGTAACTTTTACCTTTTTGTAACTTTTACTTTGGTATAATATATCCTCGAACCCAACACACGACAAACACGCTAAGAATTGGCACATGCTTTGCATTGTCTCCATTCACGGATGACATGTGCCCGATTCAGAATCGGGATCCACCATGCAACAACTTTTTGGTGACCGTTCCACAAGTCTTTAGGTCCAACTTCTCAAACCCAACACGTGAAACACTTAAATTTTCCACGTGAGACCTACATAGACACAACAGTACACTATGAAAACACCATTATATCATAGTATATTGGATTGGATCTAATGACGACTTTGATTTTCTAGGTTTGGAGGGTGTGGTTTCGATTTTTCCAGACAGATCACTGAAACTCCAAACGACAAGATCTTGGGATTTTATGGGATTTCCTGAAAATATAAGACGCAACAAAATCATTGAGAGTGATATCATCATCGGCCTACTAGATACAGGAGTCTGGCCGGAATCTAAAAGCTTCAGCGATGAAGGTTTTGGTCCGATTCCTAGTAAGTGGAAAGGTCAATGCCCACCATCTTTCCCATGTAACAAGTAAGTCTTTCTTCCCCTCGATCAATTTACAAAAACTTCTCAAATATGTTAAATCTAACAAACTTATCTCACGTTCTAATGTTATGACAGAAAGCTAATTGGAGGAAAAAATCTCTTATCAATCCCCACCGGACCCAAAGCTCCAAGAGATTTTGATGGCCATGGATCACATACAGCTTCAATAGCAGCAGGAAATGTAGTTCATGGAACAAACTTCTACGGAATCGCGGAAGGATCAGCAAGAGGAGCAGTTCCATCTTCTAGGATAGCTGCATATCAAGTTTGTAAAGGCGGTTGCTCTGAATCAGATATCTTAGCAGGATTTGACATTGCCATCAAAGATGGCGTCGACATAATTAGTATTTCAATCGGTCATAGTGGCGGCGGCGTGGAGTTCTATTCGAGTAGCATCTCGATTGGAGCATTTCATGCTATGGAGAAAGGGATATTGACTGTACAATCCGGTGATAACACGGGTCCCTCGTTGGGTTCGACGTCGAGTCTTGCACCTTGGTTGTTCTCCGTTGCTGCAAGCTCCATTGATCGTCACATTGTCTCTAACACGATTCTGGGAAATGGACAAAACATGATTGTACGTGAGTTTTTACTTAGTTTTTACGAGTATATATGTTAGAGTTTACATTTGTTATATATTTGTAGGGTAATGCTATTAACTCTAATGCGTTGGAAGCAAGGAACTACTCTTTGGTGTACGGGAAAGATGCCACAAGCACATGTTCTCCAATCGAAGCAAGGTAACGCCTATATAATTTCTAGTACTACTCCTATCAATTGATTTTAGGATGAAACACGAAAGGCTTGTATGTGTGGTTCACTGGACGTGTGCCCTCCACTTCGTTTGGTCCCGGGACAGATATAAAAAAAAGTTAACAACATGCACTTGTTAACGGGCCTTTTATTCAAGCCAACTGAGTCGAGCTTTGTAACTCGAGCTTCAAAATGTGACCGGGCTCGAGTTGCTCGGGTTATATGACAAACCTATTAAGGATTGACTCATATGTTGTCTTTAATCAATAAGATTGTTATACTCGGCTTATTTAATAATTGAACGATCTCGAGTATCTTGACTCTCGAGCCCTATTTTGTTCATATGGGATAACATGTTGAGTAATGAATTTCAATGCAGCACTTGTTTTGATGGGTGCCTTGATACCAAGCTAGTGAAGGGGAAGATTGTTATATGTGATGGAGTTTTGGGGTTCGATGAAGCTGCTAGAGCTGGTGCAGCTGGGGCCATTAGACAGTCATTTGTCAGCAATGTGTCCTCCATTTACCCCTTGACTGTCTCCATATTAGAACCTATTGACTACTATGCACTTCAAGCTTACTATAAGCAATCAAAGTAATCAACATTAATCTTCTATCTTAATACTATTTCAAATCGTGTTCTATTTTTGTTAATGGTAAAGTTGACTCTCTATTCTTGATTCTCGCAGATCCCCCGTCGTGTCGATCCAAAAAACCGAAGCCCTTAAAGACTCATTCGCGCCTGTTGTAGCACCGTTCTCTTCTAGAGGACCAAATACAGTGGCTCGCGATATCTTGAAGGTTTATCAACTCGGTCGCCTTTTTCTTATCTTGTGATAAAGTTCGACAATCTAATATAATGTGGATTTCAGACCTACTATTAGGTTTGAGTTAAACACATTGCGTTCTTATCGTATTGTAATGTTATTGTAGCCGGATATAACAGCTCCCGGGGTTGCCATTCTTGCTGCATATTCTCCCATGGCTCATCTTACAACTTACGCTCAAGACAAGAGGTCTGTGAATTATAGCATAATGTCCGGAACATCCATGGCTTGCCCTCATGTTGCCGGTGCATCCGCTTACGTTAAGTCGTTCCATCCGACATGGTCTCCTTCCGCGATTAAATCCGCTCTCATGACAACCGGTACATGCAAAACCTATAACATGCATGCCCCACGTACATACATGACTGAATTTTATGTAACTCTTTATTGTTTTCCTTGTACTTACAAATATAGCTTGGGAGATGAACGTTGTACAAAACCCTAATGGTGAATTCGGCTATGGAAGTGGACACATTGATCCGGTGAAGGCGGTGGATCCGGGGCTAGTCTACGATTCCGACACAAATGACTACGTTAACTTCATGTGCAAGATGGGATACAATGCAACAATGATCGAGTTGGTAACAGGACACAAGATTACGTGCACTACAAGTAATGTTGTATCCAAGAACTTTTTACCGGTTGATATGAACTACCCGTCCATGGCCGCTGCTAGTCGTTCGTCTACTACTGACTTCACTGTTGAGTTCCAGAGGACAGTGACGAATGTGGGCCGCGCAAACTCTACTTATAACGCAATTGTTACGTCGAGTTCTAATATTAAGGTGACGGTTCAACCGAGTTTCTTGTCGTTTGAGTCATTGGACGAGAAGAAGTCTTTTAACGTAAGTGTTGAAGTTAGAGTTATTGGAAATGAAGGTAGAGAGACTGCATCTCTTACGTGGTTTGATGGTTTTCATAAGGTAAGAAGCCCTATTGTCATATACAATAGGAACATAACTCAAGTCTAATAAGATTTGGTTAGTATCATTATTTAGAATTTGTTTTTATGTTGTAAGAATTTATATTTGTAAGGTTTCGGGGTTATTCACCTAAATCCAACAACTAGAGCACTTACTGATACATATTAAGTGCATGTCCGTTTGATTGGAGCGATGGAATGGAAACGGAATGAAATCAAAAAAGGGTAAAAAAGGAAATAGAATGATAGGATTACTTTCATGTGTTAAAAGACTTCTAGTGCTTCCAAACGAGCCCTTAAGTATTTTGAAAGGAATATAATTAGGCTCGACCTGAATAAACGAGCACATCATATGTTTACTTGGATCTGGGTTTGAACAAATTAAATCTAGTGATCTACTACTTTCCGTAAACCCGACTAAATTTTATTAATTATTAGTAGCTTGATTTCTGCGTACCTCACATGATGTACATGAATTTGATCTAATTTCGGGGCTTAAACTCTATTTTTAGAACGTTAGCTAATGATTGCTCTATTATTGTTTTTATATCACATTTCACGTTTTGTACATGACTGTTGGAATTTCGGTGTCCGGTTTTAGAGCAAAGGGTCGTGGTCTCACTTATGTGAGTAGACGGTTCTCCCAATTGCCAAACAAATTAATATAATTATCTTGAACTAAAAACAAGTTATTAACCAAGGGTTTGTAATCTCTACAAAGGAGTAGACAAAACCCAACCAAGAGTTTGTAATCTCCACAAAGGAGTAGACAAAACCCAATCAAGAGTTTGTAGTCTCCAGAGGAGTAGACAAAACTCAACCAAGAGTTTGTAATCTCCACAAAGGAGTAGACAAAACTCAATCAAGAGTTTGTAGTCTCCAAAGGAGTAGACAAAACTCAACCAAGTGTATTCTCCCCTACACCGGGAATATCCAAATACCTTAGTGGGATAAAACGTTACACGTTACAAAGACTAAGTAAGAGACTTACTTGTCTTACTTTGTAGAAATGGTATTCCTAGGTTTTGTCAATATAAAACCAAACTAAGATGGATGCCTATCCTTTTTCAATACAAAGAAACTATACTGGTCTTTCGAGTTTTGCAAACAAACTTATAAGAAGGACTATCCAATGTCAATACAATGGAACTAAAAGCTTTATTGTTGCAAAAACGAATCTGGAATCAAGTGCAAATGACTTTCCCTTTAATAGGCATAGGGGGCCACGGTTTTGGGGAGTTAAAAGCGGTTAAAATCGGTTATGGAAGTTACTTGGAAGATGGGCCTTGAAGCCCTAGAAAGCCCAAGGCCCGAGGCCCACAAAGGGAGCCCAAAACCGTTCCCCGGAGATAGCTTAGAGCTACCTTATTTTTCTTGGTCCAAACACTTCCAATGAGCTTCATTCACTTTAATATAGCTAGGGTGAGCTCCAAGATCCTCAAATACTCAAGATCTTAGCTCAAGCTAGTGTAGCTCCTTAAGAAGCTCACTAGCTTCTTCATTGACATACACTAAACATTTGAGCTTGGATTGCTCCCAATTTTTAACCACATATTCTTTAGCCAATATAAGGCCTAAGAACCAAAGGTGTGATGATAAAATGTGGCTAAAAAGCCCAAAACGTCGGCCTTCTAAAATCTAGCACAAGTTGACCTTGTCGCGAATCACCTTGCTTTGATTCGACTGCCCTTATAATACTAGTTGTTCTTAGTGCCGGTCACATGGCTTGCCTCCCGCAACCTGGACCATAGTGACACACATGTGAACAACTCATTGCACCTTGTCTCAAGACAAGCTCAATGGTTACAATGAAGACTTACCCAAATCTCCAACAATGACTTGATTATTTGGGCGATGATGTTGAACAAAAGGCATGTGCCTTGGTTTTTGGGGATGTCATTATGTCTTGGTCTTTACTATAATTTACAAAAACTCCCTTTAGACCATTGGTTTTTAGCATAATATACTTACTCTCATCTTTCACGATAAAAATAACAAATATTGAATATCCAAATCTAAATCTATCTCGATAAAATAACATATATGAACCGGTCCTTTTTAAAAATAAATAAATTTTGATTTTCGGTTTAGACCATCGGTTTTGTTGTTAACTTGTTATTACCCAAAAACCGAACATATTTTCTAAAATATGTATACCTAAATCCGTACCTAAATTGTTGCAAAAACGAATCTGGAATCAGTGTTTGAACCGAGCCGGTCCAGTCAAAGCATATCCTTGTTCTCCGGTTCTTCCTCTACTCATTCATCTGTTCCCTTCCTCCTCAAACACCAATCCTCCATCTCTAGATCTCCTTTCACACGGCAACCGACGTCCATAAGTATACCGACAAGGGCAATCAGTTCAACACACTATCTTGATTCAGTCCGACGAGTCCTTTTGGATCGAGCAATGAAGCCACCACCTCATTCTTATTTGGTTCTCGCTTCCTTCGACCGTCCTTCTGTGCTAGGTGATAGAAGCTAGTAGACTCCAAATCAACGAATTCCAACGTTGAGAGTAATGTCTCGATAACCTTTAGCCTTGTGTAAACCTCCTCAAGTTTGATTGATTGTATGAAAATGAAGCAATAATCTATGATGAATTGGGTGGTTACAATAGAGTAGGGGCGGAGCCAGAAATTTTCGATGGATGGGTGGAATTTTACCACTTACTACATATGTACACAATTAAGTATAGTTTAGCTCTATTAAACTAATGTACATATTAGGTGAATATATAAAATATAAATATATTAACTAATACTCCGTAAACAACTATCTAAAACTTAGTTACCGTTATCGTTGCCGTGAAACAAAAAGATGGATATCAATGAAGTAATTAGTATCAGATACGGTATTTAAAGTTTTTTTTTTTCTAATTTTTAGTTAAATGAAAAAAGGGTAATATATTAAAATATTGAGTTGGGGTGGGCCACTGCCTAGTCAGCCCACCCCCTAACTCCGCCTCTGCAGTAGAGTCGAACGATTGCGGTATGCAACTCGGATGTGGTTAGATAACAGTTTAATTAAGAGTTAGATTTGGTTAATGAAGGGGTTAAACCCAGATTATAGACAGAGGGTCCATGTACTTTTAGTCCGGTCCGTGTACTTTTTGAAAACTGTCATCCTTGTTCTAGATTGTGTTATCTTCTTCAAGTTGAGGTAAGTCCTCAAACTTACTTAGCTGCCTTTTTCATTGGCTAACTAGCTTATAATGGTGTTTTTTTTAAAGTTATGAACTTGAGTAGGATGATGATGCAATGATTCTGATTAAGACTCGAGTGTATGTATAAGATGGGTTGTGATACCTGATCCACGCCGATTACGGTATATAGGAGGGTCTCTAAAACCAATCCGTCATATGTATACGGGGATATGCATAAATACCATTCGTGTATACGGGGACATAGGCGGGGGTTGATGAACCTTCCGTGTCAAAACATTAGTCGAATATAGTGTGTATCACTCAATGGAGATAATAAATGGATTGTTGCAGTGAAATCATGTTGTGGCGTTACTACTTTACTTACGTGTGTTTGTGCTATCTACTTATTTGCTATGCTAATGAGGATGGTTAGCTAAACGTTTTACCGCTTTTGTTGATAGACTAGTTGTCATGTAAGAAGCACTACAAAAAATAATTAGATTTGCGACGGAACATTGCATCGGCGGAAAGCGTTTTTGCCGTCGCAAATGGTCGTTTGCGACGGCGTTGCGACGGCAAACCAACCGTCGTCAAAGGGGCCGTCATAAAAAGCTTTTGCGACAGCAAAATGCTGTCGTTCCTTTTTTGCGACGGTATTTCCCGTCGCAAAGTTATTTATAAAAATTAAAAAAAAAGTTATACTTGCGACAACAGAAATTGCCGTCGCAAATTTATTCAACAAAATTAAAAAAAAAGAAATCTAACTAATTATACAAATTAATGTGAAATATAAATAATTGATACAAATTAATTGAAATAAAAAATTATTTGTTTTTAAAAAACAATTATGCGTAACAAAATACTATTTAACTCACATTAACTAATAAGAGTCATTAGGCATTCCTAATTTTCTATTTATTCATATCAATGTTTACATATTTAGCTGCTTTTAAAAAAAATGTAAGGATCTTTCTTCCCATACCGGGCCAAGCCATGTTAAAGCACAACCAAATCATTCGTGGAAGAAGCACAAATCGGCATCCCAGCAGGTGTTTAACTCGTGGACGCAAGTAGAATGTGTAGAAAACTATACACTTATATGCTTTAGCTCCTTCCCTAGCAAGATATCATTACTGCGGCTCATACAGTTTGGTCAGGACTTCATATATGATGGAAGGCACCCGGCTCCACTTATAGATGCAACCGGACCAGATTTTGAGTTTTGGCTGATCAAATGGAAGTTGAGGAACAGGATTACCACTGTGATGTCATCATGGAAATGTCTTATTATTCCTCGGTCAATCTTCTTGAGATCCGAGTATCTCATTTCTCTCTTCTTTGCAGCTTCACACATCGTGGTCTTCACAAGTCTTTTTGCTATTCCCTGCATTTTATTTAATTTGCATTGTCACATTTTAGCCTTCTACTCAAACTTTACTAACATGGTAAAGCATTAATGTATCAAGGAAAGAGAACCTACACCAGGGGATTTGTCCATATCAACAACTTCTTGATTGCTAAGGTGTTCTCATAAGCCATCTGATGCAAAGATGAGAAACTGATCTCCGGGACAAAGCTTTTGCACTAGTATTGAAGGCTCATGTGAAAGGATAGGCTTGCCAAATGGGTTAGGAAATCTAAACTTCTACAACAGAGGTGGTTTGTTTAATTCTGATCGCTTGAGATAAGCATCACCGATAGACTGCGAAACCTGCAAGAAATCCAAGGGCAATTGTAGGAATTTAATATTAGTTTCTGGCGTCGATCACAGCTAAACAAAATTTTGTGGTGAACTCATATGTAGAAACGAGAATCTGCTTGCCAACACAAAGCCATATGAGGAACAACTCATCTAAACCCTCCAAAACAAGCATAATAAATTAGTAAAGAGAGAAGATAAATACGTACACATGCGTGTTGCTGCGGTTACATTTGATTTTTACCTAGAAATCATGCAAATCTAAGATAAATAAGTTTTGTTTTTTCATTCATATTTTTAACCAACTGAAAAATCCCAGGTTTTTATACTACCCTCTAGCAGGAGCAGCTATGGATGAGAAGTTTTACTTCTAGAATGCTTTACTTCTGTGCAGAAAGAAAACACTATATAATGAGATACGTTTTTCATTCATAAGTTTTGTTTGTCGTAATGGAAATGACCTTCAACTTTGCAAAGTTTTTGTGATGAACCGGCATGATTCTCAAAAGGACAAGCACTTATATATTTGTGTTAATGTTGCAACTTCAAATCCTTAACAAGCTTAATAAGAACACCTAGCACCTGCATTCAAACAATTTCACATAAAATACGACAAAGAAACTTTGAGAACTATATATTTGTTCCGTACAGATACCTCTCCCCTTCTATTTCTCTCCAGTCTCCACCGTGTTTATGTACCAACTACTTACTGCGGTTCATGGACAAAATTATTTTAGTGGTTCAGTTTTATTTTCAATATAATAAATAATAATGCTAATTTAATAAAGCATTATAATTCATTTATTCTCTTTTCTTGAGAGTAGTGAGGTACTTGACAGCATAATTTATTTAAAAAAATATTAAAGCAATGAACTTCCACTACACTACTCTTTTCCATTATGATTTTTGACGATTAAACATGAAAAAAATTATTCAAAAGCATCTTATTTTGCAAATAAATATTATCTAGTAATTACCGTTTTAAAATTTTAATTAAAAATGAGATAATTCAAAATTCTCTTAATTAGAGGTACATGTCTACATGAATATTGAGCACTGTTCAAACTTCAAATCCTTAACAAGCCTTGCATTCAAACAATGCAAGGCTTCTAAATTTTGTATGGCACTTGGACAAACAAAAGGAGAAAGAGCTCATACCTTAAATTTTCAGAGATGAAAAGAGTAAGGACCTACAAATAAAAAAAGAACTTGTATAAACTGAATTCTAATTGCCTTAACCAACACAAATAAGACATTGAAACTTTGAGAACTATATGCATCAAATTAGAGTTTTAAGGGATAAGAGAACGTAAACCTTTGATGTATTGGGTGAATTCCATATATCTTTGGTGTTCCCAAGACCTTCAGCTGTGGTGATTGAGCAACCATTTACACTGCATAGAAGTGTATTAGGCATGAATTAACTGTGTAATCTTCCAATTGACAGCTTAGTGGGTTGTATTTGGACACCAACATAATGCAAGAACCGCAACCACCTGCAAGAAATGAACTAGTAGCTTTATGGAAGACATGATAAACAAACGCAACGTTTAATTAAAGAAGTTATCCATATTTGATTTTCTTTATGGGATAACTCTCATTCATGAAGCTGAACGTAGCCTACTTGTTAACATGTTATAAATCAAAATAATTTGCAAAACTTTTAAAAGAGCTACAACATACATCAATGAAAGAATGCACACGAATCAAGAGCTTGTTCAAATGATAAAAAAGCACAGGCTCCTAGAATTTCAATCACAGGACAAGATATTTAAGCATTATCTCCTAATTAAGTAGAAATGAAGGAAAGCCTCAATATACACAAAAACAGAGGTTAATTCAGAGGCATTTTTTCCAATTTGTAAGAAATTTCTTCAAAATAAAGTCATATATGTGAAACCCAATTTCTAAGAAAAAGTGTTATGTGCTTGTTTGATATATAAAGGTAAAATTCACACCAACAATAATATTTTCAAATCAAATTTAGATTAAGATGATGAATCTGAAAAGCCTATTCGAAAGGCAATGTGCAGAAGGTAACGTTTTCATATGGAAAATAGGAACCAGATGGGTGGCTGATAAGATGTTCTGCAAACACATAATGCATATCAAATGGCGATGGTTGCAAGCAAAACATTTTTCATTCATATCTCTTACTTAGTATAGTTATGTAAACCATTTCTTTTTTGAACGAAAAATCTCGATCATCAAACAAGCAGTCGACTAGAAACATCTCATCTTATAATAGGAACATAATTGGAGAATTGTTTGATAAGTTGGGAACTGCAAAAGGTTAAAATTACCATATGGGAACTGCAAAAGGTTATAAACTATCTACAATAAGAAGATCACTAGGTCTAAGCTGCATTTCGCAAGCATAGGTAAATAGTAGTACATTTTTATGTGATTGTGATGTATGATGATCATCGAAACTACTAAGATAAACCACATAAGATGTGAACTTAGAATGCAGGCAACACAAAAAATTTTCTGAATCAGTAGATGAGCCTGAAAATGAACAAATTGCCTTGTTGCATATTCCGAAAAATGTCTCCCTCACTGTTTATGCTTCAGAGATCGATCGGTCGCAGCAGAAGGCTTCTATGAGAACAATCGATTTTCATTCTAGCTCTCTATAGAGCTGAATTCCTCAGATCTAGTGAGCAAAAAGCAAACCTAACACTCAAGCAGAGAAGTAGAACGATGATGTTTGGATGACCCTAGATGGAAAATCTTGAGTTTGTGACTTCTTTTGAATGGATCACCGCCGACGAATCTATGAATATAGATTAGAAGATCTCCGTTATCGCGACTTTCAATCCCGCTCAGAGGTAATCGAAGAGAGGTTTCTAACTTGAGCCGCAAACTAAGGCGATAATGAGAAAGTAGATCTAGGGTTCATCGATCAGGCTTGCCGCTTGTGTCTCACAAACAAATTGGGTGAAAATCAATTGAATGATATTATAAAAAAAAGAAACGCTATTTAAAAAGAAAAATGAGAAAGAAAAAAAAATCAGCTGCGACGGCAAGTACTTACCGTCGTTGTGTCGTCGTAAAGTTCATACCGTTTACGACGATACTGGTTTACCGTCACAAAATTCAGATCATTTGCGACGACAATATTTACCGTCGTTGTGCCGTCGCAAACTTCCAATCATTTGCGACGGTAATAGACGCCGTCGCAAAGTACCGTCGCAATCTATTTATTTTTTGTAGTGAAGCTATAGGGTGATTCAAAGCAGATGATCAACCGGGTCTTCGTACTTATTTGGATTGAGTTATGTTTTTGTTATTCTATTGCATTCTATTCGGACTAGTGTTATGCTAGAATGCTAGTTGCTATTTGACATTGAGGCTGATAATTTCACTGCACGAATTTGGTTTTTGCATGATAAGTATATTTAATTTTTATAAATTATGTCTTATTGCAAGATCTACTTTTGTCATTGTCAAACTAGAGTTATGACTCATTGTGATGCTCGTAGCATTTCGGGTTTGAAATCTGGGGTGTTACACCTATTGTTGACCAAATTAGTAGGATATATTTGATTTTAATGACCAGATATTTGATTATCAATCAAAGACCTTGATCCGGTGATTTGATAACCTCCGGTTCGGCTCGGATTTAGATCATTAATCTACGAATCATTTCGGTTTTAGATTATTTTAGATTGGATACGACGAACTAGATTATAAAATTTGGCCATCTCTAATACTAACTTGGGTAAAATGACTAATTAGACCTTTTACCACTATTACTTTATTAAAACTACTCATAACATAAACTCATTTAGTAAATATACCTTTATTTAACCCAATTATTTTATTTTTTTTGAAAATTTTCGTTTATAGAAGGAGAGATGAATGTACATACAGGGGTCAACTCGACCTAGGAAAGAAAAGGCAAAAAACAAGAGCAAGGTAAGGGGGTGACTACATTAGGTGAATTCCGAGCATGCTTTCCCAGGCAAGGGAATCATCGGATCTATCTTTCTAGTGGAGTGCAGTGAAGCACTTAATGACATGATGATTGAGTGAGTGCAGGTAGTAGCAGGGGTAAACTTGTTGTATAAGAGCTCATTCCTTTCCTTCCAAGTGAAGTAAATGAAGGCAGTGATCGAGGATACTCTGTTGCTGGAGATGAGGCTACGCTTCAGGGTGCGTTGGGAGGAAAGCCAATCCTAGAGGTTTTGGAGGTAAGGGTAGGGGTAGGGTTTTCTACTATAACGCGAAATGATGTTGAGGATCAAGCTAGAGTAGTTACAATTGCTCCAAAGATGGGACTCGTCTTCAGGTTGGTTCCAGCTGAGCTTGTAAGTGTCGTCAATAATCAAGTTCTAGTTGAGGAGCTTGGTGAGAGTGGAAAGTCTTTGGTGGCTCGCAATCTAGGTAATGAAGCTGCTTTTGAGGATATTAAGGTCGTTCGAGATCATGTTCAACATGGTGGCATTGGGAGGGAGTGAGGGGTTTTTGAAGAAGGTGTAGGCATGCTTGGTAGAGAACGACCCATATGGTCAAGAGATCATGTTAATGTGGTTTTAACCAGCCCTAGAAGAGAGAATGTCATCCGTACTTTGATAATTTTGCTCCATATATGACTGTGGTTGTAGCTAGGGTCATAGTCCCAGATGGAGCGTCTTTTGAGGATGTTCTTGTCAACCCATTTCTTTCATTTAGGGGGAATCATGTATGAGAGGTCTACAAAACAAAAGACTAAAAAAAACGTATTTAACACAATTCTTTTTTACTAACTTTAGGCTTATAGTGAGTACAACTTCAGTCTCGATCCTTTTGAGTTTGAAATGTTGAAGACCCTTCTTCACCATCAAGTCTAAGACTAACGACACACTCTCCAAACCAAATCGCGCACTTGCTCTTCCGAAAAAGTCACAAGTTTTTGGGCGTGTTTGGTAAAAAATTATCGGAATTTGTTTACAGAATCTAACTTTCTTACTTCTCGTCAGCCTATTTATTTTTATGTCTTTGTTTCTCTTTTTTTTCTCGGTCAACCGTTTAATGTTATCTTACTTCTCTAATTTGCTCGAATCCACTACGAACACCTAGTCGTCGACAAATTCAAGTACTTCCTACTCTTATGCCAACTTCTTTACTAATTTCACCCTAATTCATTAAACTAAACTATTAAATTCGATATTAAAAATCTTACATACTTCGATTCTTTTTACACTAAATCCTTATATTTCTAAAATATATTTGGAGGATGAATCATATTAATTAGATTGTGCAATTCGACCATTCGTTATCGAATTACTACATTTTAACCCATCATTATCGGAATTTGACCGTTCATTATCACTTTTTCCAATAACAAAGATTTACTAATACAACGCAACATGCCATCGGCTTGGACGTCAGTGTGAAGTTCAACGTTTCAATAGACCGTTGTGTTAGGATTTCTTTTTGCCCCGAAACGTAATTTTTTGTTTGATGCTAGTCCGACGCACAATCTCACCACACTTCGTGTTGCGTTAACAGTTACTCATATTTGCAAATATTAAACGTACTAGAGTTTTAATAGATGGTAAAACTATGCTTTTTACTATTTAATGATTCTTTATATAAATATAATTTAGATCACAAAATTCACAAAACAATTACTAATAACATGACCATAAAGTTATAATATCAATTCGTTAAAACAACATGGTAAAAAAGTTATAATATCAATTCGTCGAAACGACGCAAGATGCGTGTATTAAACTCATATCTTATAATTTATTAAAAAATTATCCTACAATTAGATTGATTGATATATTAGTAGATTAGATGAACACAATTTATAACTAAATTAGAATTTCTCTAAAATTGGACCATATACACTAGGCAAATTAATTAAATCAATTTTCACTTCATATTTAAAAAGAGAGATGATAGATTATATGAACAAATTTAGTGTTAAATAGTATTAGAATTACAAATTCGCTGTAAATTGTCCAGATTCAGTTTTCTACATCGTACATATGTTCATTGACAGTAGGATTACCAAATATAATGATAATTCATACTAAAAATAAAATAATTTTTTGATTAAATTAGCTGAATCATTTTACATTCATACTTGGTTTTTATAGATTACAAAAATTGACAGAGAGGTCACCAAATTTAATGATAATTATAAATAAAATAAAATTTAATGTTATTTAGTTTTTAATACCCAATATACTTATTTTTGTGCCATATTTATGATTTAATTTTGCATATAAATATGGCCTATGTTCATCTTTCTACTTCATTCCAACATGGGTATTTTTACTCCTTGCATAGTTTTGTCTCTCATTGTTTGCATTTGCTCTTCTTATGCACTATCCGATGATAGTAGGAAGGTAAGTGCCCTATCTTGCTTATCTATGTTTGATGTTATTGTTACATTAGCACATGTTATGGGTGGACTCGGATTTGCTAATGTTTGTATTCTAGTTTTAGATCTGACTTTTGGATCTGGTTTTCAGATCGGAGAATCGATCCGAAATTGAAACATTGTTTATTTGCAGTTTCTTCTTTAAATGAGTCATGCGAAGTGAGTCTATTAAGATCGGTGTAAGCTGTTTTGTGTCATGCCCTCCGAAATTAGATACTTCAGTCTAGGTTCAATTCAGATTTGGATTGATGCCCAATCCGCAAATCACAATCCGTCCAATTTTTTTATAAAAAAATGATTTGTTTATACTTCAAATAAATAAAGGTTACTTCTTTAAGTTTTTTAAATTTGTATTTGTAATGAATATTTAACTTTGAATTTGTACTTAAATCTTTAAAAAAGCATTTAAATACGAATTTGTGGGTGTATACAAATTCGTGAGTCACGGTCCATCCATTTTTTTACCTTTTAAGTAAATAAAGATTACTTCTTTAAGTACGAGTTTTTGTGGGTTGTATATCTTATAATTATTTTTGTTTATAGGTAATAGAAAAGATTTTTTTTAATACTTTATTCATTTTATTTACTAATCAATGGTGCTAATAATACAGGCTTTTATTGTATATATGGGCTCGTTACCGAAGGAAGTGGAGTATGTACCATCTTATCATCACTTAAAAATCCTTCAAAGTGTTCTTCATGAGAGGTACTTTTGCAGATCAAATCTCACAAGCATATATTGTTTGATCTAAGCATGTATAAACTTATAATTACTTCACTTAACCTTTTGTTTTCTTTTGTGTTCAAAAAGTACCATAGCCGAGGATTCAATCATCAGAAGCTATGGTAATAGCTTCAATGGTTTTGCGGCCAAGCTCACCGAGATAGAGAAGCAAAAACTCAGTCGTACGTAACTTTTACTTTTGTATACCTTGTAAACGTACATCTGCAATGAGTGCAGAACATACTAAAATCATTTTTCGAAAATTTATCTTCTGAGCTCGATTCCTCAACCCCAACACACAACAAACTCGTTCAGAAATGACACATGCTTTGCACTATCACCTTTAATTAACCCGTCAGATGACATTAAAGATCTCAACTTTTCGGTGACTTGAAGTCCAATTCTCAAACCCGACATGTGAAACACTTAAAATTTTCCATGTGAGACATACATAGGCACAATGGTACCCTAAAAACGCCATTATTTCATAGTATACTTGATTGTATCTAATGATGACTTTGATTTTCTAGGTCTGGAGGGCGTGGTTTCGGTATTTCCAGACAGATTACTGAAACTTCAAACGACAAGATCTTGGGATTTCATGGGATTTCCCGAAAACATAAGACGCAACAAAATCATTGAAAATGATATTATCATTGGCGTACTAGATACTGGAATCTGGCCGGAATCGAAAAGCTTCAGTGATGAAGGTGTTGGTCCGATTCCTAGTAAGTGGAAAGGTCAATGCTCACCATCTTTCCCATGCAACAAGTAAGTCTTTATTCCCTTTGATCAATTTACAAAAACTTCTCAAATATGTTAAATCAGACAAACTTATCTCATGTTCTAATGTTATGACAGAAAGCTAATTGGAGCAAGAAATCTCTTATCAATCTCCACCGGACCCAAAACTCCAAGAGATTTTCAAGGTCATGGATCACATACAGCTTCAATAGCAGCAGGAAATGTAGTTCATGGAACAAACTTCTACGGAATCGCGGAAGGATCAGCAAGAGGAGCAGTTCCATCTTCTAGGATAGCTGCATATCGAGTTTGCGAAATTACCACCAATTGCGAGGAATCGGCTATCTTAGCAGCATTCGACATTGCCATCAAAGATGGCGTCGACATTATTAGTATCTCAATCATTTCAGACTTCATTGGGGACTTGTATTCGGATAGCATCACGATTGGAGCATTTCATGCTATGGAGAATGGGATATTGACTGTTCAAGCTGGTGGAAACTCGGGTCCCTCGTTGGGTTCGACGCCAAGTCGTGCACCTTGGTTGTTCTCCGTTGCTGCGAGCTCCATTGATCGTCACATTGTCTCAAATACGGTTCTTGGCAATGGACGAAACATGATTGTACGTGAGTTTTTACATATTTTTTATGATTATATTTGTTTGAGAGTTATTTATTTTGATAAGTTTTCACTTGTTATTTGTAGGGTAATGCTATTAATTCTAATGCGTTGGAAGCAAGGAACTACTCTTTGGTGTACGGGAAAGATGCCACAAGCACATGTTCTCCCATGGATGCAAGGTAACGTATACATCAAGCTTGATATATAAGATTATGGTGCCTTAAGATGTCACCGGGCTCGAGTTGCTCGGGTTATATGACAAACCTATTGAAGATTCATGTTGTCATCAATAGAGTTGTAATTCTAGCCGAACTTTGGTATCATCATGTTCAGCTCATTCAGAATTGAGTTGGGTCTAAGTATGGACATTGTTATTTAGCGCATTTTTTTTTTACTAACAACGCACATTTGTCCGTAACGGACAAATGTGTTATTTAGTATTTTTATTGAAGTTGTCCGTCACGGACAAATGGCATCTGTCCGTGGCGGACGAAGTGAATATTAACACTTACTAGTATGTTATATATTTAAGCATGTCCGTGACGAACAAAGTGCATCTGTCCGTCACGGACACCTTATCCGTGACGGACAAATCTTCGTTGTCCGTCACGGACAACCAGTGGCGGAGCCAAACAAAAATTTAAATTATGCAATTCAAGGGATTCGAACCAATGACCTATTGGTACAACCCTCACTCTTCAACCAATTGAGCATCTACAACATGTTGAACTAATTTACTACTAACATAATTTTACTTCAGCAGGGGCAAAAGCCATTTGTCCGTTACGGACAAAGGCCATTTGTCCGTCACGGACAAATGGGCATTACTTAGTAAAAACAAATGCGCTAAATAGCCTGGATTAATCGGGCTTCAAGAGATGGTCATATTCGGCTTGTTTAGAGTCTTTCGACTCTTGAGCCCTAATCGTTCACCGGCCTTTTATTCAAGCCAATTTAATCGAGATTTAAGATGTCACCGGGCTCGAGTTGCTCGGGTTATATGACAAACCTATTGAGGCTTGACTCATATATGTTATCTTCAATATGTTTGTTATACTCGGCTTGTTTAGTAAGTGAACGATCTAGAATATCTCGACTTTGGAGCCCTATATTGAGTAATGAATTTCAATGCAGGACTTGTTCTGATGGGTGTCTTGATACCAAGCTAGTGAAGGGGAAGATTGTGATATGTGATGGAGTTTTCGGGTTCAATGAAGCTGCTAGAGCTGGTGCAGCTGGGGCAATTGAACAATCAATTAGCAGCAATGTGTCCGTCATTTACCCCTTGACTGTCTCCTCTTTAGAAGCTATGGACTACTTTGAACTTCAAAATTACTATAACCAATCAAAGTAATCATCAAAATTGATCTTCTTAATAACTCTAGCTTTCAAATCATTTCATTTTTGTTCATGGTAAAGTTGATCCACTATTCTTTTTCCTCGCAGATCGCCCGTCGTGTCAATCCTAAAAACCGAAGGCATTAAAGACTCATTCGCGCCTGTTGTCGCGCCGTTCTCTTCTAGAGGCCCAAATACAGTGGCTCGCGATATTTTGAAGGTTTGTAAACTCGATGTAGATTTCGTACGTACATTTGAGTGTAGATGCGTGTTAGGTCTGAGTCAAGAACATAACTCGTGTTGTAACGTTATCGCAGCCGGATATAACAGCTCCAGGGGTTGCCATTCTTGCTGCATTTTCTCCCATGGCTCATCTTACAACTTACGCTCAAGACAAGAGGTCTGTGAATTATAGCATAATTTCCGGAACATCCATGGCTTGCCCTCATGTTGCCGGTGCATCCGCTTACGTTAAGTCGTTCCATCCGACATGGTCTCCTTCCGCGATTAAATCCGCTCTCATGACAACCGGTACATGCAAAACATATAACACATGCATGTCCTACGTACATATATATACACATTTTACGTAACTCTTTGTTGATTTCCTTGTACTTACAAATATAGCTTGGGAGATGAACGTTGTACAAAACCCAGATGGTGAATTCGGGTATGGAAGTGGACACATTGATCCGGTGAAGGCAGTGGAGCCGGGGCTAGTCTACGAATCCGACACAAATGACTACGTTAACTTCTTGTGCAAGATGGGATACAATGCAACAACGATCGAGTTGGTAGCAGGACACAAGATTACGTGCACTACAAGTAATGTCGCATCCAAGAACTTTTTACCGGTGGATATGAACTACCCATCCATGGCCGCCGTTAGTCGTTCGTTTACTACTGACTTCACCGTCGAGTTCCAGAGGACAGTGACGAATGTGGGACGTGCAAACTCCACTTATAACGCAATTGTTACGTCGAGTTCTAATATTAAGGTGACAGTTCAACCGAATTTCTTATCGTTTGAGTCATTGAACGAGAAGAAGTCTTTTAATGTAAGTGTTGAAGTTAGAGTCATTGGAGATGCAGGTAGAGAGACTGCATCTCTTACTTGGTTTGATGGCTTTCATAAGGTAAGAAGTCCTATTGTCATATACAATAGGAACATAACTGGAGCCTAATAAGTTTGATTGTAAGCTAATGCTATGGGGTTAGTATCATAATTTAGATTATGTTTTTATGTTGTGAGAATTTATATTTGTAAGGATTTTTGGTTATTCATCTAAATCCAACGAGTAGAGCATTTGCCAATGTTTTTTATTTATTATGAGAGGTTCCATATCACATAAAATAACTCCTAACGACATCTTACAACTTAGATGTGTCCATACATTCAAATTAAACACTTTCCAAAACTTGTTATCCGGCCGGGTCTCCGGTCTGTTAGATGATTTTATGTGTTATTCTCAGACAATTAGATCGATCCGATTAGACGGGTTTGATTTTTTTTCAAAATTCACCGGCCAGAATCCGGATTTGAACATGGCTACTACATTCCCTAAACCAGACCATGCATCGATAGGGTTGTTTTGTATAACTTTATGGTGATTTTGTATAGTGTTATATGCTTGGGGTACTTGAGGGAGTGCTAACCAACGCCAAGGCTGGAACTGGGTTGTTATTAACACGTTTCTCCCCGCTTCGGTGATTTTGTATAGTGTTTTGTATAACTTTACGGTGGCTTTGGAGATGGAGATGCTATCGTATTTTCCGTAGCTTAGATCCCCCTCTCCTCCAAGAAGTTTTCATCCTAAAACCAATTGGCAATAGGAGAAGTAACCCACCGACTTTATATACTTGGCTCGGAGTGTCCCCATCTTTCGATGTGGGACCTTATTATCTCCAACACGTTCGCAAGCCATGGAATACTCACTCACCGTGCAACGAACCAGAGATATGGTTATTGTTACATTAGCACATGATTATGGGTGAATTCGGGTTTGCTAATGTTTGTTCATTTTCTATTTTTGTAATATATTTTTAGGTGATATCTTTTTTTTTTTTTTGAAATGTTAATTGTATTATGAACGGTGTAAGGTTACAAGGAAGAGGGGGTGCAAACAAGATCAAAACACAAAGCAAACAAGATCTAGTGTGAGTGAAGATAGGTGAAGGGAGCCACGAAACGATAGGAACAACATCAGAGGAGAGGGATGTTCAGATGGAAGGCCATATCACGAGAATGAGAGGAACGGTCCCTCCAGTTGTGCGCAAAGTGTGACTTCACACTTCGGATGATCATCCCAGCACATTCAAATGGAGTGGTGGTGACGTTATTGTAGATCAGCTTGTTCCTGGCGGTCCAGATATGGTAGATGTAGGTGACAATCACAGCAATACGGATGCAATCCATGGGGAGAGTCTTCTTACTGGACCAAGAAGCCAACCAGGCCCAGACGCGACCAAGGTAGGGCGCGGGGGAAGGGATGATAGTCCAACGAGACACAAAATCCAAGACCGTCGTACTATAACTGCAGAAGTTCCAAAGGTGCTCACCATCTTCAGGAGCATTACTGCAAAGTTTACAAGTGTCATCACTTATAATGTTCCAAGTCTGAATCTTGGTAAGGGTAGGGAGGCGGTTGAGAGCAGCGAGCCAAGCGATGAAAGAGGATTTGGGGATATTGGAGGGAAGCCAGATGGCTTTGAAGGGCGAAGTATGCGGAGCAGCACAGGGCGGCCTGAATAAGTCATAGGCAGATCTTCTGGAGAAGGATCCGTTAGGGTGGGTGATAGAGACCATCCTAGAGGAGCCAGGGAGAGGGGTAGGGAGATCATACCTAAGTGAAAGGAGGTTCTTCCAGAATGGGGAATGAGAGTTCCTGGGGGTGCAGTTCCAGATGCTCTCGCCATGTTTGAGCAGATGGTGGTTAGCCCACGAAGTCCAGATGCTAGGGTCACCCCTATCAAGGTCGTACAGGAGCTTTGCGATGCCAACCTTGTTCCTTGTCTCTAGGTCCGGGAAGCCTAGCCCAATAGCGTCTTTAGGGTTGCATATTGACTCCCAAGCAACCAATGCCCTCTTGCTATTAGCCACCCCCGCCCAGAAATAGGATCGCATCAGGCCATTAATAGTATTGATCACCTTGACGGGAAGAGCAAACATAGAACTCCAGTATTGGCTTGTCGCAAAGAGAATGGTTTTGATGAGTTGAGCACGGCCAGCGTAGGAGAGGGACTTAGCATTCCAAGAATGGATGCGTCGGGTAATCTTGTGGATCAGAGGGAGGTAATCATGAATCCTCAGGCGCTTACTACCCAGCGGGACTCCAAGGTACATGAAAGGGAGGGATCCAACTCTCATGCTCGTGATACGAACAACACCATCAATCTCAGCCTGGTTCATACCACCAGTGAAAATATGAGATTTCGCAGGGTTAATAACAAGGCCAGAGAAAGTACCAAACTCCTTAAGTGCGTCATTGAGTATCGTAATGGATCTAACGTCCCCACGGCATAGAAGAAGATCATCAGCGAATGCCAGGTGGGAGATGGCCGGAGAAGAGCACTTGGGATGGAAGTTGAAGTCCGGATTTGAGGTCTTCTCCGAAATCAATCTAGAGAGAAAATCCATAGCAATAACAAATAGAGGAGGGGAAAGGGGGCAGCCCTGACGAAGCCCACGCGATCCAGGAAAATGGCCCTTGAGCTCACCATTAACATTTACCGAGTATGTGACGGTGGTGATGCACTCCCTAATCAGCATAGTGAAAGACTCTGGAAACCCCATCGAGCGAAGGCAGTGCAAAATGAACTCATGGCTAACTGAGTCAAAGGCCTTTGAGATATCTACCTTCATAGCCACTCTAGGAGAGATGTGTTGCCTGCCATATTTGTGGAGAAGCTCCTGTGAAAGGAGAACATTATGCTTTATTGATCGCGAGGATACAAAAGCGCTCTGATTGGGACTAATGAGGCTTGGAAGGACATGGTTAAGGCGTCTTGCGAGTATCTTAGAAATGGTTTTATAAACTGTGTTACAATAAGAAATAGGCATGTAGTCAGAGGGCGTAGTGGGTATATCATGCTTGGCAATGAGGGAAATAGAGGCATGGTTCACTTGCTTAAGCATTCTTTTGTTGAGAAAGAAATCTTGTATTGCATTAGTGAAGTCGTGACATATGATACTCCAAGCCTCTTTGAAAAATAGTGAGCTGAATTCATCCGGCCCAGGGGATTTATTGTCTCCGATGCTGAAGAGGGCCTGTTTGATCTCAGTATGTGTCACTGGTGCATTAAGTGATGAGATGTTAAGCTGACTAAGGTAGGGTAGGCGAATGGGAGGGAAGGGCGCTCTTGTAGTGGGAGGGATAGGGTTTAAGGCATTGGTGAAATGGGTCACCAGCGCGCAACCAATAGCATCGGGGGCATTAACCATATCACCATTTGTATCCTTGATTCCAGTGGTTAGCACATCTTCGCACCTTGATGCTCTTAAAGAAGTACGAAGAGCATTGGTCCCCATACAAAATCCATTTTTCCTTAGAAAGCTGGCCCAGTAAGCATTGAAGTTTAGAGTGGTGATCCTTTAAAGTGAGAGTGAGGTGCCTCTCAGTTTCCTGTAACACTGGGTCGAGGGGGGCAGCTTGAAGACGACTTTGTGTTTCATCAAGTAATTTACTGTTTTCAGCAATACTAGCATGAATATCCTCCATAATTGAGCTGGAGAATTTCTTGAGGAGGGGCTTAAGGAGCTTCAACTTTTTTGAGAGCCTGAACATTGCATTCCCATGGATAACGGTGTCCCATGCCGATCTAACAATGTCATGGAATGCCTCGTGTTTGACCCATAAGTTGTTAAATCGGAAAGGGAAAGCTTTCCGAGGTACAAAGCTGTCGGTGAAGAGCAATGCAGGGGAGTGGTCTGATATATCCGCATTGCCAAAGTGAGCGGTAGCATTGGGGAAGGTTGCATTCCAAACATCATTGGATATTATAGGATCGAGTTTGCTCCAAATACGATTGCCCACCTGCTTATTACTCCAAGTGTATTTGCATCCAGTGAATGGGAGATCCGAGAGAGAATTTTGTTCAAAGCATTGCTCGATCTCGGAGCTAAGTTGTGAGAAGTTGTGGGTGTTGTTGGACATCTTTTCATCAAGAGATAAGGTTACTTTAAAGTCCCCCATAAGGGCCCAAGGGCAATTGGCGTTGAGTATCCGTAAGGTTGAGATTGTATTCCACAGACTCACACGATCCTCCATTGCGTTGTGAGCATAGACGAAGGATAACTCCGTCAAGATAGACAGATTAGGGTTAGGGAGGTGGTTAGTGATGCGGCAGTGAATGAGTTGGTCAGTTTTCAGAGATGTAGAGAGGCTGATTTTTGAAGGGTTCCACCAGATCCAGATGCGGCAATTATGAGCATGGGAGGAGTTTGAGATGTGGTTCCAAGAGGGGAAGAGAGAGTTTGAGATTCTTTTCTCATTATCCATTCGTAAACGTGTTTCAAGAATAGCTATAAGATCAAGGGATTGCTTCTTAGCAAGGGATTGAACCGCTTTTTGCTTTACAGGGTCATTGAGGCCCTTAGTGTTCCATGCGCACATTCGTACTAACATTAAACCACTGGGTTATGGTCATTGATGGCACTTGCAATCAATGGAGGGTTAGGGTGTGCATTTGAGGGGTCAAATGTGGCGATCTTAGGAGGAAGATTTAGGTTGGGAGGGGTTAGACAAGGGGTTGGAGACTGGACAGATTCTTGAAGTGGATGGTTCTGTTTAGGTTTGCGTGTGGATGGAGCCAGGTTAGGTGCTGGTTCAGGGTTAGAAGGTGGGATGTCAATCTGAAGAGATTGAGGGCGTTTGGTAACGTGGACCTTTTCAAAGGGAGGGAGAATCCTCAAGGAAGGGTCCGGGGTAGGGAGTATAGGAGTAGGGTCAGGGTTAGGAGCTGGTATGGGTTTCCTGGTGGTGAATGAGCCCCGAGGATCAGGTGGTTCCACAGCCGAAATGGACGCCAAAGGGGTCTTACAGTTGTGTCCAAAAGTAAGAAAAGAAACACAGCGCGGAGGGAGCCAGACATAAGTAACTTTTTGAACAAATGTGACTCCCTCAGGGCCGGAGAGGGTGATCTCGCGAAGGAGAGGCCTGGAAGCATGGATATCAACCGGGATACGAGCAAACCCAAGGCGGTCCTGATTAACTGAGCAAGCATCTGTCAATATGGGTGTACCCAAAGCCGAACCAATTTTAGCAAGCATAGTCTTGGACCAAAACCGATAGTTGAGGTTGTGCAGTGTGACCCAGATTGGCACTGAACAAAGGCTGGAGTAGTGAAGGGGTAAATCAGTGGACCATCGTTTAAGGAGAATGGTTGTGGAGCCATTAACAATCCAAGGGCTCCCGAGTAGGATTTCGTTCAGATCTTCCTCCTTAGAGAAGTGGAAGACAAAGACATCATTCTCATTCCGGATCATTTTAGGTAGGGTTATAGTGCTCCATTCCGCAGTGATGTATTTGAACATTTTTTGGAAAGATATTTGGCTACCAAGGGGAAAGCCCACAAGCGAGAGGTTCCACTTCTGCATTGTGTCTTCGATATCTTCATTTGAGAATGGAATGAGTCTGGAGTCAAACCCAAGAAAGAAGGGGAGGGGGACATGATTCCATGCCAAACTCCGGGAAGCAATATCTTTGTAAGAAGTTGGAAGGGTTGCGTGAGGTGTAGGGACTTTAATGCACTCCTGCATTATGGGAGCGTGGGGGGTAAACGAGGGGCCTAAAGGAGGCATGGCAACCGTTGCATGAGGGACAACCGGTCTCGGAATCAGTGCTTTGCGCATGCAAGGGAGGCGAGGAGTCGTCAATACCCACATCCGCCAATGGAGGCGCTGTAGCCTCATCATTGGGAGTCAGATTCATCAGCGAAGCGGCGCGCTGCTCAGGGGATTCATGCAGACAGGTATCCATGGAACCGGAGGGATCCAAGTGGGGAGCCATAGCGGCCGACGGTGAGGGGGATTGAGCCAGCGGCGGGAACAACAGTTCAGAGGTGATATCCGGAGGGACTGGGACCCTGGGGTGAAGTCTGAAGTTGTTGGAACGAATAAGATCATCAGGGATTGGTTCGGGAGTTTTTTCAAGGGTAGGGTTGGGAGGCCGGTTGTTTCGGAGGGGTAAAACGGGAGGGTTTCCGGGAAGCTCGGATAACTTGATGTTACGCCGACGGGGTCTCCGAGAGCCAGCCATGGGACTGGAAGGGGAGGGGGTGGGGCGTAGCCCCAGGCTGCGCAGGGGCGATGCAACTCAGCAGTTACACCGGAGAGCCAGGATAGAGGAGAGAGAAGAGAGCGTTGTTCGATGAATTTCTTTGTACCTATTGGACCTAAGGATAGGTCTTTTAGGTGATATCTTTGTGCATGATCTTATTCTTGGTAGCTATTGGGCTGAATGGCCCAAATATCTACTTTGGACCCACCAGGGAAAGGCATCCAGTAGCCGTTACGTAGTGATGAATACAGGATTCCAGGCTAGTGTTTTGTAACGTGAGAAGTCTACCTGTATCTCACACATGATATACATTGACAGTCACACAATCAGTCGTCAGTTTGCATAACGTTAATCTGTTGAAAAGTGGGTCCTAATCAAGCAACGCCTTTCATCCCAGGGTCAAAATACTCTATATAAAGGGCAACCCATCATCATCATCATCATCCAATTTAATTTCCAGTATAGCAACCATGATTTTGAGCAGTTTCAATGGTCTGCTTCGATCGACTCGCAAAGCAACCCAGGTTAATATCTCCTTTTCTCCATAGCTTCTTGATTTGGATCTTGTTTTCATAACATAACAATCGCAATATCTTGTAGGCTGCTCCTCCTCTTCTCTCCAGATGCATCAACACAGAAGCAGAAGGTCAAAGGTTGATCTTTCTTCATCAATATGCTTAGAATGCTATTCATGTGTCTTTCTGGTCATCATAGGTGTTCTTTGGCCTTTTCAGTTTCAAAGGGCACAGTATGTTAGCTCCGTTCACTGCTGCATGGCAAACAACTGATTCAGAACCTATAGTGATTGAAAAGTCTGAGGTAAACTATTCTGCATCACTGAAATACAATACTATCTATCAGCTTGTTGTGATTTGAACGAGTTAATCAGATGAATAACGGGAAAAAAAAAACATTTTTGGTTTTGCTGCACGGAACTTGAAGCTAGGGTTTTCAATATACTTTTCTGGGCCGAAGGCTGAGCTCAGCTCATGGCTCATCGTA
This sequence comes from Fagopyrum esculentum, assembly GCA_033239045.1. Taxonomy (NCBI): domain Eukaryota; kingdom Viridiplantae; phylum Streptophyta; class Magnoliopsida; order Caryophyllales; family Polygonaceae; genus Fagopyrum; species Fagopyrum esculentum. The sequence goes on along the minus strand of BSUD01000002.1, from coordinate 2,955,072 downwards.
TCGGTCTACACAGCTAAACCGGATTATTAATTGCTTGTAGGGCTGCTATGTGTACGATGTACATGGAAAAAAGTATCTAGATGCTCTTGCTGGTATATGGTGCACAGCCTTAGGTAACTGTAACTGCTGATTTACAATATTGAGCTCTTATGTAAAAATACATTGTATTTGTTGTGATTTGAACGAGTTCATCAGAGGAATAACTAGAAAAGACAACGTTTTTGGTTTTGATGCACGGAATTTGCAGTTAGCGTTTTCAATATACTTTCGTGGTTTTTCTGCAACAAGTCGCTCGCTCGCCCCATGGCCCATCGTATCAGTCTACCTAGATTTATTGTCTTATTATAACAGTATTTGATCCGTTTTATGTGTTGATGCAGGAGGTAGTGAACCGCGGCTTGTTGCTGCTGCAACTGAGCAGCTAAAGAAGCTTCCTTTCTTTCATTCATTCTTCAATCATACAACAAAACCCTCTTTGGTCTGTGTGATGCCTTAGATATATTTATATTATTTATTGCAGCTAGTGAAGGTTTCCCATGATATTACAAAATAGTACATCTCTTATTTTTGCAGGAGCTTGCAAAGGAGCTGTTAAGTACCTTCACTGCAAGGAAGATGGAAAAAGCTTTTCTCGTGAGTAGCGGTTCAGAAGCCAATGATACTCAAGTAAGTCTGTTGTTTTATCAAGAGATGATTCATGTTTGTATCAGTTGAGTATGTCACATAATCTAAGATCTAATGTGAATGTGCAGGTGAAGCTGGTTTGGTATTACAACAATGCCCTAGGCAGACCTAACAAGAAGAAATTTATAGCCCTATCAAAAGCGTAACATTACTTCTTGACTTATAAAAGCCTTTATTTATAAAAAAAATCCTATTTAAACTAATTCTTTCTTCTGTCATCAGATATCATGGTGTAACTGTGATGGCTGCGAGTTTATCAGGGTAAATTGTCCATCTAAGAGTTCATCTGTGGAAACGGCTTGTATTAATGACTGATTTGTGTTTGCAGCCTACCTTTTCTGCATCAGCAATTTGATCTGCCAGCTCCTTTTGTTTTGCACACAGATTGTCCTCACTATTGGCGATTCCATCTTCCAGGTGACAATGTTGCTACTTGGAGTTTTTTCTTTCATTATTTTTACTTGGAGTTTTTTCTGTTTTGCTTGGGCTAGGTGAGACGGAGGAGGAATTTGCTACTAGGTTAGCAAACAATCTGGAGAACCTTATTCTGAAAGAAGGACCAGAGACAGTAAGATAGTAATCATATACATTATGATTCATTAGGACAACCTGTAACTGAATTACAATAACATTTTGCTGCAAAATTGCAGATTGCAGCTTTCATTGCTGAGCCTGTTATGGGAGCTGGAGGAGTTATAATACCCCCTGCAACTTATTTTGACAAGGTAGAAAATTGCTGTCAACCCTTGATGAACTTCCAGAATGTGTTTCTTAACTAACATAATTTTGTTTGGACCAGATTCAAGCTGTAGCCAAGAAATATGACATCCTTATTATCGCTGATGAGGTATCATTTTTACGTCTAAAAGTAATTCTAAATATTGTTTGGCTCACCGCATGTTTATCTATCTGTCTAACTGTTTATCTATCTATCCAGGTAATCTGTGGCTTTGGCAGGCTTGGAGAAATGTATGGATGTGATAAATTTAACATTAAACCGGATCTTGTTTCTGTAGCAAAGGTAAGAGTAGTCTTGATAGTGTTGCATTTTGGTAGGTTTCGTTTGGGACATTTGGTATTCATTTGCGTCTTCATTCTCCGACAGGCACTCTCTTCCGCGTATATGCCCATTGGGGCTGTCCTTGTGAGCCCCGAAATTTCAGAAGTTATAAACTCCCAAAGTAACAAACTTGGTAAGAATGCTGTCAACAATCCTAAGCAAAAAAAAACTGTGTTGTTCATGGGATTTAATTAAAAATGCTAGTTTGCAGGTATTTTCGGTCATGGGTATACTTATTCCGGTCATCCTGTATCGTGTGCTGTTGCACTTGAAGCTATAAAGATTTACAAGTATGAACTGTTTTCCTTGGCTTGAACTTGAACACCTAAAGGATGAGACAATTAACCTAATACTATGACTTTGTAGGGAGAAAAACTTTCTTCAGAGAGTGAGAGATTTGTCACCAAAATTTCAGGATGGGCTGAAAGCTTATTCTGACAGTCCAATAGTAGGAGAGGTAAAGCATGGGTTTCTCATAGTAGTGGTGAGCCAAAATATCCGATCTGCTAATCCGAAGATCCGATCCAGAAAAATCCGAATCCGAAAATATCCGGCAATCGGTCCAATCCGGACATATTTTTTGGATCATCGGATACAGATCGAGGTTTTGAGGAAAAAGTCGGATCGAATCAGATATATTCGACTTGTCTAAGAATAAATACTCTGATCGAATCTTCGAATTGGATATTCGATCCGGATAAAAGTGTCGGATATCTGGTGCACTCGAATCGGACTTTTATAAGATTGTCTGATGGGATATCCGGAAATTGTCACCCCTATCTGATATGTAGTTATGAAATATTATTTTCCTTATGTATAGTTTTTGTGATGCAGATAAGGGGTATTGGCTTAGCTCTTGCGTGCGAATTCACAGACAACAAATCACCAAATGATCCATTTCCTTCCGAATGGGGTAACTGAAACTGCTTATTCATTTAGGTAGAGTTCTATAAATAGGCAACTATGCTTATCTATGTAGTGTTGTTGGTGTTTGTGTATAGGGGTTGGTACATATTTTGGTGCTCAGTGTCGGAAGCATGGGATGTTCGTCCGTGCTGCCGGTGATAATGTCGCGCTAAGCCCTCCGCTGATAATCTCAGAAGCAGAAGTTGATGAGGTACGCCTATTGAGTGACTATATATCAACCTGAACTTGATATTGATTTTGGCATGCATTGATTTGGACATGACCCTTGTTTGTTCCAGTTGATAACCATATTTGGGAAGGTTATGAAGGAAACCGAGGAGTATGTGAAAGAACTCAAGGAACTCAAGTCCCAGCAAAAGTAGGACAAAAGAAGGTTATTGTATGATGGATAAGATGCTGGTGTAATTTGTATCTATTAGCATGCTCAACTCCAACTGTGTGGAACTTGACTTATCATTCTTTACGAATATGGGAGATAAAAAATATTCAGCACCCTAAAGTAGCAATTTTAAAAACCGATTTTCAAACTCATATCAAAAAAGAGGGTACAAAAAAAACTCATATCAACAAAGAAGGGTACAAAAAATACAGCAAAAAAGGGAGATCTATATCAAATTTTTTTGTTCATAAGAAAAGGGAGAATCATAAAAAAAAATCAACAAAGAAGGGACTCACTTGAAAATAATCGAGCAGAGAAGGGAAACTTGTATAAAAAAATTCAACAAGGGAGACTCAGAGAGAGTTGAGCGAGAGTTGTTGTGTTGAAAGAACGATCTGAAGAGGGAACTAAAACAATCGTACCTTGGAGATGTGCACGAGATTTGTTATGGAGATCCGAAAAGGCCGACCGATTTCTAGGGATATCAAAATCACTAAAAAAAAAAAGTAAAGTATGGATATATGGGTATATCAATTTGATACCTTTATACCCAATTATCAAACACGGATATCAAATAAGTGAGATCCATACCCATATCTGATATCAAGATATGGAATTAAACAAACCCTTAATTATGCGTTTTCTTAATTAACAAGATAATCAACGATTTTCTTTATTTTAGGGTTTCAATAGTGTTATACTGTTTTTCAACATTATCGTTTCCAACAACCATTCTTTCAAGCAATCAATGAAATAATAATAATAATAATAATAATAATAATAATAATAATAATCTCGGTAGTCATGCGGAAGAAAAAGTCGGTTGAACTTCGTTTTTCGATCTTCTACTCAAAACTCATGCCGTCAACGAAGAAGTAGACGGTGAAGGGGTTGAAGACGATGACGAAACTGTGGTACAACGAACTGAAATCGAATTCCGACAATCTCGGTATATTTTCAATAATTGAAGGTGGAGGATTTTTGGCATATTTTTTGGTATATTTTCAACAATGGAGGTGTAGGGGTTCTGGTATATTTACGATTAAACGTGTGTAGTGTTTTCGCCTTTTCGGTATATTTTCGGAATACAAATAATACTTCTAGAACATTACTTTATATTTTATAAAATTATTAATTTTAATATTTAATGTGGTCATAATTAGTTTTAAATTTATTTTTCTGTATTTTTTAATTTTAAAATTGAAGTTTTAATAAAATATATTAGGAAAAGGTATAAGGGAAAACAAATTAAACCCACGAGGATATTTAAAAAAAACTTAAAAATGTATGGATACCAAATTGGAACCACCCAAACAAGCAAAAAGTCATGACATGGTCAACTGTCACAACCTCGATATCATGTCTATCATTGAAACCAACATTTCAATTAGTATGATGGACAAACTCTCTACTCTCCTACCAAATTGGAACCACACCTCTAACGCCTCTCCCGAACACAAGTGTCGTATTTGGGTTTGGTGGAATCCTCGCTTCCTTCAACTCACCCCATCTTCTCCAATGATCAAGTGATCCACTGCAACATTACCATGCCTACCTCAACCAACATCACAACTCCTTCACCCGCCTTTGAATGTTCATTAATTTATGCCCACAACCTCCATGACGATCGTATTATCCTATGGAATAACTTAGCTATAATAAAGCTCCTCAACCCTAACACTTCATGGATCCTCATGGGGGACTTCAACACTACTAGCTTATCCCTAAACTCTATGATGGGCCATTTCACTTGCGGATTTCTTACGGTTCTACCAACTCTACTCACTCATCTGCTGAGCTTGCGGATTGCTTCACGATTAACTCTCTCTCGGATCACGTATTTTCTGAGCAAGTTCACTTGGAACGATAAGCAAATCGAGTCCGGAATTTGGTGCAAATTGGATCGCATCGTTACTAATCCCCATTGGGCTTCCTCCTTCCCCAATTCCATGACATTCTTTGACAACCCTTTTAGCTCGGATCACTCCCGGGGCATTCTTTTCCTAGAAGCTAAGCCTTCCGCTCCACGTCGCTAGTTCCGTTTCAACAACGTTTGGGCTTCTCACGAGGGGTTCCTCTCCACCGTTGACCTCTCTTGGTCCCTCCCTACCTTATCTTATCATGATAATGCCCTGCACAATCTTTTACAAAAGCTAAAGCGGCTCAAAAGCTCACTTAAAAAATTCCCGAGCCTTAAGATGGAGAACATGCACTCATCTATTGAAGCCCTCAAAGCCACCCTAGTTGTCACCCAATCCAGTCTCCAAACTTCGCCTTTTGATCATCACCTCATGGACATTGAACGAACTACTACCTTATCCCTAAACTCTATGATGGATCATCTCCGTACCACCCTAGCCCAATTATCAAAGGCCTCTTGGGCCAAATTCGGTGACCAGTGTAACCTTTTTTTCTTCAAAAGTATTAAGTCGAGGCGTGCATTCAACGAAGTCAAGAGCATTGTGGACCCGGAGGACCCCGCTGCCAGCCCTACTCTAAACCCGAACAGGATCTCAGACATTCTTGTTAACCACTTATTTAACATCCTGAACTCGGATACTCCTTTTAACCCTCATAACTGGTTCCTTGATTGCCCACTCCCCTCCATCTCTTAGGATAATGTGACCATGCTGAGGTGGGAAGTGTCCCATGAAGATATCATAAGAGCTCTTTTTTGCATTGGTGATTGCAAAGCCCCTGATCCGGATGGGTATAACGCATTCTTTTACAGGGCCTCTTGGAGCATTGCGGGTGAATCCTTCACTGATGCCATTTTGAGCTTCTTCTGAACCGGGAGACTCCCACAAGGAGTAAACCACACCTCTCTTTCCTTAATTGCAAAAAAGGACAACCCCCTGCTTCCCTCTGATTTCAGACCCATCTCATGTTGCAATACACCTTATAAGGTCATTGCAAAGATCCTCGCTAACAAGCTTAATGCTACCCTCCCCTCCGTCATTGGCAATTATCACGGAGCCTTTGTTAAAGGCCGGTCCATTAAACATAATATCCTTATGTGCCAGGAGATCTTGAAGAGATACAATCAACGTCATATATCCCCAAGATGTGCTTTAAAGATTGACATATCTAATGCTTTTGATATGATTCATCATAATTTCGTGTTAAATTGCCTTGCAAGGATGGGCTACCCGGACTACTTCATCCATCTTATAAGAGTCTGCATCATGACCACGTCCTTTTCCATTAACCTTAATGGATTCTAAAAGGCTTCATCAAGGTTTCTAGGGGTTTGAGGCAAGGTTATCCCCCCCACCGCACTGTTTGTCATTATCATGGAAGTGCTCTCTTCTATGTTTAGGATCAACACCACTTCGTTGGACTTCAACATCCATCTTAAGTGTGCTTCTCCCCGTCTAACCCATCTTTGTTTTTCATATGACTTAATGCTTTTTTGTAGGGGTGATCCTACCTCCATCAACATTCTGAAAAGAACGCTTGACTCCTTTGGGAACTACTTCGGGTTGTACACCAACTTAACCAAGTCCTCTTTATTCACTGGAGGGCTCTCTTCACATGACTCCAATCTTCTATCTTGCTCACAGGGCTTCCTCTTGGCACCCTCCCATTCACCTATCTAGGTATCCCGATTGGCAGTAAAATGCTTCGTCATGTGGAGTATCTCTCTCATCACCAAGATCACGAATAGAACCAATTCATGGAGTGCTAGGAACCTATCGTATGTTGGAAGAGCTCAGGTCATATCCTCCATTCTCTTGGCTTTCTAGTACTACTGGTGTGATGTGCTCATCATCCCTACCTCTATCATGATCAAGATCCGTGGGCTACTTCGTTCTTTACTTTGGTTAGGTAAATCCTCCAACCCCCGAGCTCTTGTTGCCTGGAACACGATCTGTCTCTCAAAGAAAGAGGGAGGGCTTGGTTTCAAAGAATTGTTATTATGGAACAAGACTTGCCTTTCTAAGATGATCTTCGAGCTCGACCCGGCTAACAAAAACCACAACCTTTGGGTGGACTGTATTAACGCCAACATCCTGAAAGGGCAGTCCATCTGAACCTACGAGTACAACTACAAGCATAGCTTCGTCTGGTGTCAAATCCTCAAAGTCCAGGATGAGATTATTGAATCGGCTAACTGCCATAACTTCATCAACATCACCACCAATCCATATGGTAAATTTTCCATCTTTTCAGCCTATAAGATTTACTGGAAGCCTCAAGCCCCTCACCCTCCCTACTGTCTCAGTATCTTCCAAATGTCTGAACGTTCCTAAATGTAGCTTCATAGCATGGTTGGCAAGCCACAACCGTCTCCCCACTCTTTCCAAACTTCTCTCATGGAACATCATCCAGGATGACACTTGCAAGATGTGCAACCTTCATATTAAAGATGAGGATCACCGGCCTTCTTCAGCATTGCAATTACTCTACCCTTGTGTTTGACCTTATCTCTAACTGGCTTAGAATTCCCAATCCCTAACCCTACGGTAGCAGCATTTGGGACTGGATCAACAAGATGAACCCTCAGAAGACCGACCTTGCTGCTCACGTGTCCATCTCCACCATCACTACCTACATCTACTTCAAATGGAAATCCCGTAATGCCCCCCATCTACAACCATAGTTTCACTCACGCAGCCACATGTGCCCACAACATCATCAACGCCACAAAGAGCTACACATCGAGTCATTGGAAAGAGAGATCCCAAAATTCTCTAACTTAGGCTAAGATCCTAGATATCCACCTTAGTGATGTTGCTTAGCTCAGTTTCTTTTGAACCTGTTGATCTCATTATACATGAGGCTAGTTGCCTTTTTGTACATCCTTTCTCTCAATACAAATTAACTTTTTTTTAAAAAAAAAAAGACAAAAAGTCTGAACACAAATAACACTAAGAGGATAAAATCCAAAATTATTTTAACCAACTCATAAATATGTAAATGTTAATTTGTTTATTTTTATCTTTGTACGTTATCTTTAATTTGTAACTCCTCTATCCTTCGTCATCCACTAGGACCACAATTTGCCGCTTATTATTCTTCTAAAATATTTATTTTAATTTATAAATATCAACAAATTTAATGTAATTGATAAAAATAAAAAAATATTATCAAATTAGCTGAATCATTTTACCTTTATACTTAGGCTTATAGATAAATACACAAATTAATGACAAGGGTCCCCAAATTTAATGATAATTATTATTAAAGAAAATTTAATGTTAACTTAATATTTTATACCCAATATACTTATATATGTGCAATATTTATGATTTTATATATTGTACATATAAATATGGCCTGTGTTCATCTTTCTACATCATTCCAACATGGCTATTTTTACTCCTTGCTTAGTTTTGTCTCTCATTGTTAGCATTTGCTTTTCTTATGCACTATCCGATGATAGTAGGAAGGTAAGTGCCCTATCTTGCTTATCTATGTTTAATCTTATTTGTTGCATTAGCCCATTGACTCGGGTTTGCTATTGTGTATTCATTTTATTTACTAATCAATGGTGCTAATAATACAGGCTTTTATTGTATATATGGGCTCGTTACCGAAGGAAGTGGAGTATGTACCATCTAATCATCACTTGAAAATCCTTCAAAGTGTTCTTCATGAGAGGTACTTTTGCAGATCAAATCTCACAAGCATATATTGTTTGATCTAAGCATGTATAAACTTATAATTACTTCAATTAACCCTTTGTTTTCTTCTATGTCCAAAAAGTACAATACCCGAGGACTCAATCATCAGAAGCTATGGTAATAGCTTCAATGGTTTTGCGGCCAAGCTCACCGAGATAGAGAAGGAAAAACTCATTCGTACGTAACTTTTACTTTGTATACCGTAAAAACGTACTTTCACTTAACCCTTTGTTTTCTTGTATACCAAAATTGTTGTTCGGAAATTTACATTTTGAGCCCAATTCCTCGTACCCAACACATAAAAACCCGCAAAGAAACGCTAAACAACTTACACTGTCGCTGTTCACGGATGACATGTGCCTGACTCGGAACCCAGATCCACCGGCCATAGAGCAAGAAACGTTAACACTTTAGGCGACAACCCATGAACTTTTAGGCCCAACTACTCAAACCCGACACACAACTCAAAACTTTTAAATTTTCCATGTGGGACACAATTGTATGCCAACAATTATGTGATAGTATATTTGATTGTATCTAATGATGACTTTAATTTTCTAGGTTTGGAGGGTGTGGTTTCGGTATTTCCCGACCGAACATTAAAACTTCAAACAACAAGATCTTGGGATTTCATGGGATTTCCCGAAAACATAAGGCGCAACAAAGTCATGGAGAGTGATATCATCATTGGCGTACTAGATTCTGGAATCTGGCCAGAATCGAAAAGCTTTAGTGACGAAGGTTTTGGTCCGATTCCTAGTAAGTGGAAAGGTCAATGCCCTCCATCATTTCCATGCAACAAGTAAGTCTTTTTTTTGAGAAAATCCGCGCGTTCCTTACTCATACCGAGTATATATAAGCGGGTATATGTTACGCACTCACCCTCGTAAGTACAACCGCACTTGTGTATAGCTTCTTGATCGAATATCACTTTCTTTTATTCACATATGCAAACAACAAGTGTGTGTCTATATATATATATATATATATATTGTTGTATGTCGGCTATTACACAAGCTTAAAGCACCGACATACACTATAAATTATCCTAACACTTCCTTCGAACCTTTAGAGTTCTCCATTCTATTTACACATTCTTTTTCCTTTTCGATTTGGGTCCAAATGAACATAATCAAGTCTAGTAAATCCATAATTAGATAGGTCCAAAATATAAATTATCCTAACACTTCCTCTCAACCATACTTGCTTCACCAAAGGATCTCTCCCCTGTCACTACCTTGGTGTTCGTGTTCCGGTTGACAGTAAATGACTCAACATCGCTAACTACCATTTACTCTTCTCAAACATCACTAAGAGAATCCAGCCTTAACCATCCCGAGGATGAGCACAACCTCTAGTCTCATTGCTCCTATACCACTCTTGTTATAAACATCTTTTCTAAATGGACCCGTCTTCCCTCAACCCCCCCTTCCCCTGATCTCTGGACTTGGCTCCATTATCTCCCAAGAAGCAACATTAACTTTTTTTTTAAAGGTTTGTATACTGAACAGATAAGAATTTACATGGGGTCATGCTATAACTATAACAAGATCAAAAGGGGAGATTACATGAGGGGAATTCCGAGTTGATTAGCCCAGAAAATAGAGGTAGGAGTTCTATCCTTCTAGTGGTATGAAACATGATTCTTTACGTCTTGAATGGCGTTGTGAGCACATATAGCGAAATGGGTGGCCTGATTATTATAGATGAGATCGTTTCTGGCCCTCCTGATGTGATAGATGTAACTCATGATAGAAGCAATGCGGATGTGAGCAATGAGGTCATGGAGATGAGGTTTGGTGGTGTTAAGCCACATCCAGACATTGCAACGAAACGGGTAGGGTTGTGGCGTTCTGGTTCATCTCGAGATGGACCAGATGGCCACCAATGCTCGTGTTTCAAGTATCACCTCTTTCATCTACTTCACTTGGAAAGCTCGTAAGGACCTCATCTTCAATAACACTTCTACACCTGCCATCAAAGCAACATGATTGACATGACTAAGAACTACTCATCCTACCACTGGAAATCACGCTCCCTAAAAACCCTCTTCTAGCGCTCAAAATCCATCTCCATTAATCATTCTCTTATTTCTCTCCTTCTTCATCTCTTATAATTCTTTTGTTTCATGTTTTATATCCTATTTCTAGTAGACTCTGTAAATTCTCCCCATTCTTATAAACGTAAACATCCAAAAAAAAAAAAAAAAAAACTTATACAACACAACACGTACAAGTTTAAAACAAGTCATACATACCAATTTGCTAAACTAACCCATAATTTATTATTTTCATGTCCATTTTATGATTTTATGAGAGTATTTTTCACTTTTCGTAATTTATATACAAACTCACCTATCCAAAAAAAAGACAGTCAGCAACATATCCTAAGAAGTATGCGTTATGACAGAAAGCTAATTGGAGCAAGAAATCTCTTATCATACTACAAAGCACCCAAAACTCCAAGAGATTTTTATGGCCATGGAACACATACAGCTTCAATAGCAGCAGGAAATGTAGTTCATGGTGCAAACTTCTACGGAATCGCAGAAGGATCCGCAAGAGGAGCAGTTCCATCGTCTAGGATAGCTGCATATCAAGTTTGTGAAGTCAGTTGCTTTGAGTCGGCTATCTTAGCAGGATTCGACATTGCCATCAAAGATGGCGTCGACATTATTAGTATTTCATTGATTTCACACCTCACCGGGGACTTGTATTCAGATAGCATCACGATTGGAGCATTTCATGCTATGGAGAAAGGGATATTGACTGTACAAGCTGGTGGAAACTTGGGTCCCTTGTTGGGTACGTCACGAAGTTTTGCACCTTGGTTGTTCTCCATTGCTGCAAGCTCCATTGATCGTCACATTGTCTCGAAAACGGTTCTTGGAAATGGACAAAACATGATTGTACGTGAGGTTTTACTTAGTTTTTAGAGAAAATTGTCTAAACAATACTCCGACTGACAAAATTTTTGTACCCCGTCGTTTAAACTATCAGAACGGTACCTCACTTATTGAGTCCGACCAAAGATTAGTATCTGGATTACTATTCACACGTTCAGTTAACAGATCGGTGTTAAATATAAGGGGGAAATTGTCCACCTACCTTAGGCAAAATTGTCCACCTACCTTAGATATTTATCACTGGTCTGTTAACTCAACAAGTAAACAGTAATCCAGGTACTAATATTTGGTCAGGTTCAATAAGTGAGTTACCGTTCTAATAGTTTAAACGACGGGTACTAAAGTTTAGACTACCTAAAAGATTGTGTATATATTGTTTGGACAATTTTAGCTAGTTTTTATGAGTATATTTAACACTTGTTATATATTTGTAGGGTAATGCTATTAACTCTAATGCGTTGGACGCAAGGAAGTACTCTTTGGTGTATGGGAAAGATGTCACAAGCACATGCTCTCTATTGGATGCAAGGTACGTATATATCAAGCTTAATATATAAGATTGATGGTACCGTCCGAGATAATAATGTTGAGAGGTTTCGAGCCTAGTATATAAGCTGTTGGTGTGCTACTTCTATTGGCAATTGGTTTTAGAATGGAACGACACTGGACTTACGTGCCGGACTCGAGTCTAACCTATATGTGTGCTCGTATACACACGATCCCACGCTGCATGCATGCACTTGTTCACAGGGATTTTGTTTTGCAATTGAATCGAGCGTTGTAAGACTCATGTTTAACTCGTTTTAAAATCGAGTTTCGAAGTGCCCTCGGGCTTGAGTTGCTCGGGTTATATGACAAACCTGAGATTGACTCGTGTTGTTATTCAAGCCAAAATTTTGTATGATTGTGTTCAACTCATTCAAAGTCAAGTTGGACCTAAGTTTAACGAGCTTGAACTTGAAGCGATTTGTTTTTTTAACTCAACAAGTTGAGTAATGGACTTTGATGCAGGACTTGCTCTGATGGATGTCTTGATACCAAGCTAGTGAAGGGGAAGATTGTGATATGTGATGGAATGTCCGGGTTCGATGAACCAGCTAGAGCTGGTGCAGCCGGGGCAATTGGACTGTCACTAACCGAGAATGTGTCGTTCATTAATCCCTTGACCGTCTCTTGTTTAGAACTTGTAGACTACTTTGAACTTCAAGATTACTATAACCAATCAAAGTAATCATCGGCATTGATCTTCTTAATAACTCAAACTTTCAAACTATTTCATTTTTATTAATGATAAAGTTGATCTTCTATTCTTTCTCCTCACAGATCGCCCGTCGTGTCCATCCATAAAACCGAAGCCCTTAAAGACTCATCCGCGCCGGTCGTCGCGTCGTTCTCTTCTAGAGGCCCAAATACACTCGCTCGTGATATCTTAAAGGTTTTTAAACTCACCTTTTTCTCATCTTGTGATAAATTTAGTGGTCCACTATGACGTGGATTTCATACGTACATCCGAGTGTAGATGCGCATTAGGTCTGAGTCAAGCACTTAATTCGTCTTGTAATGTTATTATAGCCAGATATAACAGCTCCGGGGACTACCATCCTTGCTGCATATTCTCCCATGGCTCAACTTACAACTTACACTCAAGACAAGAGGTCTGTGAATTACAGCATAATGACCGGAACATCCATGGCTTGTCCTCATGTTGCCGGTGCATCTGCTTACGTTAAGTCGTTCCATCCGACTTGGTCTCCTTCCGCGATTAAATCCGCTCTCATGACAACCGGTATACATGCAAAACATAAACATGCATGCCCTACATACGCATATATACGACTGTAGCTTAAGTAACACTTAGTTATTTTCCTTGTATAGCTTGGGAGATGAACGTTGTACAAAACCCGGATGGTGAATTCGGGTATGGAAGCGGACACATTGATCCGGTGAAGGCAGTGGAGCCGGGGCTAGTGTACGAATCCGACACAAATGACTACGTTAACTTCATGTGCAAAATGGGATACAATGCAACAATGATCGAGTTGGTAACTGGACACAAGATTACGTGCACTACAAGTAATGTTGTATCCAAGAACTTTTTACCGGTTGATATGAACTACCCGTCCATGGCCGCTGCTAGTCGTTCTTCTACTACTGACTTCATTGTTGAGTTCCAGAGGACAGTGACAAATGTTGGCCGCGCAAACTCCACTTATAACGCAATTGTTATGTCGAGTTCTAATATTAAGGTGACAGTTCAACCGAGTTTCTTGTCATTTAAGTCATTGGACGAGAAGAAGTCTTTTAGTGTAAGTGTTGAAGTTAGAATTATTGGAGTAGAAGGAAGAGAGACTGCATCTCTTACATGGTTTGATGGATTTCATAAGGTAAGAAGCCCTATTGTCATATACAATAAGAATCTAGTCCAATAAGTTGAATGTAAGGTATTGTCATATACAAGAAGAGCCTTTTAAGAGCACTCACCAACACATTTTTAGTATTTTGAGAGAGTTGTTGTGACACCAAATAACTATTAACTACGTGTTACACAGGGTATTTCCGGATATCCGATATAATCCGAAGGCCCGGATATTCGATCCGAAAATCTTATAAAATTCCGATCTGAATCCAATCTGAGAGCACCGAATATCCGACCGTTTTATCTGGATTGGATATCCGATCCTGATCCGAAGATCCGATCCGATCGAAGTATATATTCTTATCCGATGCGACTTTTTTCTCCAAACCTCGATCCATATACGATCCGATGATCTGAAAAATATCCTCCGGCAAATGGCTGCTTCTCTACATACATGTCTAGTTTCCTTCATCACCATCAAGTACAAATGCTACTCAATTCAACTCAACGAGGATATTTTTCCTCCAGCTAAACCATTTGCTGAAAAGAGTAACTAAAAATATCCTTCATCACCATCAAGTATGAATGAGGAAAAATATCCTCATTCATAGTCGATTTTTTGATACACTTTGCATTTGCCTTCATCACCATCAAGTATCCGTCCTTGTCGAAGAAACTACATGCATGTCTAGTTTCCTTCATTTTTTGTAGTTCTACGGGTTTTTCTCCGTGAAATTCTTCGGTTATGTCTCTAGTTGTACACTCAAGACTTGAGTTCATAACGGGATACCTCGAACAATAGCTAACTGCAATTATGATAACGGGTCAGTTTTGTAACGGAAGATTGCGTATATGAAGATGAGGATGAAGAGAATTATTTAGATGAAGAATTAGGGGATGAAATTGTTTAAGAGGGTGAATATGAATATAAATGAATGAGTGTTTGGTAAAATTAATATGATTGTGGGTAAAATTACGAAAAGTACTTGTTATATTTTTTTTATACATGAAAGAAATGAAAAAAAAAGTGGTAAAAGTGAGATTTTACCCTCAATAATCTTCATAATTCCTATAATCAAAGTTTCAGAGGATTACAAAATTCTCATAATTTAATTCCCTTAACCTCCGTAATCTAACCCCTTTAATCTCCTTAATTCCTTACCCTCTTTTAATTCTCATAATATTAATCTCCTTAATTTATAAATGAAATAAATTAATCAAATGTAAAAAAAAATGGTATAACTAGTAGGGGGTGATATTGAAGATTCTAAGATTACAGGATAAAATCGAAGATTCTGAGATTACATTGATCAATTAATTACGGGGTGAAATTAAAGATTATGAGATTATATAGATAAATTAATCATGAATTTTTAAACCCTTCTACATAGATTATGATAAGCCGGGATGAATTATTTCACCATCGTCCCCATTCGCATCGAACATACCCCTAATACTAATAATAAAAAATTGTAAGTAAAATAAAATATAATTGCATCCATGTCTCATTACCCTGCGAGGATCATAATTAACTTCAATCATAGACGGTGATAAATCAACTCAACGAGGAGAACGAGCATGATCCGAAAAGAGTAACTAAAAATTGTCGTATCAAGAAGTCGAGAAAGTTATAACGCAAAGTGTATTTTGGTGAAATACAAACCTAAATATCGTGGCCTCTCTTATCACTCTCCAGGCATTCTTTCTCTGGATCTCAAACCTTTGCAGCCCGATATCCAATTCCGTTTTAAGTTGGATCTCCCATGAAGGCTTCAACTCTACTGTCGCCCTTTTCTGGTCGAGCCCCCTTTCATACCCTAGTCCATTCCACTTGCAAACTCTCATACACAAACTCAAACGCCTCAAACCTACACTCAAAAAATTTCCCAGCCAGAAAATGGAGTATCTCCACACCTCCATTGAAAACCTAAAAGCCACTCTTGCCGCCACACAAACGCAACTCCAAACAGCCCCTCTAAACCCCCTTCCCATCGGTCAGGAACGCCAGTTGTCGGCTCTTCTCTTCGGAAACATGGAGCGCTTACGTTCTACTCTCTGTCAGCTTTCAAAACCTTCTTGGTTTAAATTTGGGGATAACTATAACGCTTTATTCTTTAAGAGCATTACCGCTCGTCGAGCCTTAAACGCAATTAAATCGTTACTCAATCCCTCAATTATAGGAAGCGGCCCCACAAATAACCCCGACGAGATTTCGTCCATCCTAATCTCCCACTTCTCCTCCATTCTTAATCCAAATTCAACCCATAACCCCCTTAACCTCTTCCCCGATTGTCCGCTACCATTTCTCACCCCAGCCGACTCTTCAACCCTTAATTGCGCTGTTATTGCTGAGGAGATAAAAAAACACCCTCTTTAGCATGAGCGACTCAAAGTCTCCCGGGCCTGACGGTTACAATGCCGGATTCTTTAAGGCTTCATGGAACACTACTGGTGAATTATTTTCAAAGGCTATTATGGAGTTCTTTGTCTCAGGAAAGCTTTTCCACCATTTTAACCATTTCTCCGTTTCCTTGATCCCAAAGAAACCAAACCCGACTCTCCCTTCCGATTACAAACCAATCTCCTGCTGCAACACCACATATAAGGTAATTGCAAAAATTCTGGCCGCCAGACTTAATGCTATTCTACCTTCTATCATTGGTGATTACCAGGGCGCTTTCGTTAAAGGAAGGTCAATCAAACACAACATCCTCATATGTCATGAAATCTTCAAGAAAAACAACCAGCGTAACACTTCACCTAGATGTGCTCTTAAGGTGGACCTCTCCAAAGCTTTTGATATGGTGGATCACAAGTTCATTCCGAACTGCCTGGGTAGAATGGGTTTCCCGACTGCTTTTATTCGATTGATCGATGAATGCATCTCCACCCCTTCTTACTCCCTTAATCTAAACGGCTCTCTCAAAGGCTTCTTCAAGGGCTCCAAAGGACTCAGACAAAGCTGTCCACTATCCCCCCCCCCTCTTTTCACCATTGCAATGGAAGTTCTTTCTTCCATGATCCAGGTTAACACCACAACTCCCAATTTCAACACTCACCCCAAGTGTGCTAACCCCCGCATTACGCACCTTTGCTTTGCGGATGACCTCATGCTATTCTGCCGAGCCGACCTTACCTCCATAAACATCATGAAAGAAACACTCAATCACTTCGGGCTCTATTCTGGTCTTCACCTTAACATTTCCAGGTCATCAATTTTCATTGGAGGCCTCCCTAGCCTTGACTGCGACCTCCTCTCACGTGATTCTGGACTGCCTCAAGGCTCTCTCCCGTTCACCTATCTCGGCATACCTATTGGAAGTAGACGTCTCAGAACTGCCGACTACCTTCCTCTCATCACCAAGATTACTAACAAGATCAACTCCTGGAGTGCCAGGAACCATTCATATGCAGGGAGGAAGCAAATTATTTCCTCCATTCTGATGGCAATTAGCTCCTACTGGTGTTTTGTGCTCTTGATCCCACCCTCAATCGTCAACCGAATTTGGAGCCTCCTCAGATCATTTTTGTGGTCTGGTACGGAGTCCAGTGCTCGAACACTCGTGGCCTGGAATGTCATCTGCCATAGCTCTAACGAAGGCGGACTTGATTTTAAAGAGCTCCTTTCATGGAATAAGGCGTCCATTTCCAAACTTGTTGCTGATCTGGAACAAGGCCGACCTAGTCTATGGGCTGCTTGGGTTAAATCGAACATCCTCAAACATCAGACCATTTGGTCCTATCCAGCAAATTACAAGCATAGTCACGTTTGGTGCTCGATCATAAAGATCCGGAATGAAATTCTTGAGTACCACAATGCTGCTCTTTTCTCCAACATCACTACCAAGCCTGACGGCTCTTTCTCGACCACTGCTGCCTACAGCTTCTTGAGACCAAGCTCCCCCGCCATCTTGCCTTACCAGTATGGGATCATCTGGAATGGACTGAACATTCCGAAGTGCAGCTTCATTGCGTGGATTGCTAGTCATAACCGACTTCCTACTCTCTCTAAGCTTCAAACTTGGAATCTGGTCCAAGACAACACTTACAAACTATGTGGCTCTCACCCGGAAGATGAATTTCATCTCCTCTATCTCTGCAACTTCTCCACTGTTGCTCTTGACATAATCTCCCGGTGGTCCAGATTACCTGCCCCATGCCCCTACAGCAATAATTTATGGGCCTGGCTAGGATCTCTTCCTCCCCAGAAAAATGATCTTCAAACACAAGTTCGCATCTCCTCGATCACATCTTACATCTACTTTGTTTGGAAGGCACGAAATGATTTCATCTACAACAATCGGATTACTCACCCATCTACCTGCAGTCGCAACGTCATCCTTGCTACCAAGTCATTGAAAGGATAGATCACAAAATTCTCTCATGTGGGCTAAACTGTTTGGCATCCATCTTACTTAGATTGCTAGTTTTCCCTTTCTTTTCGCTCTTGTAATGGTCTAGAAGACCCTCTGTAAATCCTTTCTGGTATACAAATTAAACTTTCAAAAAAAAAAAACCTAAATATCGGAGACAATAAAAATGTCCGTCTTTTTCTTTAACTCTTTGTACTTTTTATGTAAAGAGGTTAACCTAAAATCCAGAGTTTTCAAACACTTACGTCTGATCCAAAAAAAAATAGGATAATTGAATTTAGGTTAAAACAAACCCCGGGTTCAAATTTCCGGACTCAACCTTGTTTTTTTTTTATTAATTTGAATTGGGTTTTCCGGTTCAATCAAAATTTGATTAGTCTTATAATAACCGAGCCTTTTATAAGTGAAAGATTGAGTATGGTATTGTATAATACTGAAAATGGTAATTGAGCAATTAATTTTCAATAAATGTATAATCGTGACAAAAGTAAATATATCTAATATGGTAAGATTCAATGTGAAAAATTAGAAAGTAATTATAAATATAATTAAATGAGTCACTATGACGAAGTATGAAATTTTATTCTGAATATGGAAGAAAATTAGTGAGTCACTATGACAAATTTGATCAGTGATTGATAATTGATTAGTACTATTTTGAGCAATTACCTTTATTTATTCATTACTACAATTTTGAGTTTTTAATTTTCAGCTTTTATAGTATAATTTGTTTCAGTCTTGCATCTTGTACGGTATGGTCTAAATTTAATAGATTAATAATTGGAAATTGAGAATGTATAATTGTTATTATAAATAAAATTATTTCACACAAAAGTTATTCAAATAAAATAAGTTATATATTAAAGAAAGGAAAATGGAATAAAAACACGCAAAAATAATACCATATAACGTCATTGAAAGAATATATACTTACACAAATTTCTTTAAACAAAATAAAAACCATAATAATCAGCAATTTTCATATAGAAAATTAAAAGTAAAAACCATAAATAATCAGCAATTTTTATATAGAAAATTAAAAGTATAAACCTTATATAATCAGCAATTTTTATATTAATTTGTAATCTAAAAAAATACAAAATACCCTTATATGTATATGTATTTGCAGTAATTTCAAAGGCTAAACTTAATCGATGAGCGTAGAATAACAAAAAAAAAAATCATATGAACTATTTATAATATATTGAATATCTTATAATAAAAAATCTATTATATATATACTAATATCAAAGTAGTTTGTATATTATTAATTCTACAAATTTCTATTTACATTTTCAATAATGTTAATTTCACAAAATTTATTTTAAATTTTTTTTAATCGAAATTAAAATAATATATTTCCCTAAACTTATACACTACTCCAAGTTGTTTTTTTTTATCGATTTGAGACAACTTAATTTCCAAATGCCTCATCAACCGTAACCGTATGACTAGGTTGACACTTGATATCATGTCTTAAGGCCGTCTCGTCTAATCGGTCGAGACAATCACAATACAAGTTAATGTATTAAGGCAAACAAACCCAATGAACAAGGACCAAACAATGAATCGGTCCAATATCATGTTAAATTATATACCGGTGGGTTCAACTAACATGGAAAACACATGTCCGATGTATCTCATACAAACGAGCACAAAATTTTATTTTGAAACCAATATAATTACCATAAAAAGAGTAACACATGTCTTGTTTTAACAGTTTGACCCGAGTGACACTTGATATCATGTATTAAGGCCGTCTCGTCTAATCGTACGAGACGATCACAATACAAATCTCCATCAATGTATTAAGGCAAACAAACCCAATAAACCAGGACCAAAAAATGAACCGGTCCAATACCATGTTAAATTATACACCGGTGGGTTCAACTAACATAGAAGACACACGCCCGATGTGTCCTATACAAACACGCACGAAATTTTATTTTGAAACCAATTTAATTACCGTAAAAGAGTAACCCACTAAACTTATATACTATATGATTTTTACAATTTTCTCACAACATGATTACAACTTTTTTGATAATCAACAAAGAAAAATTGAGACGTGTACCCACACACATCTCCTTATCTTCCTATATATACATGGCCAAAGGCTATACTTTCAACTCATCCGAAAATGGCTTCTTACACTAAATCCTTCTTGTCCTTTCTCATTCTTTGCATTTGCTTTTCTCATACACTATCCGATGATGGCAGAAAGGCAATTAACTTCTCTTGTCTTGTTTCTATTCTAATCAAATGCAAAGTATATTTCGTAATCAATCATATATGATTTTAGCTTATGAACATTTTTCCTTTCATGCAGCCGTACATTGTGTACATGGGTTCTTTACCTAATGAAGTTCAGTACGTACCATCTTCTCATCACTTGGAAATCCTCGAAAGTGTTCTTGATCAAAGGTAGTTTTTGTGACGATTAAGGTTCTTGTTTTCTCAAATTTGTACAATATTTAATTACTTTATATAACCCTTTGTTTTCATTTGTTCAAAAAGTACACCTCCTGAGAATTCTCTGATCAGAAGCTATAGTCATAGTTTCAATGGATTTGCGGCCAAGCTCACTGATATGGAGATGCAAAAGATTAGTCGTAAATTCTCATAAACAATCTCGACCTCATGCAATCCTTTGTAATTTATACTATCACATTTTCGCATCCTCTAATTACGAGTATGTTTGTTTAGGTTTGGAGAACGTGGTTTCTGTATTTCCGGATGAGAAGAAGCAACTACAAACGACAAGATCTTGGAATTTCATGGGATTTCCCGAAACTATACAACGCAATACAATCATTGAGAGCGACATCATCATCGGTGTTCTAGACACTGGAATCTGGCCGGAGTCCGAAAGCTTCAACGACTACGGTTTTGGTCCGATTCCTAGTAAATGGAAAGGTCAATGTCCACATTCAACTTCTTTCCCATGCAACAAGTAAATATTTCTTCCCCCTGAATCATATTATAATAATTTACTCAACAAGTTATCTAAGAACTTCATTTCCGAACCAAACTGTGCCTTGCAGAAAACTAATTGGAGCTAGAAATCTCGTATCAAACTCGAACAAAATCGAAACTCCAAGAGATATAAATGGCCATGGAACACATACAGCTTCAACAGCAGCAGGAACCCTAGTTTCTGGTGCAAGCTTCTACGGATTAGCTAAAGGAACAGCAAGAGGAGCAGTCCCTTCTTCTCGAATCGCGGCGTATAAAGTTTGCAGCCATGATGGATGTTCCGATTCCGATATATTAAGTGGATTCGACAATGCTATTAAGGATGGCGTCGACATCCTTAGTGTTTCAATTGGTCCATTTAAACACGTCCCTGAGTTTTACCAGGATAGTATTGCAATCGGAGCTTTTCATGCTATGGAGAATGGGATATTGACTGTACAAGCTGCAGGAAATAGCGGTCCGACGTTAGGTTGGGTTGTGAGTGTCGCACCTTGGTTGTTTAGTGTGGCTGCAAGCTCCATAGATCGTCACATTGTTTCGAATCTGGTTCTCGGAAATGGGAAAACATACACCGTAAGTTTAAGTTTCACTAATTTGTTCTTAAGATTTTTTTCTGTAATTGTTTTGTTTCCCTTACGTTCGTTATTGATTGTTTTGTAAGGGTAATGCTATAAACTCTAACACAATGGAGAAAAAGAACTACACTTTGGTGTATGGGAAAGATGCAACAAGCATTAATTGTTCCGCATTGGATGGAAGGTACAGTAATTTTACTATTTTTATTAACATTGTTTTATATTTTAAACAAAATTCTTGAATTTAACGTTGGGTTATGGATGTTGAATAGTACTTGCATTGATGGATGTCTTGACACCAAGCTAGTGAAGGGAAACATTGTGATCTGTGATTCATTTGATTACCCGACGCCCGACGTAGCCATAAGAGCCGGTGCAATTGGTGTCATAATACCGAGAGACAATGGGGGTAACGACTCCTCCATTTATCCATTGACCGTCGCCGCCTTAGATGAAGAAGACTATTCAGAAGTTATACATTACTATAACCATTCAAAGTAATATAACTTATCGAAACCCTAAAGATCGATGGATCTTCTTGCTTTCTTTAGTTTCGTATTCAATTATAAACAAAAGATGAGAAAATTGACAACTATTCTTGTTTATCTATTAGAACACATGTCGGGTACATCCAAAAAACCGAAACTTTTATCGATTCCTCGGCTCCTATTGTCGCAACGTTCTCTTCTAGAGGGCCAAATCGAATCGCGCCTGGTATTTTGAAGGTGTGTATTATTTTTAAGATAAAATCTTACTATAACATACTAAAAACCCTTTTGCCCTAATTATGTTGTATTGTTATTGTAGCCGGATATCACAGCTCCGGGGAGTGACATTTTGGCGGCATATTCGCCCTTGGCTCCCCTTACGCCAATTTCTGATTTAGACAAGAGGTCGACAAATTACAGCATAGTTTCCGGAACATCCATGGCTTGCCCTCATGTTTCCGGTGCATCCGCCTATATCAAGTCGTTTCATCCGACTTGGTCTCCTTCCGCTATTAAATCCGCCCTCATGACAACCGGTATACATGCATTAATGCTTCTTGGTTCTCACATTGTGATTTTATGTAGGAAAAATTACAGTCTAAGTAAACTCTTTGTTATTGTCCATGTACGTACATGTATAGCTTGGAAGATGTATGATTCAAATAACCCGGGTGGTGAATTCGGGTATGGAGCGGGCCACATTGATCCGGTGAAGGCGGTGAAACCCGGGCTAGTCTATGAATCCGATACAATTGACTATATGAACTTCATGTGCAAGTTAGGTTACAATGCAACAATGATTAAGCTTATAACCGGAAGAGATACTACGTGCATTTCTAAAAGCAATACGGATATTTCTTCGGCTGACTTGAACTACCCATCAATGGCGGCCAAGATTGATTCGGATGCTAGTGAGTTCTCGGTCGAGTTCAAGAGGACTGTGACGAATGTCGGCCATGCAAACTCTACATATGACTTGTTGCTCGTTTATGAATCGGAAATGGAGGTGATCGTCGAACCAGACCGCTTGTCTTTCGAGTCGGTGAACGAGAAGAAGTCGTTTAGTGTGAGAGTTAAAGGAGTAATGGGGGATAAAGGAAGGAAGACTGCATCTCTTACTTGGTTTAATGACTACCATGAGGTTAGAAGCCCTATTGTCATATACAAATTTGATACAGCTTGATTATGTAATAAGTAAGATATAATGTAATGTGGGCCAGTAGCCTCGTAAAAGCAGAATGATATATAAGAGAAAATAAAGAACAATTATCTTGCACATTGATTAATTAATATCTCTATGTGAACTGTATTACATTCGAAAATCAATTAACAAGAATATCGATCATACCCTGGTCACCCAATTTATATGTGAATTATCTTAAAAGCATGATGGCCCAATCTCAAATGCACTCGCGGCTGTTAACTCCACCTTGATAAATAAGACATTACTTATGGTTGATGAAAGTCAAAACCTTGGTTTCCAGGTTTTGGTAAGATCTTACAAGTGTTGGTAAAGTCTTTACAGTGTCTGGTAAGGCCTTACCATATTACAGAAAACCTTGGTTTTCAGGTTTCAGTAAGGCCTTACATAAACTGTTAAGACCTTACCAAAACTGGACAAAAACTACAATTGAGTTACGTACGTCCAAGTGGCTTTTCCTTCTTGTTGAGTTAATTAAGGGATTTGATTTTTAACAAATCTTTGATTTGTTTTAAATAAATCTTCTTGAGATAAAATTGGAAGATTTCCTAACCTCAACAAATCTTTGACCGTGTTTGACTGATTGACTTCAACAAACAAAATCTCAACAAAATAGAGTGGATCAAATCTCAACAACCCAAGATCTCCGAGGATCACGAAGGCAAGATCTTTTTCAACGTTAAAGAATGCTGATACGCTTGCCTATTTAAAGAGACAAAGAACATGAGACAAAATACACGTTCATTGCCTACTTCGAAAACACAAGTGATAAATTCGATTTATCTTACAAAGTGCCGTTCTCACATTCGAAGCTTCATCATTCTACTTCCCTAAGAGTGTGAGATCCTTTTCGAGCTGATAGTATAATTCAACTAGGATCATACAAACCGTTATCACTTCTAAACACGTTGGATACGAGTATTGTATCTAGAGTACTTTAGTTTTTCTTTTCGAGTGAGTGAGTTGCTAGATAGGAAGTGTAAGACTTTTGAGTTTAGAAGAGGGAAGGTCTTCTGAAGATTGTATCTGGAACTCATCAAGAAGAAGGAAAATAAAGCTACTTGAATCCTAGGGTTGAATCAATCCTAGGCGGGGACTAGGTCGTGTTGGTGACCGAACCTCGTTAACATATCGTGTGTCCTTTACTGCTCTTTACATTCCTGGTTTGTCTAATCTTTACACTTAATTCCAATCTTATAGAAACGTGTAAGGTCTTATAATTACGAGTAAGACTTTATCTCATTTGATAAGGTCTTATTTCTTTCGATAAGGTCTTACCTATCCTAAGATTGCGAAAAGTTTCCATACTCTATTCATCCCCCCTTCTAGAGTATTGGATAAACTATTTTATCTGCCTATTCCGCATTTCAGCGGCATTTTTCCAATAAAATTTTGTTGTGATGCACAAATGACAACCTCAAGAAATAAACCAGAATTATAGTAGAGAATTCCCTCCAAAACGAGAGGTAAAAAAATTTTATTGTAGTCTCATAAGGTCGTGTCAAAGTCCGATATAAACGGACCGGTAGAACGGGGTCGTGTGCATACGAGCGCACATGCGTGTTAGGCCCAAGCCCGGCCCAGGTTCTATATAGGAGGAGTAGGAGGAGTAGCTCACCGACCTTAGGAGTGTCCCATCTTTCGACGTGGGATACTAGACTCGGAGTGTCACGAAGTTGATATGTGATAAACTTCTTCATTTGTGTCTCTTTGAGAATCTTGAGGCATTCTTGTACGTTTCTTCGTCATGATTGATGAGAATCATCTATTGCAGCGATCTTTGATTGCCGTCTACCATGTTCATGCGTGTTATCTATCTCGTCTTTCAAATATATACAAAAATAGGTCTAGATTAGACAAGTTTTTCAATTTCTCACAACAAACAAGAGCGGATCTACACCAATCCCGTTCCAATCCAAACAAACACAACAAATCGACCATACACAAAGAATTAAAGAAAAGAAAAGGCTCTATGAGATTTTCCGGCAAAAGCCTCTTCACTTGAATCCCGCACTCCTTCGTAACTCTCTTTCTCTAAATCTCGATCCAGTGTCTTCGATCTTATCTTCTCTTCTCCATCTATCTCTCCTTCTCTCTGTGTCGCTCAGCTACTCTCTCCTTCTCTCCTCCATCTATCTTTATGTTTCTTTTGTGCTGTAGGGTTTTGTGCTGATGTAAAATGTGGGCCAGCCCACTTGGTCAGATTTTTAGCTAGCCCATATACTCTTTTGTTGTTGAAAAAACCCAATCAAAACCACTTCAGCCATAACGTGCAGCCAAAACCCTACAAAAACTATACAGATATTAGAAGTCACCCAGCTTTACAAAAGTTTTACAAAAAAGCACACCTCCTGAGAATTTTAATTATTTTGTATAACCCTTGGTTTTCATTTGTTCAAAAAGCACACCTCCTGAGAATTCTCTTATCAAGAAGCTATACTCATAGTTTAAATGACTTTGTGGCCAAACTCACTGATCAGGAAAGGCAAAAGCTTAGTCGTACGCGATTATTAACTCTCTCCCATGCACTCCTTTGTATTTAAACTTTCAGATCTTCGCACACATCTTTCGATTATGATTAGGACTGAACAGGTTAGGTACAGTTTATCGAACCGAGTAGTTTCGGTACATACCGAATCGAAAACCGACAATTTCGATTCAGTCTTGGGTCTGCATTCTTTTAAAATATTTTTAAAGTAGAGAGCTTCTTTACCACGTGTCAACGCCACCATTCACGCAACTTCCAAAAAATATTTTTAAAAAGTTATTATTTTGATTATTTAAAAAAAAACAAATCACCGAATATATAATTAGTTTTTTAAGTCTTACTATTTTTAGAAATTTAGTAATTCTTCTAATTAAATTCTAAACATATTTATTTTTATTCGGAGCTAATTTATAATTATTAAAAAAATTATATAAATTTCAATTTTAAGTAAATATTATTTAATATATAACTATAAGATAAAAAAAAACTTAAAAGAGAATTAAAAATAATAATAACCATTATAATTTTATTCTTTAGATTTTTATCTTACAAATATAATATGAATTTAGGTTAAAAGAAATTTCGGGTTCAAATTTATGGATTCAACCTAAAGTTTTTTAACAATTTGAATTGGGTTTTTGGGTTCGATCAATTTTTGATAGATCTCATAATAACCAATAAGTAAAAGATTGAGTATGATATTGTATAATGCTGAAAATGGTAATTGGGCAATTAAATTTAAATAAATGTATCATCGTGACAAAGTTAAACTTATCAAAAATGGTAAGATTCAAACTGAAAATTTAGTGACTATTAAATAAATTTAAATGAATCATTATGACAAAGTATGAGACTTATTCAGATAATGGAAGAAATTTAATGAGATATTATGGCCAAGTTAATTAGTGATTGATTGAGTCACTGTATGATAATCATATTGTACTGATTATCGAGCAATTATCATTATTTAAATGCGTCATTGAGTCACTAAATAATATATTACACAAAGAAATTATTTTTAAAAAAAAATAAGTTGATAAAAAAGATAATACCTTATTTAAGGTAATTTCAAAATAACTTTATTGATTAAGGTAACTCAAAAAATAGCTTTTTTTTTTGTTTTTTTTATAATAACTGATAACTTTATTAATTTTCATTTACAAACAATAAATTGAAAATTAAAAACAAAAACATAAATAATTAGCAACTTTTTTTTATAATTTGTCATCTAAAAATACGAAATACCTTACATGTACATTTTTAATAATTTCAAAGACTAAACTTAATCGATGGGTGTAGAATACAAAAACAAAATAATTCATAGGAACTTTTTATAATATATTGAATATATTATAATACAAAATCTGTTATTTATAACAATATCAAAGTAATTTTTAATTTGGTATCATCTCAAGAGTACGTGCTTTATGTGCCGGTCTATTAATTATTAGTTCTACAAATTCATTTTAACATTTTCAATAATGGTAATTTCACAAAATTTCTTTCAAATAAGTTTTTGATTGAAA
This sequence comes from Fagopyrum esculentum, assembly GCA_033239045.1. Lineage (NCBI taxonomy): Eukaryota > Viridiplantae > Streptophyta > Magnoliopsida > Caryophyllales > Polygonaceae > Fagopyrum > Fagopyrum esculentum. Next base: position 2,927,507 of record BSUD01000002.1, on the reverse strand, counting down.
TTAAAACCATAAATTTCACCAAACTTATATATCACAATAGTTGTTTATTATATTTTATTTGGACACATCTAGTCAAGTGTAACCATCTGATTTGATTGAGACTTGATATCACGCTTACGACCGTATGATCTAATTGGAAGAGACAATCGTTATCCAAATCTCCATCAATAACTTAAGACAAACAAACCAAATAATTCAGGATTAGAGAACAAACCGCTCTAATACCGTGATAAATTTTATATTGATGGCGGCAATTGATGTGGTAGACACACATCCGATGAGTCTCTCGTAAATACAAAATTTCATCTTAAAACCAATATACGTAGAAAGAATAACACACTAGACCTAGACACATCTCCTTATCTTCCTATATATACATGGCCAAAGGCTATACTTTCAACTCATCCGAAAATGGCTTCTTACACTAAATCATTCTTCTCCTTTCTCATTCTTTGCATTTGCTCTTCTCATGCACTATCCGATGATGGCAGAAAGGCAACTTCTTTAGCTTGTCTTGTTTCTATTCGAATCAAATGCAAAGTATATTTCGAAAGCAATCATATATGATATTAGCTTATGAACATTTTTCCTTTCATGCAGCCGTACATTGTGTATATGGGTTCGCTATCTAATGAAGTTCAATACGTACCATCTTCTCATCACATGGAAATCCTCGAAAGTGTTCTTGATCAAAGGTAGTTTTTGTGAAAATTAAGGTTCTTGTTTTTTCAAATTTGTACAATATTTAATTACTTTATATAACCCTTTGTTTTCATTTGTTCAAAAAGTACACCTCCTGAGAATTCTCTGATCAGAAGCTATAGTCATAGTTTCAATGGCTTTGCGGCCAAGCTCACTGATATGGAGATGCAAAAGATTAGTCGTATGTGATCATAAACTATCACATTGTAACTTAAACTATCACATTTTCGCGTTCTCTAATTCCGAGTTTGGTTATTTAGGTTTGGAGAATGTGGCTTCCGTATTTCCGGATGAGAAGAAGCAACTACAAACCACAAGATCTTGGAATTTCATGGGATTTCCCGAAACTGTACAACGCAATACGATCATTGAGAGTGACATCATCATCGGTGTTCTAGATACCGGAATCTGGCCGGAATCCGAAAGCTTTAAAGATGAAGGGTTTGGTCCAATTCCTAGTAAATGGAAAGGAGAATGTCCACAGTCTTTCCCATGCAACAAGTAAATATTTCATCCCCTTGAATGTTACTATTGTAACTTCGTCAACAAGTTATCTAATAGCTTCATTTCCTAACGAAATTCTGTCTTACAGAAAGCTAATCGGAGCTAGAAATCTCATATCAAACTCGAACGAAACCGAAACTCCAAGAGACATAGCTGGCCATGGAACACACACAGCTTCAACAGCAGCAGGAACCCTAGTTTCTGGTGCAAGCTTCTATGGAATAGCTCAAGGAACAGCAAGAGGAGCAGTACCTTCTTCTCGAATCGCGGCTTATAAAGTTTGCAGCCATCAAGGATGCTCCGATTCCGATATATTAAGTGGATTCGACAATGCTATTAGGGATGGCGTAGACATCCTTAGTGTTTCACTTGGTTCAGGATATGGCTATGAGTTGTACAAGGACAGTATTGCAATTGGAGCTTTTCATGCTATGGAGAATGGAATATTAACTGTACAATCTGTAGGAAATAGCGGCCCGACGTTGGGTTGGGTTTCGAGTGTCGCACCTTGGTTGTTTAGCGTCGCTGCTAGCTCAATTGATCGTCGCATTGTTTCGAATCTGGTTCTCGGAAATGGGAAAACATACACCGTAAGTTTAAGTTTCACTAATTTGTTCTTAAGATTTTTTTTAAGTGTTTTGTTTCCCTAACGTTCTTTTTTGATCGTTTTGTAATTAGGGTAATGCTATAAACTCTAACACAATGGAGAAAAAGAACTACACTTTGGTGTATGGGAAAGATGCAACAAGCAATTGTTCTGCATTGCAAGGAAGGTATAGTAATTTTACTATTTTTCTTAGCATAGTTTATGTTTTAAACGCAATTCTTGAATTTAATGGGTTGTGCTATGGATTTTGATGTATTTTGAATAGTACTTGCATTGATGGATGTCTTGATACCAAGCTAGTGAAGGGAAACATTGTGATATGTGATGGCTATTACTACCCGACAGACGACGTAGCCATAAGAGCCGGTGCAATTGGTGTCATAGCACCGGCATACGACCGGAAGAATGTGTCCTACATTTATCCATTGACTGTCGCCGCCTTAGATGAAGGCGACTATTCGGACGTTAAATGTTACTATAACCAATCGAAGTAATAACGAAACCCTAAAAATCGATGGATCTTCTTGCTTTCTTTAGTTTAGTTTTCAACGATGAGAAAATTAAAAACTATTGTTGTTTATCTATCAGAATACATGTCGGGTACATCCATAAAACCGAAGCTTTTGCCGATTCATCGGCTCCTATTATCGCTACATTCTCTTCTAGAGGGCCAAATCTTATCGTGCCTGGTATTTTGAAGGTGTGTATTATTTTTTAGATAAATTTTACTATAACATACTATAAACTCTTTTGCCCTAATTATATTGTTACGTTATTGTAGCCGGATATCACAGCTCCGGGGAGTGACATTTTGGCGGCATATTCGCCGGTTGCTTCCCTTACATCAAGGTCCCATTTAGACAAGAGATCGACAAATTACAGCATAATCTCCGGAACATCCATGTCTTGTCCTCATGTTTCCGGTGCATCCGCCTATGTCAAGTCGTTTCATCCGACATGGTCTCCTTCCGCCATTAAATCCGCGCTCATGGCAACCGGTATACATACCTTGTTTTCGGTAATTCTCACATTGTGATTTTATGTAGGAAAAAACACAATATAATTAAACTCTTTGTTATTGTCCATGCACGTACACATGTAGCTTGGGAGATGAATGCTGCAAATAACCCGGATGGTGAATTTGGGTATGGAGCGGGCCACATTGATCCGGTTAAGGCAGTGAAACCCGGGCTAGTCTACGAATCCGATACAAATGACTATGTTAACTTCATGTGCAAGTTAGGTTACAATGCAACCCTAATCAAGCTTATAACCGGAAGAGATACTACGTGCACTTCTACAAGCAATGTTGTCTTCGCGGATATTTCTTCGGCTGACTTGAACTACCCGTCAATGGCGGCCAAGATTGATTCGGATGCTAGTGAGTTCTCAGTCGAGTTCAAGAGGATTGTGACAAATGTCGGCCGTGAAAACTCTACATATAACATGGAACTTATTCATAGTTCTAGAATGGAGGTGACCGTTGAACCGGACACCTTGTCTTTCGAGTCGGTGAACGAGAAGAAGTCATTTAGTGTGAGAGTTAAAGGAGTAATGGGAGATGATGGAAGGGAGACTGCAGCTCTTACTTGGTTTGATGGTTACCATAGGGTTAGAAGCCCTATTGTCATATACAAATTTAAAACGGCTTGATTATGTGATAAGTAAGATATAATGTAACGTGGGCAGTAGCCTCCTAAGAGAACGAAACATAAGAGAAAATAAAGAACCAAGGAAATTATGCTGTACATGATCGATCAATATCTCTACGTGTACTATGTTAGATTCTAAAATCAATTGACAATAATATCGATCACACCCGAATTATCCAATTTAAGTAAATTCTCCTAAAAACACGACGATCCGATCCCAAATGCGCGCACTCACAACAATTTTTCGATTAAAACCGGGTTTTAAACACCGTTTTGTTACTAGTAAAAGTTTATATATTGATGTACTAAAACCGGGTTCACATCAAACCGGATTCACCCCAATATGTGCTTGATAAAATAGCCCATAGACCCAACAACTTTCTCCAATACGGTCATGACTCATAATTGTTTGAGTTATTGTATAATATTAGGCAATTAAATTTAAATTGTGTCATTAAGAGAGAAATTAATTGAGTTATTAATGTATAATATTGAACAATTGATTATCTTTAAATGCGTCGTCATAAGAAGTTACGGGTGACTTTCAATCTTGTAATTTAGTGAATAAGTGTTCATTAATTAGCACTATTTTCAGTTTTAATGTTCAGTTTTTATGCTATAGTTAAGTTTTGTAGTTTGATCTTCTGTTGTTTTTTGATAAGTTTACCCAAATTTATTTGCATAATGTTGTAACATATTATAAAATGTCAATATTGTTAACAACTACAGCAGATTTTTACTCATCAACATTTCGAGCAAGAAAACAATGATAATCTTGAAAAGATCACTATATTAGTATATTGTAGTGAAATATTATGATGTTTATATAAATTAATAGATTTGTGCAGAGTTTCTAGTAGCCAGATTTGCAGAAAAACTTCTATATGATCATTAATTTTGATTTTTTTTTAATAATGGAAAGAGGTATGAACACAAAAGGCAGTGTATGAGCGGAAGTAAAGAGGTGTTACAACCTCTTTTTTTTTTTTTTTTTTTTTTAAAGGTTAATTGTATTGAAGAGAGAAAGGATATACATAAAGGTTACATGAAAGAGTTCAAAACACACGGGAACTAAGAGCAAGAGGCAACAAGAGGCCAAGAGAATTAAGCGAGACTAAGATTCAGCTGTCTAGCCATTTGAAGAGTAGAGGGAGATCTATCTTTTCAGTTGGATTCAAAATGGAGCTTTATGGTCTTGATGATCGAACCAACGCATTCCACGGCTCTAGTAAAGGAGTTGTTGAAGATCATGTTATTCCTAACCATCCAGATCTGATAAATGAAAGAGAGGATGGATGCAATCCAGATGCTTTCAATTAGTGTCGGCTTATGGTTGGAGCATGTGCTGAGCCAGCTCCAAAGGTTGCTTAGGTAGGGGGCGGGGTAGGGGGTATTGGTCCATCTGGAGATAATGTCAAGGACAAGGGAGCCGTAGCTACAATGGGTCCAAAGATGTTCATCATCCTCCACAGAGTTGTTACAAAGCTTGCATAGGTCACTTATAGATAGGTTCCATGATTTGATCCTAGCCAGTGTGGGTAGTCTCTTGTGTGCTGCGAGCCAGGAAATGTAGCAACACTTCGGGATGTTCGAGCTAAGCCAGATAGCCTTGAATGGATTGGGACCAAGGGCGGTATTTGGTTTGAAGATAGCATATACATTGCTATGGGAGAAGGTACCATTGGGGTTAGACAAAGCCGTATGGGGGATGGTGATTTCATCTCTAATCTTGAGGAGTTTCTTCCAAAAGCAACTATGGTGTTGCTTGGGGATGCAGTTCCAAATGCTTATGGTTCTCTTGATGAGATGAGTAGAGGCCCACTGAGTCCAGATGTTGCTTTCACCTTTATCAATCTCATAAATAAGTCGAACAAGGCCAACTTTATTACGTGCATGAAGGTCTGGAAAATCAAGCCCACCATTAGCTTTAGGGGAGCAAATCACATTCCAAGCAACCAATGATCTCTTACTATTCTCGATACCCGACCAGAAGTAAGAACGGATGAGACCGTTGATCATAGAGATAACCCTAGTGGGAAGCAAGAACATGGAGCTCCAGTAGTGATTTATTGAGAAGAGAACCGACTTGATGAGTTGCGCTCTTCCAGCGTAGGATAGAGCCTTAGCACTCCAGGATTGGATGCGTTTGGTAACTTTGTGGATCAGGGGGAGGTAGTCCTGTATCAAGAGTCGACTACTCCCAATAGGCACACCAAGGTATTGGAATGGGAGAGTACCAATGGCCATGCCCGTGAAAGAAACCGCACTATCAACCTCAGCATCATTCATTCCTCCAGTGAAGAGAAGAGATTTGGCAGGGTTAATCTTGAGTCCGGAGGCAGTACCAAAGGCATCAAGGGAGCCCTTAGAATCTTAATGGAGGGGATGTCGCCTCTGCAGAGAAGCAGAAGGTCGTCAGCAAAGGTGAGATGGGTGATGGTGGGGGATGAGCACTTAGGATGGAAGTTGAACTCGGGATTCAAGGTATCCAAATGAACATAGCGGTTAGGTATTCCATAGCTATGATAAAGAGAGGTGGGGAGAGTGGGCATCCCTGACGTAGTCCACGTCGTCCAGCGAAGTGCCCAGTGAGAGAACCGTTGACGTTAACAGAAAAAGTGGCAGTAGATATACACTCATTGATCAACCCAACAAAGTGAGCCGGAAACCCCATCTTCTAGAGACAATGGATGATGAAAGTGTGATTAACCGAGTCAAAGGCTTTTGAGATATCTACCTTCATAGCAACCCTTGGAGAGATATGTTTTCTTCCATATTTGTTAAGCATCTCTTAGCAGATAAGCACGTTGTGTTTGATGGATCTTTTGGATACAAACGCACTCTGGTTGAAGTTAATGATCCCCGGAAGGATAGAGTTGATTCTGGCTGAGAGAATTTTCGCAATTGTCTTATAGATAGTAGAGCAGCATGATATGGGCCTGTAATCAGATGGGGCAAGAGGGTTGTCGATCTTAGCAATAAGAGATAGATGTGTGATTCACCTGGCGCAGAAGCCTCCCTTTAGAGAAGAAGTCTTGGATCGCGTTGATGAAGTCATCTTTGATGGTTCCCCATGCCGATTTGAAGAACTTAGAGCTATAGCCATCCGGTCTAGGCGCTTTGTTGTCCCCAATACTGAAGAGAGCCTTCTTAATCTCATCAGGAGAAACCACCAGGTTCAGGGTTGTGACATTCTCAGGGGTAAGGGTTGGTAGGTTAATGTCAGGTATGGGATCCGGAAGGGCATGTCTTGGTGGACTTAAAGAGAGCCTAAAGTGGTTGACAAGGGTATTGTCGATGACATCTGGATCATTTGTTAAGGCGCCATTAAAGGTACGGATGGTCTTGATGTGATTGGAGCATCTGCGGGTTCTGATACCTTTGAAGAAAAAGGATGAGCATTGATCACCATGCGCGATCCAGTTAGCTTTGGAGAGCTGGGCCAACATGATATGCAGGTTATTGTAACATTCCTTCAAAGTGGAAGAGTGGTCTTTTTCCTCCTCCAAGAGAGAGGCGTTATGGAGATCCGATTGAATTCTTTTCTGAATGTCATGAAGAGTCGCTTGTTGGTATTGGATTTTGGTATGGAGCTCTTCAATCTTGGCACTGGGAAAACGCTTGAGAATTGGTTTAAGAAGTTTTTGCTTCCTTGTAAGCTTGAACATGTGATTACCACTGATCTCAGTTTCCCAAACCCGTTTTACACTATCTTGGAAGTTCTCATGAGTGATCCAGGCATTATTGAACCTGAAGGGAGCATTACGCTTAGCTTCCACTGCATCAGTGAAGAGCAAGGCCGGCGAGTGATCAGAAATATCCACAAGTTCGAAATGGGCCTTGGAATGGGAAAAGGTAGAGTGCCACGCCTTGTTAGTGATGATTTGATCGAGCTTACTCCAGATTCTAGAGTCAATCTGCTTATTATTCCATGTAAACTTACACCCAGTGGCAGGATGATCCGAGAGTTGATTTTGTTCAAAGCATGTTGCAAGCTCATCTGAGGTCTGTGTGACTGCAGGCAGGTTATTTATTGTCCTCTTATCGGGAGATAGGGTAACATTAAAGTCTCCGAGTAGAGCCCATGGATTATTTTGGTTTAGTAGCTTTAGAGTGGATATGGTAGACCAAAGGTTGGATCTATCATCCGGTGAGTTGTGAGCATAGACAAAGGATAGCTCAGCCATAATGGTTCGGTTTGGATTGGATAAGGGATTTGAGATTTGGCAATGTATGAGTTGATCGGTTGTGATGAGGGTAGAAAGGTAGAGTTTTGCCGGGTTCCACCAAACCCAAATTCGGCAGTTGTGAGAGATAGGACCATTAGAGACATGTTTCCATGAGGGAAAGAGGGATTTAGAGATACGTTTCTCATTGTTGGATCGAAGCCTAGTCTCAAGAATGGCTAGGAGGTCTAAGTTTTGCTTCTTAGCAAAGGATTGTGTTGCTCTTTGTTTTGCAGGGTCATTCAATCCCCTGATGTTGCATGAACATGATCTAATTATCATTGAGGGATTTTGTAGGTTCCATGGTAGCTCTTGCTATCAATGGGGGGTCCGAAGAAGGGGAGATTGATTGAGTAGAGTGGGTAGAAGGTGTGGGAGAAGGCAGCTTTCCTGGAGGGTTTTGTTGATCATGGGGGAGGAGAGCTTCTATGTTGTGAGTTAGCTCATTCATCCTTGCGTCCAACCCCGTGGAAGGATTAGGATCACTTTGGTCCTTAAGAGGTGGGTTCGAAGTCAGGATTGGATTAAGATGGGCCTGATTTTTGTGAAGGTCAGGAGAGGTACTCTCCTCACCGATAGGCTTAGTCAGTGAATGGGATTGGCTTTGCTGGGCACTCTTTGGTACATGGTGAATTTTATGGATGGGTGTGGTGTTGGTAGTATGGGAATAGGATTGGGATTAGTGTTTGGGGCTCTCCTTTTTGTGAGTAGTGGGTGTTTATGTTTTGTTGTCTGCACGTACCCAGGTTTCTCCTTCTTGTCACAACAGTTATGACCAAAGATCATGCAGGATGAGCAATGAGGCGGGAGCCATTCATATGATATTTTCTGAATATAGGAGGTACCATCCGAGCCCTTCAGTGTGACCTCACGAAGCAGGGAGCGTGAGGCCTGGATTTCAACCAGTATACGTGCGTAGCCCAACCTGTCTTGATTTGCAGAGCAGGTATCAGTGAGTATGGGAGTGCCAAGAGCAGATCCAATCTTCACTAACATGTGCTGGGACCAAAACCTGTAATCAAGGTCGTACAACGTAATCCAGATTGGTAGGGATCCAAGGCTAGAGTAGTCAAGGGGCAGGCCTTTAGTCCATCTTTTAAGCAGCATGGTGGTGGATCCATTTGTGACCCAAGGGTTACCAGCCAATATCGTGTTGAGGTCCTCTTCATCAACAAAGTGGAAGACAAAGACCCCCTTCTCATTACGCATAAACTTTGGTTTAGGGATAGAGAGCCAATTTTCCGTAACAAACCTATCAAATATTTAATTTCTCAGATTCAGAAGAATGCTAGAGACTGGTCTTGAAATTTCCATTTCCGAAAAAAAAAAAGAGTTAAACCAAGGTCTTTAATGGTGAATGTTTTGTCAAGATATGCCTTGATATGAGCTATCTTTGATGAAGAATTACCAATTAGCAACATGTCATCAACACAAACAAGCCCAATGGTAATGCTAGAGGTACGTAGAATGCTTGATAATGAGAGAGTAGTCTTGTTTAGACTGTGTGAATCCCAAGTGATTAAGGGCTTTAGTCAATTCAACATTCCACTACCTACCAGCTTGCTTTGAGGCCATATAAAGATATTTTGAGATGACAAAATTGACTAGGAGAAGCAAGAATGTACCTTGGAGGTAGAATCGTATATGCTTCTTCATCAAGGAATCCATGAAGAAAAGAATTATTGATATCTAACTAATGTAGGGGCCAATTGTTGAGATACGCAAGAGCCAGGAGAACTCTAACTTAAGAAAACTTAGCCACTGATGAAAAAGTAGGTTCATAGCATTGTCCTTTTTACAGCCTTTAGCTACCAATCTAGCCTTGTATCTTTCTATGGAGCCATCTAGTTGATATTTGATTTTCTAAATCCACTTAGAACCAATAAGTCTATCTCCTGAACGTAAAGTGGTTAACTCTCAACACTACAAAAAAAATTTTGTTTTGCCACGGCATAACGCCGTCACAAATGAGGATATCACCGTCGCAAGAGGTCTTTTGCGACGGCATTGCGACGGCATAAGTACCGTCACGTGATCGTCCGTCACAAAAGGTATCAACGACGGGAATATACCGTCGCATAGTCTTTTTGTGACGGCAAACAACCGATGCCAATAATCCTCCATGGCCGCGTCAGTTTCTTATTTGTGACGGTAGAAGACCGTCACAAACAACTTGTGTGACGGCCAATAGCCGTCGCCAATTATTCTTCTCGGTGTCACGAATTTTTTAATTTACGACGGGAAAAGGCCGTCGCAAATAACTTATTATGACAGCAATTATACCGTCGTCAATGATCGTTCTAGGCGTCACATAACTCTAAATTTTTCAACGGCAATTTAGTGTCACAAATAACTTAAATGACGACATACTACCGTCACGATACACATTTTTTTTTGCAGTCGCTATAAACTTTTGATTTGCCGTCGTGAATTTTACTATTTTAAATATTTATATTTTTGATGGCAGAAGCCGTCGCGATATTTTTTTCTTTGGGGCTATTTGTGATCGCGATGCGTGCAATATTTTTACCAAATATAACGAATGACTCAATAACGTACAACAAAATTAATCACAACCAAAACAATCAATTATATAGTATGATAAAAAAAATTGTATCAATTAATTGAAACCATATATAGTCTACTATTAAAAAATAATATTGTGTAAGTCATCTAAAACGAAATAAACTAAATTACTCTTTAAGAGTCTTTACTTGTGTTTTCTTCTTGGACAATTTCTCTAGCAAAGATCTCTCGTTGACCTTCATCTCCAATAGACTCATTTTGATGAGCACTTGTTGCGCCCTAAAATATATGACATCAAATAATGTGAACTATTGGTAAAAGTTTCTACACGAATATTAAAATTTCACTAACACAAGTGATAATAAATAACTTTAACCAACCTGCACAAGCGAATTTGCACTTCTCCCTTCATTGCTCTCCAAAAATGCGAGACGAGCAGTTAATTGCTCGTACTTGCTGTCAAACTCCTGGGTGAGCTCTCCTCTTATTTTTTGAGTAACCTCTTCAGTAACTTCTCGAGTAATGTCTTCTTTGAGCTTTTGTACGAAATCTGGTTTGCTAATAGAAGCAATTGGTTCAGATGGATTCACTGAAGCAGGAGAGACACCTAAACCATATGTCCGACAATAACCATGACCATCAGGTCCCATTAGTGTATGAAATATTTTGTCTCTCACAGCTGTAAGTTCTCGTTGGTCCTCAGGTTCTTGACTTAAGAGTTCGTCAAAGTCCTTCTACAAAAGTTTTACATAAATTAGCCCACAACAAACACCACATATATAGATGATAATTACAATAATGTCAAAGTACAACATTAAGAAGTTAAAAACTTACAATGGCTTCAATAACATCATTGTCATTTTGGTCGCGTGCTTTTATCCAAACACTCATTTTATCAGTACGATGCCCATTTTTCTTCATCTGTCAAAAGTTCAACTTGTAAACAATAAAATTAAGTAGTTAATGTAGCAATAAGGAAATAATAAACACGTACATCTTCTTTAATTTGTGCAAATGACCTTCTACCAGTGTTATGAGGTGGTCCATGTTTCTCTCGATTTGCAGAATTTCTCAATGATACTGCCTACAAAAACCCACATTAAACGTAACCTAAGTAAAATTTAAAATAATCAAAGTAAAATAAAAACAAAAAAATTAAAGTTAGAAAACATTATAATCTTACCTTTGATTCAGGAGAACACCAATATGCAACAAGCACGGGCCATTGATCTTCTACAACTTCGGGAGGAACTCTTGAAGCGAGTTCTTTATCATTTTCGTGATCCACAAAATATTTACCTTTTATTCTTGACTTGTGATTTTTCCACATGTAGTTGCACGTTCTCAAACACACATCTTTGTATTCTTCGGGAACATCCAACACATTTCTCTGCAGTTTTTAGATAACAATAGTAACTCAATTACAATAAATATAAAACATGTAGAAACTATTTAATTTATCGTTAAGTTATTACCTTAACCTCTTTCCATATCCCCTCTTTGATTGACTCATCAACGGCCACCCAATCAAGAAAAGTTAGTGGTACCCTATGACCATCACGTACCATTATACCCAATTGAGACTTCAATTGTTGCGCTCTTTCTCCGATAGCTTGGAAATGTGAATCAAAAGAGACTTGAATTTTAACTCCTGTGTTCCACCCCGACACACCCTTACTATGTCCTCTAGTACCAGTCTCTTTTAGAGGAGCTTCTAACAAAGTTTAAAATATTAAGCTCACAACAAGTACAAAATCAAACAAAATAAGTCGTATAATTATAACGATACGTACCCACTTCTGTAGGAGATTGTGGTGTAAGAGATTGTGTAGGAGGAGGGGAAGGGGGAAGAGGACATGAAAGGGGAATAACATGTTGAGGTTGTGTCTGCGACTGTGATGAACCATTGTGGGCATTACCTAGGTCACTTGAATCTAGAAAGCTAGACATCGATCGTGGTCTTCCACGTCCAACATTTAACTTCCTTCTCTTCATATTATCCTATAAATAGTGATTCTGCAATACTTGTATCAATGTTCAATTCCTTAATTACCCAAACAAAATCAAAGCTTTACAACTTCATCATAAAAAATGCATAAAAGTTGTACTATGAAAATTTCTTATTATAGTAACAAAGGATGGTACCAAAGAAAAATCAAGTCCATAACTAAATAAACAAAAACAACACATCAAAGCAGCTAATGACATAATTCATATCAGGCTCAATTGTCATGTAAATCGAAAATACTAAATCAAAACTAGAAACTAAATACGTAAAAATTCATTAGTTGATGAAAAAAACAAAGATCTTAAACATCTAGACTATCAACCTCATTATCAAGACTATCATCACCATCTAAATCAGATTCACTATCTAACTCATCATCACAATTCACCCCGTCATCACTATCTAAATCAGCTTCAACATCTAACTCATCCACATTGTCAACGTTCACATGTAAATATTCCTTTGAATCTACTTCTCCAACATTGAGCCACCCTTGTCCTGAAGGATCATTGTTATACCACACTTGTCGAGCTTGAGATGCCAAGATAAAAGGCTCATCATGAATTTGTTCATTTTGGTATAGTAATTTTCGGAAGTTAACCAAAGTGAAGTTGAAGAGATCTTTCTTCACCCCGCTTGAAGGATGTGCCCACTCACACTTGAACAATACATACTTGATATCACATGAGTACGTAATTTTGATAATATCAATCAATCTCCCATAATATGGTACCAAATCTCCTTCTAAAGCCACACCACAATTTTGCCTGGTTCGTTTGTTGTCTACACTTTTAACCCGGAAAAAGTAACCGTTGGAAGTGTACGAGGTCAGTTTTGAGGCTGAAGGAGAAGGAGGGTTAGACAAAGCTACAATCTCTTGGGATAAGGACTCGTCCCCGGAATGTTGCAAACTTTGAATCTACAATGGAATATAGTTTGTTGATTAGTTCTAAATCCATGTTAAAAGTGAACTTAGTTTAAATAAATATTGGATTAAATACTCACATGGGCCCTAAACCAGGTGGTAAACTCATTAAAATGAGTTTTCGTCACAAACTCATTATTGGCATTGGGGTTCAAAGTTGTTATGGTTCTTAGATGTTCCCTGCACATATATATATTGTGTGAGAAATTTGTATGTTTTAGAAAAAGGAATTGTTATTACTTAAAAACATTACCTTAGATATGGTGTGACAGCATTAGTGTGGAACAACACCCATCGATGAATTTGTGTCCGAGTGACTTCTGTCATAATAAAGCTTTTTCCCTTCTTATCATCGTCGTCTTTCCTTCTTGGAGGTCTATTTGACTTGCTCTCCACATCTTTGAGATATTGAGTACAAAAATTTGTACATTCCTCCATCAAATACCCTTTTGCGATAGATGCTTCCGGACATGCATATTGTCTTACATATTTCTTCAAAGTAAGCAAGAACCTCTCTACAGGGTACATCCAACGAAATTGCACAGCCCCACCAATTAAAGCTTCTTCAGCCAGATGGATAGGCAAATGCACCATAATATCAAAAAATGATGGTGGAAATATTTTCTCAAGGTCACATAAAGTTAGAACGATGCTTGAATGTGCGACCTTCAAATCATCAACACTATTGGTTTTCGAGCATAGCACTTTGAAAAACTTTCCTAGATCAATTAACGCTGAGACAACATTTTTTGGTAAGGAACTCCGTACACATAATGGAACCAGTTGTTGTAGAAGAATATGATAGTCATGGCTTTTTAACCCTCCAATCGACCGATCTTTTAAATTAACCCTCCGTGCAATACTAGAACAAGAACCGTCTGGCATTCTTGACTCGGACAAGCCCAATAAGAACTTATCTTTTCCATCATTATCCATCTCAAATTCAGCTCTCTCAAAATACTCAACACCAGACTCTCTCACTTTCACATGGTAATTTTTCCTAATTCCCAATTCTTTAAGGTCGCGGCGAGAAGCTAAATTATCCCTAGTTTTTCCTTTAACTCCCATTATCGTAGAGATGACATTTTCAGCCACATTCTTCTCAACATGCATTGCATCTATACTGTGTTGCAGTAGGTTGTCTACCCAATAAGGAAGCTCGTATAATATGCTTTTTTTCTTCCAATTGTGCTTCTGTTTCTTTGCCGGATCCTTTTCCACTTTCTTAGGTCCCATTTTATGTCTAATGATCATGTCTTCTTTTTTGTATTGGGTAAGCACTCCATAGGATTGCATTTGTGAGAGATATTGTGCTCCGGTCATTCTATGAGGAGGTTCTTCAAAATCTCGTCCAGTGTGAAATGATTTTGCATCTCTCCGGTACCGGTGATCATAGGGTGTGAACCTTCTACCCTTCGAGTAAGACCACTTGTGCCCATTATTCAACCATGTTGATCCTGGACTCGTGTTACACTTCGGACATCCATATTCACCTTTAGTACTCCATCCGGATAAATTAGCATATGCGGGAAAATCATTAATAGTCCAAAGTAGTGCAGCACGCATTTGAAACATTTGATTGGTTGAAGCATCAAAAGTTTCTACTCCAACTTCCCATAATTGCTTTAGTTCTTCAATCAATGGCTCCAAATACACATCTATTTTATCACCGGGACCTTTTGGTCCATCAATAAGCACCGAAAGATATATATATGGCTGCTTCAAGATGAACATAGGGGGCAAGTTGTATGGAATTATTAAAATGGGCCAAGTACTATGGTTTAGGTTTTGTGTCCGAAATGGATTAAATCCATCAGAGGCAATTCCTAGTCGCACATTCCTTATATCAGCTGCAAAACTAGGATGTTTAGTGTCAAGGTGCTTCCAAGCAAGAGAGTCGGCAGGATGCCTCAATACTCCGTCATCTACACGCTTCTCTACGTGCCATTTCATAAGATTTGCTGATTGTGATGTTGCAAAAAGCCTTTGCAATCTTGGTATCAACGGAAAATATCTAGCCTGCTTTGCCGCTCTTCGTGTCCCAGATTCATTAGAATTTCCACCAATTTTCCTCCATCGAGAAGCATTGCATATCAAACATTCATCAAGGCTTGCATTTTCATTTCTAAATAGCATACAATCATTAGGGCACGCATCCACTGTTTTAAAGGTAAATCCCAAATCTTTTACTAACTTCTCAGCTTGATAGTAAGATTTTGGAAGATTGACACCTTCAGGCATAACCTCACTAAATATATCCAACAAATCTTTGAAAGAGTTGTCGGTCCATCCATGTAAGCTTTTCGCTTGTAAAAGGCGTACAGCAAAAGACAAGGCAGTGTGTTGTTTAGAACCAGGATACAAAGGCAAGTTTGCACCTTCCATTAGTTTCAAAAACTCTTTAGTAGACTCGGTTGGGCCTAGGGTTACATGTTCACTTTCAGATGGTACATTAGTCGTTCCTATAGCCTCTTCGACTAATCTAGTCATCTCCACGTCCATGTAACCCTCTGATTCGGGTAACAAGTCATCCTTTTGCACTGATTCCTCAATATCATCAATCATTTCACCATGTCTCGTCCATATCTTATAAAGTACCCAAAATCCGTTATTTTGAAGATGCTCCCTCACAATTGATCTTCCAAATAAGAGTCTATTTTTACATTTTCTACAAGGGCAATATATGGTAGAACTAGCATCCTTATTTGCATAAGCAAATTCTAAGAACTCATCTAACTTAGCAAAATATGCGACAGAGCATCTAGTTCCCCAATCAATCCAAGACTTATCTAAAGGCATTGTAATATTGATTACACCTAACATATGAAGTTCATAAAAATGATATTAGAATATATACAACAACAAACAATTGCATGCAATCAAGGCAGTAATGGTGAGAGTTCCCTATATCCTTCTCCAAAATAAAATAAATCATGGTCAATATGCTTCAGTTACAAGAAAATAGCCCTATTTTTGAAGTCGTATTCATGTTAGTGTTCATAGTAAAGAGAGGACCAACCTTTAGATGCTTGCTACTAAGTTCAGCACATTCAACATGCACCAAAATATCACAGCCGTCACAGCGCACCTATTCAATACAGAATCTCATAAATATGTTTATCAAACACAGATATTTGCCTCATAATGAACAAAATAGCAATAGAGAAATGAGAGAAGCCTGCTAATGAAAGGATTGCAGATACCGCAATCATAGAATTTAATCAACACTAGAACACAAAACTTGTAGGATAGACAATTAGAAACAACAAGTTACTGATTTTTTTATCAAACACAAATATATGATAGTACTTAGAAAGTCAATTTTAGTCAAATCTGAAAGTTAAAAAAAACAGCAGCTTTTACTTGAAATTAAATAAGTTTTAAAACACAGTAAACAACAACCAGTAAAATTTTCCATGATAAAAAAAATGAGTAAACTTAGAAATAACTTTTACTTGAAACTAAACTAGTCATACAAGTTAAAAAGTCAATTTTAGTCAATTCTGTAATTTTTTGGTTAAAAATCAGCATTTTTTGTTTACTAGTTAAAAAATCAGCAGCTTGCTGTTTAGTAGTTAAAAGATCAGCATTTTTTGTTGACTAGTTAAAATATCAGCAGCTTGTTGTTTAATAGTTAAAAGATCAGCAGCAGCTTGTTGTTTACTGGTTAAAAGATCAGAAATAACTTTTACTTGAAACTAAACTAGTCATACAAGTTAAAAAATCAGTAACATTACAATAAAAGAACCTATAAAAAAACAAGTAACAAAAAACACAGTAAACAAAAAACAAGTAAAATCAGTATAACCCAGTAAAAAGATCCAGAAAAAAACAAGTAGAACCCAATAAAAAATTCAGCAAGCAAAAAACAGTAAAAAAACAACAAAATAGGTAAAGTTATTCTCCTTTGACAGATCAATGAACCAGTTTATTTGATTGTACATCAGCAAGACACTCATTTATGCAAGATCTAGCTATCTCTCATTTATGCAATGTAGGTGGTGCTGCTATAGGCAGGTGGTCTACAAGACACTAAATTTAAACTTGACATAGATCACACTGTTCAGACTAGGTTTTTGCTTCATAGGCCGGTGCACCTCTCTTGCTTCTCGTATATGATTATCTGTTTTTACTTTTTACTTAGTCGAGGGAGAAGGAGGAAGAAGCTGAAGCAACAATGGCTTTATGAGCAACAAGTAATCAAAAGTAAGTTCAACTGTAATTTCTTCTTCACCTCTGTCATAAACGTACTTACATTGTTTGCTGAACAAAACTATCCTGAATGGCAATGAAGCAGTGGGCAAGGTAAGAGTACTGCTTAATTTTTCACTAAGGTTAATAGAAAACAAAAACAGAAGATATAAGAAAACATAAACAACACCCATCATTCAACAATGCAGAAAAGACAAACAACTAGTACCTTTACTAAAACTGGTATATTTGCAGTAGTCGGGAGCCAAAGGTAGTAGTTCTAGAAGAACGAAAAAGAAATGGTCAATCCACTGAAACTCGAAATAGAAGAACCATAGGCAAAAGAATCAACCAAATTCGATGATTCCATACCTTTGTAACCGTCGAGATTGAGTGAGTCGTCTTCGAATTCAGAGAGTGCAATCCAGATGCAAGATTGAGAAGGAAAGTCGAGGATGAGGGAAGAGGACTTCGAATTCGCTGAGAGTGGGGTGTTTCAGAATCAGAATGTCACTAATTTGAGGATGGCGAAGGGAATTTGTGAGAAGGAATTGAGCGGCAAAGAAGTCTAGGATGAGGGAAATCACCGGGACAAGTCGAGGATGAGGGAATTCCAGTCTTTTTAACCTAATTAGGTAGATATAAAAAGTATATATACCTTTTAACTTAATTAATTAAAATATATAAAGTTCTAATCTATTTAAAGATATTGAATTAAAAAAGAGGTGAAATATCTTTTGATTTAATTAGATAGAGAATTGGTTTATTTAAAGATATAAGATTAAAATATGTAAAGTATTTTTAATTCAATGATATAAGATTAAAAATAGGGGGTCGAGGGGGACTTCGTCCCCCTCGACCCCCTGACTCGCTGACCGGTCAGCGAGACCCCCGTTCCGGACCCGGGGGCGACTCCGCCCCCCCGGACCCCCAGGCGAGGGGGACTTCGTCCCCCTCGACCCCCTGACTCGCTAACCGGGTAGCAAGACCCCGTTCTGATTGAATTAGTGAAATATGACATTCAAGGCATTTATTTAACATGAGTATGATAAATAAGTTTTAAATTATGAGGGATTGTATTTTCTTGTATAGGATGTTGTCTTATTGTACAATCATATATTATGAGGTGACTTTAAATATAGCTTGTATGGTAAATTTTACATACTTTTAATGAAGGAGGTAATTACTTAATTATATAGAAAAAAAAATGTTAGTAGAAGTTATTCATATAAGAGGAGTGATTAAAATTAAGTTTGATTAAAGAATTTGAACAAATGTTGCATAAGTGATGGTTGTAGAAGAAGAATGATCATAACAATAATAAAATTGCTTTGTACATATATAGTGTAAATGATGGAGAAAATCTTTATATTTTGGGCAATAAAGATTGTATTATTATTGTTAATTAGATTTATTTTGAAATTTTAAGATTACATAGGTGATTATGTAAAGTTTGATTATTGAAGGAGGTAATTACTTAATTTTATTGAACAAAGATAAATGTTAGTAGAGATAATTCATACAAAAAGGGGTGAATATTTTATGCTTGAATAAAGAATTTGAACAAAGATTGCATAAGTGAAGGTTGTAGAAAAAGAACGATCATAAAAATAATAAAATTGCTTTATATATATATATATATATATATATATATATATATATATATATATATATATATATATATATATATATATATATATAGTGTAGATCATATGAGAACACCCCTAACATGTATACATGATAACAGATTCGTAATTATTATTAGTTTTGTTACGAATGTGTCTTATCGTTTAATGTATTATTCGTAGTTATTGTTGGTTGAGTGGATATTTCGTAGTTATTGTGGTTATTCCTAATTATTATTAATTATGATATCTACACTAAATCTCGACCCTTAATACTCACCATCCGACGGCCTAAGATTGTTCTCATTTATACACGTTAGGGGTGTTCTCATGGGAACTACACCATATATATATATATATATA
>BSUD01000002.1:2882063-2908018 GCA_033239045.1 Fagopyrum esculentum | reverse complement strand
ATATATATATATATATATATATATATATATATATATATATATAGGGTGTGGTTCCCATGAGAACACCCCCTAACGTGAGAACATGAGAACAATCGTACACCGTTGGATGTGAGTATTAAGGGTTGAGATTTAGAGTAGATATAAAAAATAATAATAATTACGAATAATAATAATTAGTAATCCAACAATAACTACGAATAATCCACTCAACCAACAATAACTACGAATAATATATTAAACGATATGGCACATTCGTAACAAAACTGATAATAATTACGAATCTGTTCTCATGTTCTCACGTTAGGGGGTGTTCTCATAGGATCTATAGTCTATATATATATATATATATATATATATATATATATATATATATATATATATATATATATATATATATATATATATATATATATATATATATATATATATATTTGGGAAACAAAGATTGTCTTCTTGTTGTTTATTAGATTTGTTTTGAAATTTTTTGATTACATATAAGAGGGGTGATTAAATAAAATTTGATTAATGAAGGAGATAATTACTAAAAATTATATTGAACAAAGACAAATATTAGTAGAAATTATTCATATAAGAGGGGTGATTTACATATAAGAGGGGTGATTAATTAAAGAAATCCTTAAAAGATAAAAGGCTTTTAAATCAAGACGGTATTAAGAAGATCAATATATTCGAACTTCTTCCAAGTAATTGAGGTACAAAGATAATTATTGCATTGTGAAGTATATTCTAAAGATCAATATCTTTCTATTTATTTCAAATACGTATCTAAAGATATTTAACTTACTAACTTTTTCAAATTTTGGCCGGTAAAGCAAGTTGATATATTACATTGAGAAGATAGAGAAGAAAAATACCAAGTGGGATAGTGCAAAGTTGGATGAGTTTGACCGGTAAAGCTAGTTGTAATAGAGAAGATGACCTTTTACGATGGCATCAATTTTTCCGTCACAAATAACCCCACATGTTGTGACGGCACAAATTACCGTCATTGTCCCGTCACATATAACCCCATATTTTGCGACGACACAAATTACCGTCGTTATGCCGTCACAAATAACCCATCCTTTTGTGACGGCATCAATTACCGTCGTTATACCGTCACAAATAACCCATCCTTTTGTAACGGCATCAATTACCGTCATTATACCGTCACAAATAACACATCCTTTTGTGACGGCATCAATTACCGTCATTATGCCGTCACAAATAACCCATCCTTTTGTGACGACACAAACTGCCGTCGTAGTGCCGTCACAAATAACCCATCCTTTTGTGACGGCACAAGTTGTCGTCGTTGCGCCGTCGCAAATAAAACATCATTTTTCGACGGCACAAACTGCCGTCGTTGTGCCGTCACAAATAACCCATCCTTTTGCGACAACACAACTTGCCGTCGTTGTGCCGTCACAAATAACCCATCCTTTTACGACGGCACAAGTTGCCGTCGTAAAAAAATGGACAATAGTTACGACACTAGTTGCCGTCGCTATGCCGTCACAAAATTCACCCCATTAACAACGGCAAATACTTGCCGTGGCAAAGTGCGGTCGCAAAATTGTTTTTTTTTTGTAGTGCAAGTGTTGTTATCTTCCAATGCTTGCAAATCTCTTTGCATGGCTTCTTTCCATTGGGGATCAGTCTGATATTGATGACATGAAGAAGGTTTAAATGAAGATATGACATTACATAGAGAAGCAATGTAGTCAGATTGTAGATTGTGAAGAAGGAAGAAACTTTAGATATGAGATATAGGAGAAGCAAAGAAATTACACACAAAATCATGTAGGTGAGAAGGAGGTTTGGTAATTCTGGAGGATTTCCTGGTTAAGAGACATGTGGTGGAGGGTCAGTAGGAGTAATAAATAACAAAGAAGCAACATGTGACAAGTTGACAATGTACGAGATGATGAGGTTGAAAAAGGAACCTTAGATGTCAAGCAAAGGTGCCAAATCTCACTGAGGGAGTTTGATGTAGTCATGTGGAAGAAGAATCAATCGGGGAGGTTGGCATAGGTATGTCATCTATCGCAGGGGAAACAATAGGTACAAAAGTAGGAGGAGTTTCACTTGATGAAAGAGAGGTAGAAGTTTTAAAGGAAAAGCCATTTTCTCTAAAATGCACATGTGTAATGACAAAGCATTTATTGGTGGACATATCTAGAAGTTTGTAGCCTTTCTTCCCTGGAGGATAACCTATGAACACACAAGGTTTGGACAAAAGAAGAAACGTACTTGTCTCTATGAGGTGTTGGATTTTCGGTGTCCGGTTTTAGATCAAAAGGTCGTAGTCTCACTTATGTGAGTAGACGGTTTTCCCAATTAACAATCAAGTTAATATAATTATCTTGAAGTGTAAACACATTATTAACTAGGGGTTTGTAATCTCCACAAAGGAGTAGACAAAACTCAATCAAGAGTTTGTAATCTCCACAAAGGAGTAGACAAAATCCAATCAATAGTTTGTAATCTGCAAAGGAGTAGACAAAACTCAACCAAGAGCGTGTAATCTCCGAAAAAGAGTAGACAAAACTCTAATAGAAATTAGGTTCATTTGCAAGTCTTATAAACTGATTGTTATATGTTAAAATCATTGACTTGGATTACGTAATGAGTTATTCATAAGTGAATTTTCATTCTAAGTGTATTCTCCCCTACACTAGGATTCAGGAATACCCAAATACCTTAGTGCGATAAAACGCTACACGTTACAAAGACTAAGTAAGAGACTTACTTGTCTTACTTTGTAGAAAGGGTATTTCTAGGTTTTGTCAATACAAAACCAAACTAAGATGGATGTATATCCTTTGTCAATACAAAGGAACTATACTAGTCTTTCGAGTTTTGCAAACAAGCTTATAAGAATGCCTATTCAATGTCAATACAATGGAACTAAAAGCTTTATTGTTGGAAAAACGAATGTCAAATCAAGTGCAAATGGCTCTCCCTTTTATAGGAATAGGGGGCACGGTTATGGAGAGTTATAACCGTCAAAAAGCGGTTAAAATCGGTTATGGAAGTTATGTGGAAATTACTTGAAAGATAAGCCTTGAAACCCTAGAAAAGTCCGAGGCCCACATAAGGAGCTCAAAACCGCTCGCTTAGAGCTAGCTTATTTTTATTTTATTTTATTTTTTTTTGAAAATGGAAAGCGGTTCGAACCCAATAGACGGCACGCCGTCTATTGGTTCGAAAGGCCGAAAAGATCGGCAGACGGTCAAACCGTCATGAAGGACACGGATAAAGGAGAAAAGAAATACACAAAAAAACATCAAAATAAAACCGAAAGCAAAAAGTCTTCAAGGGAAAGCAGGATGATCCGGCCAGCAGAAGGCAACGAGCATAAACGTTTATCTTCGAAGGAAGTACACAGGGGAGGCCTGGGGAACAACTGTGGACACCTCAGATTTGGACTGCAACAGAGCCGTCAGGAGTCGATCACAAATCCACGCCCCCTTCTCGACAAACGCACGAAACCGTCAGCAAGTGGCTGCATCAAACCTCAGAAGACGAGAATGCAGAACACGGTTATCTTGATGAAGAAAGGTGTAGATCTTGATGGGTAAGAGAAAGTTGATTTGTAGGAAGAAGATTGTTTATAAAGGGTTCATATATGTTGTTGGGATTGATTGATATGCATATGATCGATTTATATTTTTTACGTATCTAAAATCTTTATTGTCTTAGACGATAAAAATTTTAAACAAAATCCCATCGAATTTGTTTTTTATTTTTTTTATTTAAATTTTAGTGTTTTTGAGACCGTGAGGTCAAGATCGGTGCTGTTAGGCGAAAATATTGTTGCTTTAGTATATATGAAACTGTGTTCTTTGCTTTTTTTAAAAGCTTACGTTGAAAATTAAAAATCAGGAGATTGAAAATTGGGCCAACTGGCCCAATTGAAAGTAAAATTTGTGGGTTGAAGGTGTAGGTCAAATTTAGGGAAACCAAACAACAACCACCCCACATGCCGCCGTATGAAGAAAATCACGACCACAAAGAAGGCAAACAGAGGACTGAGAGGATGGAATTCATAAAACAACGACGTTCACCAAGAAGATGCAGTCGTCAGATTGCGAGTTGCGCCGGTGGTGGTCGGTCATCGAAGAATAGCCCTTTTTGTTTTCGCACTTAGGGGTTAGCACATCAAAATATCGAATAACTGAATAAATCGATTCAACACAAAATGGTAGGTGTTTTGTTTGCGCCGGTGGTGATTTAAGTGGTTTTGGGTTTTTGGTAAAAGCGAAACCCATTTCTTCAACTATGAAGACGCAAATGCGATCCTTCGGCCATCAACACAAGCGTGGAATAAAGGATTAACCCGAATCGATCTTCAAGAGAGTGGTCGACATTGAATTTGAGGGGTTTCCTCTACTGGATCTGGATTACAGAGAAATTGAGACGAGTTTGAGAGAATGAAATCTCAAACCCCTCTAGAAAACTCAAAAGGAACTACCGCATGAAGCAGTACGATCTTCATGACTTTAATGGTGGTCTATTGGGAGATAGAGTGGTAGACAATGGAAGTTGTGGCGTTGGTGGAGGCGTGATAGAGGTCATGTGCCGCGGAGGTTGAAACTTTATACAACATGCTAGGCATCGAAAAAGAGGGGTGTCCATTACTGGATCTGGATTACAGAGAGATTGAGATCTAGAGAGGATTCTTGTTGAATCAGAATGCATAGATCATTAATGTGTAGAGGGGTTTCCTCATTTGTTTGTTTGGTTCCTCAAGTTACAGATTTGTTTGTTTGGTTCCTCCAGTTTTTTAGTTGGAGAAGAAAGGGTTTCTCAAACTGAATGAACAGTGGAGAGAGTTTTTGTGAGTGTGCCAGCTAGCTTATTTTTATTGGTACAAACACTTCCAATGAGCTAGATTCACTTTAATATATCTAGGGTAAGCTCCGTGATCTAGAAATACTCAATGTCTTAGCTCGAGCTAGTGTAGCTTCTAATGAAGCTCACTAGCTACTTTATTAACATTCACTAAGCATTTGAGCTTGAATAGCTCCCAACTTTTAACCACATATTCTTTAGCCAATATAAGGCCTAAGAACTAAAGGTGTGCCGATAAAATGTGGCTAAAAATCCCCAAACGTCGGCCTTCTAAAATCTTAAGGCCGGTCACTTGGCTTGCCTCCCGCAACACGGACCATAGTGACACACATGTGAACAACTCATTGCATCTTGTCTCAAGACAAGCTCAACGGTTACAATGAATACTTAGCCCAAATCTCCACCATGAGGAGGTAATGAATAACATAGAGATATCCAACTCGAAGATGTTCATATGATGGTTTTTGGTTGTGGAGAATTTCATAAGGGATCTACCACTTGAGAACCGAAGATGGTAATAAATTAATGAGGTATGTGGAAGTCAATATGCATTCTCCTTGTAGATGAAATGGAAGAAAACCATGAATCATTAGTGATCACGTTGTTTCAATAAGATGATTGTGCTTTCTTTCAACTTTCCCATTTTGTTGAGGAACATATGGAACTGATCTTTGGTGAATGCCTCTAGCCAGAAAGATATTTCTATTCAATCATGGGGCCCAGATACAAATCAACAAACGTTAATCTCAAATAATCTCGAGAAGATAATCGTAACAAGAAAAGACTCAATTTTTATATGACTCAAATAAAATTGCTCTAACTAGAACCGGACTTCAATCGATTGAGCTCTGATACCACTTTGATGTGGGATCGAAGCCGCGATTGCCTGATTTAGATAGAAAGTCCACGAACGACCTCAGGAGACAAACCTCGGTCTAGAATCTCGGGCGAGATTTTGGTTACGGGCCGAGATTTATGAAACTTCAAACCAAAGAACGTGAGTTTGATGGATTGATAATGGAAATATAAGAAGATGGTTAATGGGAATGAAAATAATAGAAATATAGAAAGATACGAACCAAAATATTCCTGCAAAGAACCTTGACCAATTATGTGTCAAAACCCCTTAGCGAAGAGCTTACCTCAACACTCACTTCGTTAACCCTACAAAAGCCTTCTAAATAAGACAAGCAGAAGGAGGGACTAGAATTGACCAAGAGCACCAACTTTTAAGAAGATTAATATACACAAGCACGTACAATCTAGCAAGGAATTGCAACGATTCAATCAAGGCTCTCTCTTTAATTGAATAGCAATGAATAAAACACAAACTTCTTAAGCCAAGATGCGAGTTCACACAATATTGTGGAAATATTAATCAAATTCAGTGTACCTAATAATCTCACCCTCTAAGGCTATTTTTAGGGGAGATTCTCCTAGAAAGATAAGATATCTATCAACTAAAAGATAATCCGAAAATATAGGATCAAAACTAACAAATACCTTCAGAATGTTTAAGAGCTTAAAGGTATTAAAAACAATAAAAGATATGTATCAATATCCTAGATGATTTGGACGAGATTCCACTCGAAAGAAGGAATCACGGTCTCGATATGTAAATATCGGTCGAGATTGATCAATGGAAACCGAGATTTCACAAATCCATGCAATTCTCCATTCCACGTGATCCTCTCATGCTTGGATCTTGCTAGAAACCTTCCCTTGAGTATCTATTGCTCCTGGAATATTGATGGCTCCATATAATGTAAGAGATGTTAAGGATGGTCCCACATTACTTGTTGTAGAAAATTTTCAAGAATAGAGCATACTTGTTGCTTATTGGCCATGAAAAAGGTCCAAGTGTATCTAGAGTGGTCATCAACCAATGTTAAAAAAATATCGAGCACCGCATATAGATGGAGTGTGATAAGGGCCCCAAATGTCAACATGCACAAGATCAAAGATGGCATTGACATGTGAATGGATATTTGTGCAATTTAGACAAGTTACATGTCACAATCAAGAGAACTAATGTCATGAGTTTTACACAAATGTAAATGATGAACTTTAGTGAGAGAAGTATGACCCAATCTAGCATGAATCAAGTGAATATCATGCTTATTTACATTGAAGCTAGAAGTAACTACATTCTTAGCAACAATTTTATTCGAGACAAGGAATTTTGTAGAATAGGCAGAACATCTTAGTCTGCATAAACCATTTTCCATGACAGGATGAGCAATGAATGTGCCTTTAGTAAGGTCCTGAAAAGAGCACAAAGAAGTTGTAAAGTGTTTCTCAAGATTAGATGTCTGCAAAAGCTTGGAAACAGATAGGAGATTGTGTTTAAAGTTTGGCACATAAAGAACATCACGAAGAACAAGTTTAGAAAAAAGTATGGTTGTTCCTCGATGATGCACTTCCTTGGTGGTGTCATCTGGCAAGCCAATCATGACTGGTTTGGCTAGAGATATTAAGTCAGAAAATAAATCTTGACAACAAGAAATATGGTCAGTAGCTCTAGTGTTAACAATCCAAAGAGATGAGAAGGTAGAAGTATGAGCAATGAATACACACAAAGTACATTTAAAATTTGCATAATTGAAAGTGACATATGTGTAATGTGATGTAGAGGAAGATGGATGAGCTTGCATAATTTTTATCATTTTCTGACAAACAACATGTACTAAGGAAGAATCAACATTAGATGATCCTTTGAGACCGTCGAGAGGTGTATTCCTTAGATCTTGAGTGGGCATAAACAAGACCAATGAGAGAAGCGAGGGATGAATACCAACAAGGATCCAAAAGCATAGAATTGACACTTATCCAATAGGGGTGGTCTTCAGATATTTCTTTTGGTTCTTCAATTCTGTCATTTAAGAAAGCCAACTCTCGTTTAGCCCAGAAAGCATTGGACATGGCGCCAAACCAATCAAGATAGTTTTCATTGGTGAGAAAATGGGACAAATTGTTTGTCCCGGGTTATTAGAGGGATGAAGGTAGTAAGGCGAGGCTAGAGTGAGAGTCGTAGGTGTGTCCATTGTGAGCGGAAGTGTGTTTTAGGTTTGAGAAAAAACAATGTATGATACCTTGTACCAGAATACCAGGATGATAATCTGAAGGGTTGGTTTTCTCATTGATCAAAGTACCTATAAATACAAGAAGCATGCGTAACAAAATGTAACAACTAGGAGATATACAAGATATGATCTGATAAGATCATACTAAGAAGATCGTATCTCAACACATAGGTAAGAAAAAAAATTAGAAGCAGAAAACACACGTAGAAAACGGAAGAGAGGAAGAGCGCTCTTTATATAGAGAGGATTATGAGTCGATTGAGGAGTAACCACGGGAGGAAAAACGTAAACGGTCACCCGTTGGAAAAACACATCAAAGCTAGGCTCGTTATCTCTCCGTACATATTACATTGGTAACACTTATGCCATATATGTCTAGCATATATGTTACATTTGTCTTCTTCTATTACAACTCCCGAATTTAATCTAAATGTACATTTTATACAATTCACTTAAACATTTTTTTTATGTAGGAAGCATATAAATTTAAAATATCTTATGATCGTTTTGCATCCCATATATATGATCATGTCTAAGTCATGACTAACAAGTTGGTGTAGCTTAAATTCACACATCGACATTAAATAAATTATTAATTTGTTATATAAATTCATCGACAATAACTAAGTTACTAATTTGTTATATAAGTTTAATGTGTTAGACCTACACGCATATAATCTACACATGGCTAAACATATATTGCATTATCTTTCTCATTCATGCTTATAGAAGCAAGTGTATCATATTATCCCGATAATCAAGGGATATGATTATCTCAGGATTCTCCCTCTCCCTCTATATGTGTATACTCTCATCCATGTCAATAATATATCTCGATTCATATTCAGTCACAATCTTCCATATGGTATCAGAGGTTTGATTCTCAAACTCTCTCACAAAACTCATGGCTACTGCAACCCACTCCTCAAACACTTTTCTAAACGAACATGAACCCTCCTCACCACTTATAGTGGTTACCTTCCCAAACATCTCCAAACTGAACTCCATGAATTACTTGGACTGAAAACTCCAGATCCACGTTGTACTCATTGGCTATGGCTTAGCCAAATTCATCGATGGCTCCTTTCCACCACCAACAGCTACTGTCACTGACACTGCTAATCCTCTCAATCAATCCCAATCCCCAAATATCTATCATGGTTGTGCCAAGATAAACTCTTATTTGGTGCTTTAATAGGCACACTCACTCCCTCAGTTGTAACGTTTCTTGCTACGACTGATTCATCCAAAGCCCTATGGGATCACTTGGCTCGTCTTTATGCAAATCCTATAAGAGGACACATCAAGCAAATCAAAGACAGACTCAAGAATCTCACAAAAGGGACTTCAACCATCAGTGAATACATGCACACTCGAAAAAGACTTGCCGATCAACTCACCTTGCTGGGGAAACCACTTGACCAAGAAGATCTCACTGACAAGATCCTGGATGGTCTAGATTCAGAGTACCAGTCTAGCATTGATGTCGTACATGTAAGAGATTCACCAATCTCTTATGCAAATTTCTTGGAAAAAATAATCAACAAAGAAGTAATGTTGAAACACAAATCAAATACAGTGACTTTTTCGTCCACTGTAAATGCCACATATCATAAATCAAGGGTCTTGTTCCCCTAGAATTACTCTAGCTGAAGTTCACAAAATTCTATAGAAATATTCAAACACAATTAAAGGTAATTGAAAATTAAAAAGATTTGGAGAGAGAATGAACTTAATCTAACCATTGGACTATCATTTAATGGTTGAGATTCATTCAATTCTAGGTAGAGTTTTTTTCAAGAACCATCACCAAAACCATCACCAAAACCCTTCCTTTGAAAATGACAATGGTGCAACATCCAAGGACACACCATCTCTCAATGTTTCAATTTTCAGAGACAACCCCCATCTGTGCAACTCCCTCCACGGCCCACCAAAGGAAATACCAATAAGCATAGGCTCATGTTGCTACACAAAACTCAATGATCAATACCTCCAACAACACTGAAAATGGAAGTTCATCATCCTTTCAATGGTTGCTGGATTCTGGAGCGTCTCACCATATCACATCTGATCTAAGCAACCTGACAACACATTATCCTTACAATGGAACAAATGAAATTGTCATTGGTGATGGTACTAGTTTACCTATTCAGCACACTGGTTCTACCTTTCTTAACTCAAAATCTCCCTCCTTGAAACTTTATAATGTCTTACATGTCCCTCAGATTAAACGCAACATTATATCTGCCTTTCAATTATGTAATGACAATAATGTTTGCTTGGAACTAACTCCTTTATCTTATTGCATCAAGGATCTCGATAGAAAAGACCAGTTAAGGATGGCATCTATGAGCTACTTGCACTTATCACAAGAACCCCAGTCATGCTTCAATCCATTCTTAACTCTACCTCCTGGTCCTCCTGACACCACAAATTGGGTCACCCCTCCAATAAAATTCTTCATTTTCTAGCTCAATCTTTACCTTTATCTTCTAGTACTTATGAAACTTGTCATGCTTGCAACTCTAATAAAAGTCACAAGTTACCATTTTCCAAATTTTCTTTATGCTCTACTCAACCTCTTGAAATAATTTTCAGTGATGTATGGACATCTCCGGTCATATCTCAAGATAATTTCAAATACTACATCAATATTTATGGATCATTTTTTAAAATACACTTGGCTATATCTTTTAGTTAGAAAATCTGATACTTCCACTATTTTTACAAGGTTCAAAAGCTTGGTTGAAAATTTCTTTAACTCTAAAATCAAAACCTTATATAGTGACAATGGTGGTGAGTATATCGGGTTAAGTAATTTTCTAGCTACACATGGGATCTCACACCTAACCTCCTCACCCCACACACCTGAACACAACGGCTTTGTAGAGAGGAGACATAGACACATAGTTGAAACTGTTCTATCATATCTCTCCTCACTCATGCCAAGCTTCCCTCTACACTATGGCCTTTTGCTACCACTATTGTTGCCTATCTAGTCAATAGATCACCAACTCCATTCTTATCTCACAAATCTCCTTATGAAGTCTTGTTCAAAAAGCAACCAAAATACTCAAACTTACGTAGCTTTGGTGGCTTATGTTTCCCTTGGCTCAAGCCATATACCACACAAAAACTTGATCCAAAATCCACACCATGCATCTTTGTAGGTTATTCTCCTACACGTACAACATGCATACTTTTGTCTCAATCCTTTAACAAATCGAGTAAACTCATCCAGACATGTCAAATTTATTAAAAATGAATTTCCATACACCACCATCACAGCTTCAAACTTCACAAACAATGAAGATTTACATGTTGCATGATGTGACATCAATCTCCCAATTCTCCCCCTACATGGCATGCCTCCTGAGTCATCTTCATTTCCAACTCCTTCCTCCTCTCAACTCGCTCCAAACTCTACCTCACCCACCTCCTTACCATCGACTCCAACCACTGAATCTACACCCTTCTCACAATCCTCTAACAACAATCCTTCACCACCCCCACCTCCCTTAACGAGAACCATTGTCACTAGGTCTCACAACAATATACACAAACCTCTCACAAAATTAAATCTCTCCTTCACACGCATCCCTTCCTCCACTTTTGAACCTACCACTGCCAAACAAGCCCTCCTCCATCCAGACTGGAAGACCGCCATGCTAACACAATATAATGCTCTTATAACTAATGGAATGTGGGTTCTTGTCCCTACAGATGCATCGACCAACATCATTGGATGCAAATGGATCTTCAGGACCAAGTTCAACGCAAATGGCTTAGTTGAACGGCAAAAAGCTCGGCTTGTGGCAAAAGGGTTTAATCAAAGACCGGGCATCGACTATCAAGACACCTTTAGCCCTGTAGTAAAATCAGCCACAATAAGACTCATACTTCATTTAGCCGTCACCAAGGATGGATCCTGCGCCAAATCGACATCAATGATGTGTTTCTTCAAGGGCATCTCAATGAACGAGTTTTCATGAAGCAACCACCAGGATTTGTGGATCCAAATAAACCAAATCATGTGTGCCAATTACACAAAGTCATCTATGGCCTCAAGCAAGCTCCAAGAGCTTGGTATAACGAGCTCAAATCTCACCTTCTACAACTAGGTTTTATCAACTCGGTCTCTAACACTTCTCTCTTTTACTTAAAACTAACATTTGGTGTTGTTTATCTTTTAGTGTACGTCGGTGATATCATTATCACAGGTACTAGACAAATTGATGTACAACGTACAGGTTATTCAACAACTCCCCACTAGGTTCTCTCTCAAAGATTTGGGCATGCTTCAATACTTTATTGGAGTGGAAGTCTTCCCTTGCGAATCTGGACTTTTCATCAACCAACACAAGTACATTATGGACGTCCTCGACAGGTTCAACATGCTCTCAGCCAAGCCCATATCAACACCTATGTCCCATGATTGTGAGTTTCACAATGACACTACCCAACCTCTTACCAACCCTCTTCCCTATCGACAACTCATAGGGAGCCTTTAATACCTCAATCTTACAAAACTAGATACTACATACGCCATCAACAAACTATCTCAGTACATGCATTAACCTACTGAGCTTCACTGGACGGCATCCAAACGCATCCTTCGCTACCTCTCAAGAACGTCAAATTTGGGGCTAAAATTTGTGAAACTTCCGCTACGTCCTTACACGCCTTCTCAGACGCTGACTAGGAAGGTGACAACACGGACTACCTATCTAAAGGAGCCTACATTGTTTATCTTGGCACCATTCCCATTTCCTGGAGCTTTAAAAAGCTACGTGTCATTGCCCGATCCTTCACTGAAGCTGAATACAGGATAGTGGCAAACACAGCAGTTGAGCTCTCCTAGATACACTCTCTCGTGCAAGAAATTGGCCAGCCCCTACCTTCCACACCGACCATTTATTGTGCCAACGTTGGAGCTACAAACCTTTGTGCTAATCCAATCTTCCACTCTCGGATGAAACATGTGGCCCTTGACTATCACTTCATCCGTCAACAAGTTCAACAAGGTATTCTCAGAGTCGTTCATGGGGCAAACGATGATCAGGTGGCAGATGCTCTAACCAAACCACTTCCTAGACGGCGCTTCACCATGCTATGCTCTAAGATAGGACTCTCTGATCGGTCACCTATCTTACAGGGGAATGTTAGACCTACACGCATACAGTCTACACATGGATAAACATATATTGCATTACCTTTCTTATTTATGCTTATAGAAGCAAGTGTATCATACTATCCCTGTAATCAAGGGATATGATTCTCTTAGGATTCTTCCTCTCCCTCTATATATGTATACTCTCATCCATGTCAATAATATATCTCGATTCATATTCAGTCACAATCTTACACAATGTGCTATTCTTGTTATTGACAATTTATTCTGGATGGTGGTCATATTCATTGGACCAATATACCTTTAGTAGTAAAGGCATTTCAATGATCGAAACTAATAGACTTTTAGAAACTTGGGTTCAAGCTAGGTTAGGCCGGGCTAAAATAATTGTTCAAAAGGTATTGGTCGGGCTGGTCAGACCAACATTACTCGGGCTTCAGTTGTTACCCATACCCAAAAGTATATTCGGATTGGCTTTCGGTTCGGCTTGGTTTAATCATGCCTGTGTCTTTGAGAAGAATGAGTTACTAGAGACTTTTTTGTATCGCTGCTACAAACTAGACTCCTTAATTTTCTTAATTAAAATTAAAGGTAAATATGTTGATTATTGCCGGTAAAATCTAATGCAGTTATAGGCAGAATTTTTTTTTTTTACTTCCTGATTAATTTTTTTATAAGAAATAATAGGGGACTACTCCATTCCGTTAAAAACATAAGAGCATGATTATGCTCATTTGTACAATAACAAACTACAAGCCCATTTTACCCGTGTCTTTTTCAGGTGGGTAGATCTGACGGACAAGATTTGTACTAGTCGAGTTGAAACCGATCAAATAATGCAACCATCAAAGTGCAATAAAACGTGTAGTGGTCAAATTCAATAATTTGATGTTTCTTCATATACAAAGGATGGTAATTAATGTTTTGCTATACATGTACATTAATTTTCTATCTCACACATTAAAAGAGAACATGAAACAAACGATGCGTCAATGCCCCTTCTGCGTGTTCACATTTGGGAAAATTATTTACTTAGGGCATGTTTGGTTCGTATGAATCTTATGTCTTAACTTCCGTGTCTTATTTATTTGATTTGTCATTTTTAAAACTTCAAAAAAAAAAAGAAAAATATTATATATGTTTAAATTTATAAATATAAATGTCGAATTAATATATGATACTTAAGTATATAATTATTGTACAACTTAAAAAACTAGTACTCCCTCCGATCAAAAATAAGCGTCGTTTTAAAATTAGAAATTTGATCACAATTATCTGTCATTTTAAGTTTTCTAGGTCAATAAATGAACAATAATTATAAGAACTGTTCTTGAAAATTGGTGTAAATGATTAATTTTAGTTCTAAAATATTTTTTATTGGTTTAAAAGAAGGTTGAACATTAAATAAGTGATAAGATTTATAAAAAAAAACTTTACAAAATCTATATTATTTAATATTTTTCTTAAAAATTGTGTTAAATGCTAAAATGACAGTTAATTATGTTCGGATAGAGTATATACAAAATAAATGGTTTAAATTCAAACATCATTCATGGAAAAAGTTGGTGGTTGGTGGGATAATTGCTTCAAATTATGAAATTGATGTAACTACTAACTTTCATCTTTTTTTTTCTACCGTTTAATTTGAAAACGGAAATAAAAGTAATTATTTTTTGTTTATATTTTGATATCTCATTATTTCATTGACAACCCATATTTAGTTATTTACATTGGCAATTACAGTGTTAATGTCATGCATTAAAAATAAAATCGATTATTAAAAAATTTAAAAAGAAAAAACCTTTTTAAGCAAAATCAAAGAAGAAAACTTTAATGATTATAAACCAAAGGAGGAAAAATAAAAGTGATCACATTACAGTTTTATAACATTTTTTTTTTAAAAGGTTTGTAAGTAGTTTTCGGTTCGGTCGGTTTTGCCGCTCTACATCCGAGACGGGTATAAGTCGTGGTCCATTGCTTACCCTCCCAATATCAATTTTTGTATACACGTTGTCAGGAGGATTCGAACTTGATTCTCCAGACTAACATTTATAACATTCAACTGGCCATAATTATACTGTTAATGTTGTTGATAATATAAAAAAAATCAATTTTTTAAAATTTTAAACATAATTAAGTGGGTGAATTTTTGGGAAATTTTTTTTATTTAAGTTTAATGATTAGAAACCAAAAAGAAAATATAGGTGATTATATTTACAATCTTATAATTCAACTTGATTAGCTGTTTTTTTTTATCATTATCCACCCATATTTATAAATTTATATTCGATATTTCATACCAAAACCGATATTTATTTTTATTTTTTTTTTGGTGTCTATAAATATATAATTTTGAACAATTTAATGGAAAGACAGAATTATATTATAATTTTTTCCTTAATCAGGAAAATTTCCAACTGGCAACAACCACACATCTCGAGATTAGTATCCAATTAAATGGTAAGAAATCATTTAATCTCCAAAATAGGAAAAAATAACACAAAAAATCAATTTTAATATAATATTTAAAATTCATTCATTTGCTTCTTCACACTTTCCCAGCTTTGTCACTATACCAAAAATAATTAATATCATCTCTATCTCTTTCAGACTCTTCACATTTGCCTACGTATTCATTCATTAAAATCCACAAAAAAAAGTCCCAAACTTTCTCCTCTCTTTCTCTCTGATACTCTTGAAACCCCCATGGCTTCTTCCGGCGGCTTCGTCGCCGCTCCCGCCGCCCAAAAGGGTGGCTGGACGGCGGCCATTTTCATCATACGTAAGTTAACTTACTAACCGTTAACTCATTTTAGTTGATTTTTTTCTAATGAGTTAATCTTTTGATTTTTTAGTGGTGGAGATAGCGGAGAGATTTTCATTCTACGGGATAACGAGTATTCTGATAACGTTTCTGACGACGGCGTTGGGTGAACCGACCGCCACCGCCGCTAAGAACGTGAATGTGTGGCAAGGTGTTGCTTTTCTGTTACCGTTGATCGGAGCTTACGTCGCCGATGCTTTGCTTGGTCGCTACAAAACTACCTTGTTTGCCTCCATCGTTTATCTCTCTGTAAGCTGATCGGAAACGATATATATATATATTATATTTTCTCTCTCTTTTCTTTCATTATGTGATTTTGTCTTGATTTTCTAATTAATTATCATGATTATATCTAATTTTACTATTTTAGTTTAAAAAGTCAAAGATTGCTTCTTAAAAAAGTCAAAATATGCACCCTTTGAAATTTGACGTGCATGCAACTAAATCAGGAGAATAATTATGATTAATTGGATGATTTGAAATGAGATGTATCACGTATGTAGTACTTATCGTATAATTTAATCAATAATTTGTTTCTTAGTATAATATAAATATCTATTTTTGAAATGTAAGTGTAATTAGGGGTATAATACGAGCCGAACGAGTAGA
Source organism: Fagopyrum esculentum (assembly GCA_033239045.1). NCBI lineage: Eukaryota > Viridiplantae > Streptophyta > Magnoliopsida > Caryophyllales > Polygonaceae > Fagopyrum > Fagopyrum esculentum. Next base: position 2,891,511 of record BSUD01000002.1, on the reverse strand, counting down.
GCATTGGCATGCTCAAGCCCAAAATTTATACGAGCTTTAAAATGTGCTCAAGCTTGGCTCATTTAGAAAATGAACGAGCTCGAGCCGAACCAGCTCGGCTAAAATAATGCTCCTATAGTGTTATTTTAGCTAAAAGAGTCGAGTTTTATTCGAATGAGCCGAGCATTGACATGCTCAAGCTCGACTCGTTTATAAACGAGTCTAGTCCGAGCTGAGCCTAAAATTTATACGGGCTTTAAAATGTGCTCAAGCTTGACTCGTTTAGAAAATGAACGAGATCGAGCCGAACTTTTAACGAACCAAACCCGAGTAGTTTGTCTCATATTACAGGCCTAAGTGTAATAATAGGTTTTTATTTTAACTTTTCTAGTGTAAAATTGTTAATAGGGACTGGTCCTTCTTTTTCTATCGGCGGCCGTGTTTCCGGTAAAACTCCGGGGACCATTTGTGTACCTCTCTCTATATATTATGGCCGTCGGCCAAGGCGGGCACAAGCCGTCAGTCCAAACATTTGCCGCCGACCAGTTCAGCGACTCAACTACTGAAGAAAAGGCGGCGAAAAGCTCGTTTTTCAACTGGTGGTACTTCGGGGTTGTGGTGGGGGCCTCATTGGGTATCGGATCGGGTTTTATGGTCCAAAAGAATGCCGGGTGGCCCGTCGCCTTTAGTATTCCGGCAATGGCAATGCTGGTGGCGTTGGTGTTGTTCGTGACGGGTGCAAGGTTTTATCGGCGTGAAGAGTCGCCTGCTGGAAGCCCGTTCACGCAGGTGGTGCAGGTGTTCGTTGCGGCGGCAAGAAAGTGGCGCGTGAAGGAGGATCGGTGGGGGATATACTTTGGTCAAGAGAATGAGGTGGGCCCATTTGCTGGAAATGGGGCCCATCGGAGGGTAATCCGGACACAAAAGTTCAGGTAATTACTATCAATTTTTTTATTCATCATGATTAGGGTATTATGGACACGGCGATCGATTTCGTAAACCACGACCGTCACGAAATCCGTGACCGTCACGGGTTTCGTAAACCACGACAGTTACGGGCCCATTTGCGAAAGATTTCACATAGAAATTTATCATGGATCCGGAACCCGTAACCGTGATGATTTTCTTCATTTTTTTTTTTTTTGTTAGAATTCACAAAGAAAATCATCACGGTTACCAAACCCGTAACCGTGAAAATTTTTGTCGGAACCTGTAACCGTCACGGTTACGGCTTCTGTAACCGTCGCGCTTTTGTAAATTCCATCACCGTGCGTTTACGACTCCCGTTAATTAATTGAGTTTTCTTAATGTAAACAACAAACAACCTTTTTTTCGAAATAAAACTCTTTTAAGTTATATAATTATTTTTCATAATTTTTTTATAAAAATCATTGATACATCTATAAATCGTACTCAATGTTTCAATTTCTTAAAAAAAAACTAAAAATAATAATACAATTTTTTTATCCTACAACAAATTTCAAAATCTATATTATTTTGAACTCAATATTACCGTCGATATTAATTATACATTTTTTTCTTTAATAAAAATTAAAGACTAAAATGCCCATTATTCACCGGGAATTTTGTTTTGATCATATCTTGAAATTTTGATTCTTAGTGGTTTGACAAAATAAAAAAACGTATATGTTATAAATGAATCACAATAAAAAAGTTACATTGACCAATCTAACAAAAAAGTATTTAATAAAATATTAACTTCCTCGAGTCAGATGTTTTCGTAACGATATTGAGTTGTCTTGTAATTGTTCGTCTATGGACCATTTCATTTTGGTTGGTTGCATGGTAAATAAGTTGATAATATTGGTCAAACCCGTACTAGGTTTACATATTAGACTTATTTTAGGTGTTTGATTGACCAATGATGTAGAGATTATATGCTTTGTCGTATGGTTATTTGAATGATTCAATAAAATAGTAAAAACCCGAAAAAATGTTGGTGAAACTCGAGTGGTGGGAGATCGGATGTCGGGACGGTTGCAATTCCGATCACCGGATCTCATGAGTCGTGACCTAAACCGTCAGACTATCCCTTCAAGTTTCAGCTGAGGCATATTTCAAAATCGAGTTATTATATTAGGCTCAAATTCTCACATTTGTTAGGGTTTTTTAAGACATTATTAACGTATTCAAACCAAACCCACGTCAAATCATTCATCAGTGTAACATGCATCACAATATATAGTGCAAAACTCTGATTTGGGAGTACGTTCAGAATTTTGTCTTATTTTCTCTCTTGATTGCATTCTAATCTTAACGTTTGACTTTTAGGTGGTTGGACAAGGCAATGGTGATGGACGAGAATGACGCGATGGCGGAAACAAAAGACCCATGGAGACTATGCACATTACACCAAGTAGAAGAAGTAAAACAAGTACTCAAAGTACTTCCAATATGGTTCACATGCCTATCATTCAGTCTAATCTATGCACAATTCTTCACATACTTCACAAAACAAGCCATGACAATGAAAACTCCATCATTAAGACAAATCCAGATCCCACCACCATACATACCCTTCTTCACAACAACATCCCTCATCCTCATATTTCTCGTAATCTACGAGAAACTATTCGTCCCCATTGCAAGAAAACTCACGGGAAACCCCAACGGGATAACGATTCTACTAAGAATGGGGATCGGCCAGTTGCTTACTTTGTCGACAATGGTGATCGCGGCTCTTGTTGAGGAGAAAAGGGTGAGATTCGCGAGGGAAACACATGATAAGTTGAGTGTTTGGTGGTTGTTGCCTCAATATAGTGTGTTGGGTTTGGCTGAGGTGTTTATTTTGGTTGGGATGCAGCAATTCTTCTATGAGAGGATGCCGGAGAGGCTTAGGAGCCTCGGCGCTGCAGCTTACCTTGGTGTGATTGGGATTGGGAGCTTTATTAGTAGTGCGATTATAGAAATTGTGCAGATGGCGAGTAAGAATAAATGGCTTGTCAATGATCTTGATAAGGCTCATTTAGATGGGTTTTATTGGGTTTTGGCTGGGCTTTGTGGATTGGCGTTTTGTGGGTATATTTGGGTTGCAAAGGGATTTGAAGATGTTGGTGCTACAAATGAAGATGAAAATGAGAGGAGAGAGAAGGAATTGCAAGAGATATGATTGTATGGATGTAAAAATTATTGCGTATGATGTGTGATATGAAAATGTTTAAGAAATCACATGATATATATATATTATTGGTGTAGTTTTAATGTAACATTGTTGCTCATTTTGTGACTCGAGATAGGCCATTAGCAAGTTTTTATGACTAATGTAACATTGTTGCTCATTTTGTGACTCGAGATAGGCCATTAGCAAGTTTTTATGACTGATGTCATTGATCTTTGTTAAGATGTGTAGTGATAAACTAAATCCGTTAAATTTTCAAATCAATAGATTCGGTGATACAGTTCGGAAAAAGCCCTACTATCTAGGATTTCATGACCAATTGACTTGGTGGAAAGGCCGGTGGTATATAAGTTGAAAGCACACCGTAAAAAACAAGATCGACGTTTAGAAATAAAAGCCGAAAAGAAATGTAAAACCAAAAAGTAAGAGGAGGAAGATGATGCTTTGTAACAAGGGCAAAGGTTCTAGTTGATGTGTCCTTGGATACGTTAAGGATGTACTTCGGATCTAGATCAAGTTTAAGCTTCAACTACTCCTTAGTTGATGTGCGGATTGATTCAACTACACCGTTGCCTTTAGAGGAGCGAGTAGATTTCATTGCAGGAAAACATGTGGAGTTCATAAAGGAATTGCATGAGAAAACACGCACAAGGCTGGAGAAAAAAGCAAAAATTGTGGCTTCAAAAGCAAATTGGAATCGCAAGGAGATGTGTTCGAACTAGGGGATCAAGTTTAGTTGCATTTAAAAAAGAATGATTTCCGGAGAAGAGGAAGTCTAAGTTGTCTCCAAGAGGAGATGGACCATTTAGGGTGAAGCGCAAAGTTGGTGACAAAGCTTATGTCTTAGAGCTTCCAGCTGAGTATGGTGTAAGTCTTATTTTCAATGTGAGTGATTTGAGTCCTTTTGAGTCTAGAGATGAGCATGTTGGTGATTCGAGAACGAATCCTTCTCAAGAAAGGGAGTATGATGAGGGATCATCTCAAACACTACCTCAAGGACCAATCACTAAATCAAGGGCTAAGACATTGAAGGACAATCCAGCTGCACCTTCTTCAAACTCCATCATGGAAGGAGCAATTATGAGGACACGAGCAAAGGTCATTCAAGATGAAGTTACAAGCAAACTAACAACATGTACAATCAAGGTGACCCTACTAACTCTTATGAATCCTTTGGTGATATTGTTGACTGTTATAGAAGAGCTCAACCACGACCAAGAAGAGCTAGCAATCATAGAAGGTGGCTAGGACGAAGAAAGAGCCTCCAAAAAGGAATCTCTGCCAACCTACAAGAATCTCGACCGAGATATGAACCCGAGATTTGGTCTCTAACGCGTGCTTGAAGATTCGGCCAAGATCTTTTTAATTTTGGCAACTATCTTTTATTTTATTACCTTAAAAGCTCTTAACATTCTTTAAGCTAATTGTTAGCTTTTATATTCTTAGATTATCTTAAAAAGATATCTTTCACCGATTATCTTTTAAAGATATTTTTCCCTAGTTTAAAGTAAGAAAGTCACTCTTATAAATAGTAGGAGAGATTCTTAGATAGATTTGATTTAATTATTTTCCATAATATTGTGTGAACTCGTAACTTCGCTTAAAAGTTAGTGTTTTATTCATTCATATTCAATCAAATAGAGAGTATTGATTGAATCATTGTGAAGTCCTTGTTAGATTGTGTTTGTGTGTGTTAATCTTTTTGAAGTTTGGTGCTCATTGTCTTACTTAGAAGACTTGTGTAAGGTTAAAGAAGTGAGGGTTAATGTTAGCTCTTCGTTAATGGATTTTAGCACATCTTTGGTCAAGGTTCTTTGGGGAAATATTTTGGTTCATATCTTCCTATACTTATCATATATCATTCCATTATTCATCTTTTTATCTTTCTATATCATTCATTACTCAGTTTTTTTAGATTCATCAAATCTAGGTATGTTCTCCCAAAATCTCGTCTGAGATTTACATTATACAACCGAGATTTGCGAGGACATTCAATCTAGATCGGGAACTGCGGCATCAAACCCGCATAAACCTTCGACCAAATATAACTCGCCATCGAACAATCCCTGAACAATCCTCTACATCCGGGCAACAGTGATAGGACGAGTCCACTGCCATACGTCTTCTGCATCTCTCCGAATTAGTTAGCGGAACACCCCAAGCAAGGAGTCACATAAAATAACGAACTCGTTCTATAAGACTTGTGTAAAAAAGCCCTCCCTTACTTGGAAACGTACTCTACCATGACGGATAGATCTGAAAGCCGATGAGGTTGTAAACATGCCGTTTTTCGAACCTAGTCATCGGACCGTGTCTTCCCAACTTGACAGCCCCAACAGGGTGAGGCTGCAATTACCTTAAGGAACCTTAAGTATTGTTCATACAGCCAGACAGGTACTCCAAAATATTAGCTAATACAAAGTACGAAAACTAACACTTCTACACTCCAATATTTCATGCTAACTTTGCATTTCATTTCTTCAATACATATATAGTTCCAAGAAAAGAGACGACTTCGTGTATACAACAATATCTAGTATTCACCAACTACAAATTATCAAAGATCTACTTCATTTTGATTTCTTTTCATCATTCTCAAGCAACTAATAACCTATTAGAATACATCCAACTCTAAACAACACTACCATGATCAACTTTCTTCATAACAAACCACTTTGCAAGCATTATATATATAGCCAAGTCAAACATGCAAACCACGGCCATGACCCAATAGAAGTAGTTAAGATGAGCTCGGTTAAGGTTACTCACCAACCACTCTTCCTTTGACCACTTCGAGCTCGCCCCTTGCACGACCAAGATCACGACAGAGCTCGCTAGAGCTCCAAACCCAATAGAAGCATTCGTGAGCGCCGACCCCATGCTCCTCATCTCCTCCGGCATTTGATCATAGAACAATTGTTGCAACCCTACATACCCGAAAACATCACTTAACCCATTCACCAAGAATTGCGGAACTAACCACCAAACACTCATCGGAACAGTCACACTCGGTTTGTCGAGTAGGCCATGTTCTGCTGCAACACTGAGTCTCTTGGCTTCTACAAAAGCAGCCACGACTATAGTTACGATGCTAAGGGATATCCCGGCTCCTATCCTTTGTAGCGGTGTGATGCCATAAGGGTTTCCGGTTACTTTGATTGCGAATGGGATAATGAGTTTGTCATAGATCGGAACGAAGACGAGGATTACGAACCCGGGGAAGACTTGTAGCGACGCTGGCGGGATTTGGATGCTACCAAAAGAACGGTCCATAGTGCTGCCTTGTTTGATGAAGAAGGTATGAACTTGAGCCACAATCATTGCATAACCTAAACTGCATATCCATATCGGAAGAAGCCTTAAAACGAGCTTCGCTTCCTCGACTTGCGTAACCGGGCATAGTCGCCACGGGTTCCTTGTTTTGCTCGAGTTATCGATATCATCGATTACCGTTGCCTTGTCGAGAAACCTACAATTTTAAACATACATTATTATCATCTGCACTCGTACACACACAACCCGTATAGACAAACACTATAGAACCAATGATTCTCATAAACTATATGTCATTTTCATCAAGGAAAACAACAAGAAAAAGTTATATGAACTGTCCCCTCTTCATTCTTTTCGAATTACGACAAGAGCTAGAAAATAGAGGTAAGATTTAAATTCTAATTAAAAGAAGCCAAAGATTATATTCTAAAATTATAGGCCATATCACATTAATGATTATTTGACGTTTACAATACAACCTTTCTCATCACTCGAAGGACCCATAAGTCCATAAACCATAAGCTTTTTAAAAATGGTGTCCCCTATAATTGAACACTTTTCATTCGATATGATCATTTCCATATACTTTTTAATGGTTTTAAAAAAGTGATACTTATTACTTGAACTATATAACAATCAATTTGGCTAAAGTGCTTCTTTAGTGTTATCTTAATATTCCTAGAGAATAATATTAAATTCTCAATAAACGACAAAATATATTTTTAAATTATTAAAACTAACCAAAATTATAACTATTATTTATTTGATGTTACATATATGATTTGAGGCTCCTTAACCATGGACAATATCATCAAGATATGACATTCTCCTAGTACTCCTACACCATCACTATCTAACCACAATATTCATTTTTCACATGTTCTTGTGAAGTTGGTACCCAACAAAACTAATTAAAATCCTTTTTATTTTAAGTTTGGTTCTTAATGAGGAAAATTGAAAATATATATATATATATATATAATAGAAATAAAATGTTAAAACTAATCTAATAATCGTAATATACAAAAGAGAAAATTGGACCCCATCTTTTAGGCTGACTAAACTTTAGTACCCGTCTTTTAAACTATCAGAACGGTACATCATCTATTGAGTTCGACCAAAGATTAGTATCTAGATTACTGTTCACCCGTCTAGTTAACATTGGTGTTGAAAATCTATAATACTATAAGCTTTATGTATAAGGTAGGTGAACAATTTTTCCCCTAATATTCAATACCGATATCTTAACCTAACGTGTAAAGAGTAATCCAGATACTAATCAGACTCAATAGCTGAGGTACCATTCTGATAATATAGACTGATAATATAGACGATAGGTACTAAAGTTTAGTTAATCTAAAATATGTACTCTTTAAGCAATTTTCTCTATACAAAATAATAAGCATTATATTGTGAAAAGAAGAGAGAGAACCGGAGCGTACTTGAATTGGTTGGTGCGGGACAACCCGGATCTGATAAACCCACCATCCAAACCCGGTTTAACTTCAACCTCATCACAAATCCTTCCTTGTCCGACTAACTTAGCCTCCACGCGCCACTTTTTGGCAGCCGCGACAAACACTTGCGCAACCTTCGTAAACGGGCTTCCAACGGGCCTCTGTTTCCTATACGTACGATATCCAATAAAAAACACCGCAAGCGCCACCGCTTCCATAGCCGTCGGAATCGCAAATCCAACAGCCCAGCTAACATTATCCTGGACATAGATCACGACAATGACAGAAGTGAAGCTTCCAAGCACAATCCCTAAGTACCACCAATTGAAGAACGAGCTCTTTGATTTCCTCTCCTCAAGCGTCGTCTCGTCGAATTGATCGGCTGCGAATGTTTGCAATGACGGCCGATGACCTCCATCGCCTATAGCGACTATATATAGCGCTGTGAAGAAGATCGCTGACCGGAGGTGGTTTGGCACAACGGCCACGGACACCGTCAAAAGAGACAAACCCTAAGAGGATAACAACAGTAAAGCAGATATTAGAATTGCAAAACGACGCCGTTTCTAATTAATAAATATTTATAATTAATATGGTAAAAAAGAAGTATATTTTTTTTGGCTTGTAGTGCAAATGTATTAAATGATAAAGCCCAATCCTATCACAAGTGAATAGATTGGGTATATATGCCCTTTCATAATTGGGGTTGTACACTTGTAGTATACGTGTTCACCGCTTCATCGCCCACGTGTCCTCATTCTCTACTTAATATCTATTTTCTTTTTTTTCTGTAGTTATCTTAATCGCAAAATCATCCTTAAAATATTATTTAAAATGTCTTTTTAAATCAATATATAAAATATAAAAAATATATATTATTCTAATATTTTCTTTCCCCGAAAGAGGTTTTCAGTAGGGGTGTAATACGAGCCAAACGAGTCGAGCATCGGCATGCTTAAGCTCGGCTCGTTTATAAACGAGTCGAGCCCGAACCGATCCTAAAATTTATACGAGTTTTAAAACGTGCTCAAGCTTGGCTCGTTTAGAAAGTGAACGAGCTCGAGCCGAGCTTTTGACGAGCCGAGCCCGAGTAGCTCGGTTAAAATAATGCTCCTATAGTGTTATTTTAGCCGAACGAGCCGAGCTTTGACATCTCAAGCTCGGTTTGTTTATAAACGAGTCGAGCCCGAGCCGAGCCTAAAAATTATACGAGCTTTAAAATGTGCTCAAGCTTGGCTCGTTTAGAAAATGAACGAGCTTGAGCCGAGCTTTTAACGAGTCGAGCCCGAGCCGAGCAGCCTAGTTTTCATACTACTATAATTGGGATTTAGTGGGTCCTACTTTGTGATTAGATTATAGTAAATTAAGAGAACTACCGTCAACTTTATGTGTATATTTATAGTAAAAAATAATTGCTGGTGTCGACTTTCTAGTCAATTTTTTATGACCCTTCACAAATTTTATTTTGGAAACCTATTTTTCGTACGACCAATCCTTTTTCGGCCAATAATACTTTACGTCTTGTACAACGATTTCAACTAAGCATTAAGCACTAAATATAGTTTTTTTTTTTGGAATATTCAAGATTTTTGTAAAAAAA
>BSUD01000002.1:2856998-2881778 GCA_033239045.1 Fagopyrum esculentum | reverse complement strand
GACATATTTGGGCAATTCTTTCAATAGGGGTATTTATTTAGGATTTAAAAAAAATATTTTACCAAAAAACGTAAACTAAAATAGGGGTGAATATAGAAGGTAGATGTTCAGGTTGCGGTTTATAATTTTGGATAGGGCCGTGAGGCTGAACGTAGAGTTGACACGTGTCCAAAAAAAAAAAATTCAGAAACGAATGAAAATATTTTTGAAGTATCATGTTATAAATTCTGCATTATTGTCTTATAAACTTTGAACTATTCCTATATAATTTATAAACTATTACTTTTTAATATATTATATCAAATTATTTATAAATTAATCGTTTATATGTTATGAACTATTCAATTATAATTCATAAACTATCATTTTATAAGTATGCACTATATTTTATAAATTTTGCACTATGAATTATTTTATTATAATTCATGAACTATCCTTTTATAAGTTATGAACTATCCTTAATAATTTTGAACTATTACTTTCACTCCTTTATAAATTCTAGGCTATAAACTATTCTATTATAATTCATGAACTATCATTTTATAACTTATGAACTATCTCTTAATAACTTTTGAACAATCATGTTCATTCGTTTCTGGAAAATAAAATAAAATAAAATTGGTACACGTGTCAGCTCTACGTTCAGCCGCACAGTGCTACCGCACAATTCTACCGGAATAATGTGTCTTACTTAATCAGAGCACCCGGATATAGAATACTAATTATGTGATTTCATTTGTAGAATTTGAAATCGTTTCCCACATGACAATATAACATACATTTATAAATATATTCTATTGGAAACACTATTGGTCTCACTTTATTTCTTTTTATCATGACTTCCTATTGGTCTCACTTTGGAATAATAAAGATTTAAAGTTTAGAAGATGTGATCTAGTCCACAACAAAAATCCAAAATAAATGCATAGTAAACTAAGCTTCTAAATCACAAATAAGTAAAATATTATTAAATATTTTTGAATTCTATATATATAGCCACCATTGTAAACAATCATATTTTCATAAAATATAAAAAAATGTGGTAAATAATTTGAAGTAAAAATAGTAAATGATTTTTTTTTGAAGAGGTAATTGGAACACCCGGTTCGATCGGCTTTGCCGATCTACGTCCGGATCGGGTAGTAAATCGTGGCCCATTGCTGGGGATACCCTCCCAATATCAGTTTTTTCCATACATGCTGCCGGGAGGATTCGAACTCTGATTTTTGTTTTCTGTTTTGAAAGCCTAGGAATAGGAGGGTATCTCATACCTAGTGAATTTGTGTAGTACAACAATTCAAGTGGATGGTATCCCACTTTAAATTATATTCTTTTAATTTATATAAATGGTATTTTTAATATTTGTTTCTATATTTTTAGTATTAAAAAAAATAATTCAGGCATCACAATTCAAATTTTCATAAATTACAACGCTTTAACCGTGACCATTTAACGTGTTTATTGATGAATAGTGAAATAAAAATTAATATTTAATCGTTATATATTTAATTTTTTATAGTTTTAAATAACAATTATCACGCAACGGACAAAAACAGAGAGAAGTCATTTATTATAAGGAAAAAAATAAATTTAAAAAAAAACAGAGCAAGTTCGATCTATCGTACCATAAGGAAAATGGCGGTGGATATCACGGTGGCTCTAAACCGGCCGAGAAAAGAATCGGTGAGAAAAGCTCCGATCAAGAGGAAGATCGAGAGAACACCGTTCCAGGTGTTGACGTTCTTAGCTGCTTCAGCCAACGGTTGATGGAGCTCTTTCGTTAGATACATGATGAGGTTTCCGGCAACACCGTAGTACGCGAATCTTTCAGCCGTTTCCACCGCTGCACAATTCGCGATTCGAAATCGAATTTGAACGGAACGATAGAATTAGGTTAAATTAAGCAAAATTGAGAATCGATATGGAATTAGGGAGAGAAATTCGTTTACCGATTATGAAAATGGCGGACTTCCAACCTCCGGCCTTGGAGGAGCTAGCACCGGCGATAGGCGATTGCATGGTGGTTGTGGTGGTTACAGAGAGGCGGAAGAGGAAGAGTTGTGTGAATTTGAGAAACTGAAAAGTGTTGGATGAAAGCTAAGTATGAGAAGGGGCTTTTGTGTGAATGATATATATATAGAAGAGGAACTGCAGTGCTTTGTGAGAGTTTCGTCACTGAAGGGAAAAATCTCGTGGTGTTTCTTTTTCCTTTTTATTTCTTTTTTTTTTCTCAATGATACTAATAAATTTTCAAAAAAAAACATAAATGAAATACAACAGTTATATAAATAGAAAAACCGCAAAAAAAAATATATATGAGTTACGTCTAACTATTAAAAGTATTTAATTTAATTTAATTTAATTTATAACCATATTTTTAATGTATAATATCCTCAAGAAATGAAACTTTTAGGTAATAATCTTTCTGAACAAAAAGCTTAATTTGATCGGAAATAATATTGAGAATTTACAATTTTGTAATATATAAGTTTTTTAATGTATATTTTTCTTGAAAAGTTAATAAACTTAAAAAAGCATGAGCGAGAGCATAGCTAAAAAAAAGTCGTTGGAGATAATAAAGACCCACGTTGAAAGATGGGACACTCCGATTCTAATATATACGGTCGGTGGACTACTCCTCCTATTGTCAATTGGTTTAGGATGGAACCTCGTCGGGTTTATGTGTTGGGCTTGGACCTAGTGCGCCGCATGTGCGCTCGTATGCACACGACTCCCGCTTTACCGGTCCGTCTGTATCGGACTTTGACATGGTATCAGAGCGGTTAGCCTCAATTCGGCTCGCGATCCTAACCTGTGGACAAGTGCAACTCGGACTATATCCTCTAGTTGCACTTGTGGGCACGTGTTGGAGATAATAAGGTCCCCATCTTTCGATGGGGACACTCCGAGCCTAGTATATAAGGTCGGTGGGCTACTCCTCCTATTGTCAATTGGTTTTAGGATGGAATCTCGTCGGGTTTATGTGGTGGACTTGGGCCTAACGCGCATGTACGCTCGTATGCACACAACTCCCGCTCTACCGGTCCGTCTGTATTAGACTTTGACAAAAGTAATTATTTTTTGGCTTATTAGTTCTTCCAAATTAAAATGTTTAATTTAGACTAAATTATATTTAAAATGATTATCTTTTAAAGTTATTTAAATTCAATATTACTTTTCACCAAAACCCAAAGATTATTCCTTTGACATAGTATTTTGTTTTTTGTACAACGTGGAGATATGGGCCCTTTTGGTTAGGACGAAAAGAATAAGCAATATTTTATAATTACATGAAATATTATTATAATTATGAATACTAACCCATGTTCGAAAGATTTCTTTGTCTTTTATGGAGTATTTCTTTTGATTACTTTAATGTTGATTTTGTTTAGCTAAATCTCAGATCTTTTATGAAAATCTAATGTATAATTAATGTTTAATAAAATAATTCATAATCTAATTACTAATGCTTTCGTAAAGATAAATTATTCTCTTAATATTGCGTATAAATCGACACCTAATTAAGTGGAATACACTGGGGCCTTGTCACGTTGACTTGTCACATGCATATTAATGACTACTGCACGTCCAATTAAGCCCATAGGCAAAAATATTTTTTTATTTACAAAATAATTAAATTTATTACTTGCCAAATTCGTGGGATTCGGAGCGTTACTGGGTTAGGATATCACAATGGATTTTGACACTAGTCTGACAACAAGTTTACTGGATCTTACAATAAGACACACAAATAGATTAAAACAAAAACATCAAATTGTATGAATATATACAAATAAAAGTTTACAAAACACCGCTGAGTACAAAATAACAATCCATATCCATACACATTCAAAAATCCCAATATCCCTCGCACAACCTAGTGTACGGAAGCTCTCAGCGGATCACCCATCTGGCTCACTCTACAATCCTCTTATCCTACAAAGCATCTACAACACGATATGAAACGTTAGCTAACAATTCATATATAAGATAATGCATAAGCACATACACATGTCATGGAATGATAAACACTCAATCATGTTGTTACATATTTACCCGTTTAATTATCTTATAAGACCTTACACTCAAGTTATATATATATATATGAAAATATGTGACACGGGGAATATATCATCCTCGCCTCCGGGTACCATAGCCATCCGAAGTAGTATTGGCGCACTTTCCGTGTACCATGAGAAGTGGTGAAGTGCACATCCCGTATAACTGACCTGACCTACAGAGAACCTCCCAGACTCCTACAGGATGAAAGGAAAATGTTATCACTGCCACTGCAAGGGGGTTATCCAATATACCTATAGGTCGGTAATAATCAACATCGCATGCTATCAAGCATTTAACAATCACCATCCATGCATACATCCAAATATAGGAATGTAGCTAAGTAAATCCTACGGACTTACCTCAACCTCGAGATAACCTCAACCACGATCAACTCCAATTCGGAGGACAACACTGATTAATAACAAGGAATAAAGAGATATCAAATCTCCTATCAATCAAACTCCTTCTGATTGGCAATGCTATCAACATCCTTGAAGTTCAACGTACAAATATATTCTTGATGCTCATAAGTCATATCCATGGCGGTTGGACCGCAAGGAGAGGGAAATTGCGCATATAACCACGCCTATATTTTGCAAGAATAAACTTTTTTTATCAACTATTTGATATATATATGTATATATAATCTACTTAAATAATGAAAAGATAACTCGATAGTTGATACATGTAGGAGTGAGGTGCATTCCCCATGGTCTTCACCCTAGACCGGAAAACAAACAAAGACGCCGATACAAACAACATGAAACCCTACCCCCAAGAATACGAGTCAATCATCTCGTGATCGTGTATGAGGTCGATCGCCCATGGCCATATCCGGTTACTAGTCTTATCGACAAATAGTGTTGCTCCCATCATCAACATAAAATATCTGGATGCTAGTGTAGTTTTCGGTGTGGATGGGTCAAGGAGGCGACGTGAGGTGGTTGTCCTCATGAAGATGAAAATTGCTGGTCTCTGGTGCCACCGCTCTACGAAGGCATGATAAAGCGCGTGATCTACCCCGACAAAGTCAATCATCTATAGATTAGTTAGTCCACTCTGGTTGAGCAGTGCAAATCATCCCTCAGGGTAACCATGATCACAACGTCAGTTTGACAAATCTTTCACCTGGTCGATATGCCGGTTTACCTTCATCACCTCTTTGACGACCTTCATTTGAAAAAAAATAAACATCAAACATGAAAAAATACATTCGTTCACAATCATCGCCGAAATCTAGTAGCATAACTCTTTCATCCATACAGAGGTAACCCTATAGCCAGCGTTTCCTATCATCAAATCTGGAAACCTAGGGGCATCACTCCCTCGGCGAACACAAGAAGTAGAAGATGGCCCTGCATAAGCTCCATGTCCATGGTTGTTATGGGTTTGAGTATGGGATGGAGGGGGAGCATGAGAAGTAGATGGTATGTAGGATGGAGGGGAAGCGTGAGAAGGAGATGGTGTATAAGATGTAGAGGGTGCGTATGAAGGAATGGATGTCAAAGCGTGAAAAGTGCATGTAGAAGCAGGAGGTAGAAGGAAGTGAGGTAAAGGAAACCAAAGAAGTGGATGGAGCAGGGGCATGTGCAAATGGTGTCCACATCGTCTGACTCAAATTGAGCTTCCCAATGAGGAAGTGATTCGAGCTAAGTGGGAGAGGGGACTCAAATAGGGAGCGATTATTAGTGGGATCAGTAGTAGGAGCGATATCAATAGTAGTTGGTGGTTGATCATCTCGCCGTAAAGAAGCGGTAGGTGTTGGTCGTGTGTACTGCACGACAACGATCTAAAACCGATTTTCAAAATTAATAGAGTTATCAAAAATCCGAAATCCGAACTCAATATACACTTGTTAACAATAATTAAGTTTTTTTAAATATAAAATTTAAACAAACATGCCTATTTAAAATAGACACGTGTTTTTATACGCCAGCTCCAATGCAGTCGCCTTGGGTTGAAGTTGGCGGCTTAACTTCAATGCAATCGACATGCGTTGAAGGTAAGCTCAACCTGTTCTTCGCGAGCGAAGAACAAGTTAAGTTTATATATATATAGGGTGTGGTTCCTATGAGAACACCCCTAACGTGAGAACATGAGAACAATCGTACACCGTTGGATGTGAGTATTAAGGGTTGAGATTTAGAGTAGATATCAAATATATATATATATATATATATATATATATATATATATATATATATATATATATATATATATATATATATATATATATATATATATATATAGGGTGTGGTTCCTATGAGAACACCCCTAACGTGAGAACATGAGAACAATCGTACACCGTTGGATGTGAGTATTAAGGGTTGAGATTTAGAGTAGATATCAAAAATAATAATAACTATGAATAATAATAATTAGGAATCCAACAATAAATACGAATAATCCACTCAACCAACAATAACTACGAATAATACGTTAAACGATATGACACATTCGTAACAAAACTAATAATAATTACGAATCTGTTCTCATGTTCTCACGTTAGGGGGTGTTCTCATATGATCTATACTCTATATATATATATATATATATATATATATATATATATATATATATATATATATATATATATATATATATATTCTCGTTTTCGATTTCAACTTTGATTTGTTTGCCCTATTTCGTTTCTAACCTAAACTAAGCTATTTATTCTTATTCTAATTCCGTCTACCCTATTCCATTTCTAACCTAAAAGGATAAAAACATTAAACACGATAAAAACGGAAAAAAAATAAACACAATAAGTACGAGAAATACGCAAAAACTAAAAGAAAACGTACCTCTAGTGCACTCAAAGGACGTTTCTGATAAGGATGTCTTGCAAGATTCATCGAATAGAGGTTTTCGGGTTTTTTTTCTCGTTTGAAATGAGAGGGTTTTTTTTTATGTTTTTCCGTTTTGATAACCTAGAAATGAAGTGATGAGCGACAACGACGACCGTCTTCGAGTAACGTAGGATTTCAACATAGTCGGCATGAGTTTCAAAATGTTCAACGCAATCTCATCAAACATCGCATTTTTGTAAATTTCTCGCAGTAAATTTTGCCGGCCGGTTAAAAAGAATTAGGTTAGAGTTGTTTTAAGATGTTTAAGGCTTAGACAAACGGTCCCACACCATATTCTCTTTATAAGTGAAGTCATAAAACTAAGTATTGTGCTAAAAATATGACAAAATGAATCCCATAAAATCTAATCTATAATAAGTTGAATGCTCCTGAATGCGCGCGCATTGATATGGGCGAAGACCCCACCCGACCCACAGGACCTGGCGGGTGATGACGTCAGCCTGGGAATGGAAATTAATGATATGACGTCCATACAACATTCAACATGGCTGGTTTCATTTGCAGCACCTGGTTTGTCTCAATACACAACACCTGCATGTATAATGGTAAACAAGAAAAAGAAAATCAAAAATCAAAAAAATATTCAAAAATATTAAACTACAAAATAAATCACGTAACTAGACGTACACTTTTAGGGGTCGTTTGTTTCCAACTCCGAAAACGGAAACGGAATGGAAACGAATTCAGTCCATATCTATAACTTTATTCATGAAATTGTATATTATTCCTTGCGATTTAAGCCAAAACGCACTTGATTCCCCACATTTTGTTACCCTGTAGGGTATCAAAAGTAATCAAACTCTACTCCAATTAGTTCAAACTACAAGAAATGATTCCAAAAACTTTCATGAACAAGAGTATACGTATGGATTAGATTCGTTTCCATTCCGTTTCCGATCCCGAAGTTAAAACCAAACGGGCCCTTAATTTATTTCTTTGTCAGATGATCGAGATTTTTCATATTCATGTCTTATCATGAGCCGACCTTCAGACCTACGGGGGAAGTTCGTCCCTTGTTCTGAAAGAGAGGAGATAGGAACCAAGAGAAAAGGTTTGGAATTCGACCTCCCCTTCCCTTACAAAATAAGATGTGAAGTATCTTCTCGATTCCTCTCACGGAAAAAAGCTAGTTATGTCCTGTTTGGTCCCTCGGCACGTTTGAAGTTCCGTAGTACGTCATGATCGAGCACTTGGTCAAGGGGCGGTTGAGCAACTCAAGCGAACAACCCTACCTTACTATAACATGATGGCATAAGGTTGTGACGGTGGCCTCGTTATCCACATCTCCAGTCGGATGAATAGAGGACCGACCGGCCCGAAGGTCGATGTATTTTGTTCTCTTGAGGGATATTCTCATATTTTCATTAAATTTTTTTTTTAAGTCTAGTTTTCGGTATCTTGCGTGACCGGCGAGTTATGTATTAAAATATAAACTAAAATACTTTTTTCTTAATGTAAATTGTGTTTAAGATATTTTACAATATATGGGCTTACAATCACTACTCAAAATAATATTTCATACCATATAACTATATTTATTTTAAAAATAATATTGCAAAAGTCTTGTCTATAATATTCTAATTACCTTTTTTCTTAAGATAAATTTTTATATATGGATTAAAGAAATAATTAAATTTATTAAATTATTTTAAATTGTGGAAGTAAATAAAAAGGATATTTTATGTTGATATACCTCTATCTCATACTACATTTAATACTATACAGCATCTGATATAACTCTTATCTTATAGAGCTCCAAAACATGGATTGCCGACCTTTACCCCTACAACTCTATCTTATACTGCATTCAATTTTCTGATCGGAATGCATTTAGGGTTCGTTTGATACACGTGCAAGAGTCGAATTTAAAAGAAAATCTGAATATAGTGATAAATATTCTCGCTCGTATTGGAAGATGATATGTGGATGTTTGTTGCAAACGAGTATTCGTGTTCTTACACGTGTATTACTGTATTTATTGTTGGACTTCATTTAATATAAGTGTTGCCCGTGATTTTTTTAGACACATTTCGGAGGGTTCTAGTTTATCTACACAGGAAAGCAGAATTGTTGGTTTCTTGTATTCGAGTACTTCACCATTTTTTTACTCTTTTAATGTCAATGGTGTCTATGGGTTTTTTTCAAGAGGAAAAAGGCTTAGACCAGGTTGTCCCCTATCTTCCTACGTCTTCTCTATTGTCAAGAGACGCCCATATTTTCAAACACACAAAAGTTTACATGGTTCAGTTGTGTCGTGTATTTGAGGCACACCACATATTATATGTCCGTGTATATTTCAAAATAACAGAGTTAAAAATAAAATATCTAATATCACAAACAAATTGCTTTTTGATTCTCGTTCACAAAGTTGTTCATGTGTTGAGATACATTCCAAAGTGAATATTCATATCGCTACTCACAAATTTTTAGATAAACTTGTTAACACATATTCGCTTGTAACATGAACATGAGTCAATTATATGTCATATATTGGACGGTCTTTTCATCCAACGGACCATGTTTGTCTCCTAATTACCACAACTTCTCCTACGATGAATCATAAAAAAAACCCTTCACATATATAAAATTCAAGAAATCATAACTTCTCTCCAAATCTTTTTTCTGGTTTACTTTCTTCTATTGTAATTTACTGACGTAATTATAGAGGAACATGACCAGATTATATCGAATAGTTGTGTATCATATTGTTGATCTCTTTGACCTAACAAACTAGATTTGCCCTAGGATTCAAACCCAAAATCAGTCTATACAATGTTCTGAATTTCCCAAAAACATTTGTCCCTGGCCCCTGGCCCCTGGCCCTTGGCCCCTGGGTCAGTCTAGCTATATGGAGATGCATTTAGAGAACAAGAGATAATGCATGTCAGAGATGAACTTCACTGAATATATAATAGCTTTGACCCTTTCTAGCTCACTACAACTCAACTTTAAATCTTCTCCAAAAGGATGAACTGATCAGACACAAAGCTGATCAATTTGCTCCCTAATGTGATCTAGCTACTAGCAATGAAGTGGAGATCAATCTAGTAAAGTGTACCTCTACGGTCCGTCCGAGAATCATGAGTCTATCAGAATTGAAACTAAAACGTATTAATAACTAATGTAAGTATAAAATTACCAAGGGTCCATCTGTGAACCTTGAGCTGAAGTATACAGTTAATTGAACGAGTTTATTTATTCCATAAGTTTGAAGGGTGTTTAAGATAAAAAAAAAAAAAAAAATCTGATTGTAGTTGATATATGTGTATAAGTTATCATAAGCTTCCATGAATTCGGTTCCCCAAACACCTTATTGATAGCTTATATATATAGCATAATATTTTATAAGCTAGTATAAACTTCCATAAGTTTCGTAACGTAAGATTACATGTATATGAAACTGAAGATGAAGAGAATTATTTAGATAAAGAATTAAGGAGGTGAAGTGGTTTAAAGACAATAGTATGAAAACAAGTAAAATGAGTGTTTAATAAAATGAATATAATCGTGATTAAATTACGAAAAAATATGTGTTACATTTTTTTGTAGATGAAAGAGAAGAAAACAAAGAGGGGTAAACATCATATTCTAGTCTCAATAATCTTTTTAATCATTATAATCGAAGTTCAATAAGATTACACAATTCCCATAACTTAATTTTCTTAATCTCCATAGTCTAATCTACTTTGTCTCCTTCATTGTCGTACCCAACGAAATTAAGAGAATTGTCTCACCATCTTCATTCTTAGAGCATCTTCAACCCAAAAACTCTAATTAGAATTCTTATCTAAATTTAAATATTTTTAAACTTATTTCTCCATCTCCTCCGTCCCGAAATTTATTAAAGTTTCCTATTAAAAAAAGATTTTATAAACTATCATAAGCTCTCATAAACTTGAGTTATCAACTTCACAATAACTAGCTTATTCATAATCTTTGTTACTAACTTATGGTTTTTTTCATAATTTTTATAATTTTTATGAGTTTGATAAACTTTGGTAAGTCCCCAACTAAACAAGAGTTTTCAAATGGACCCTATGCCCTTCAAAACCCACTTTCAAGCAAAGGTAAACTCTTTAACTGTCGATCTTAGGCATGGTCTAGTGCATATGGTGTCCCATCATTTTGATCGAGAATGGGACACTTTGCTTTCAAATTCATGTTCTTACCAAAAAAAAAAAAAAAAGTTTCAAATTCATGTTCCTATAGTGAAATCTATGGCATAGCTTGTTGTGTAATATATGGACAACTTCTTAGAGGGGATCTTGTATTTGTAAATAGCTTTTAACAATAACAAATGCCAAAACTTGTTATGCAATGTGTTACATAAACTGAAAAAATATGTAAAAATAACTAGAATTATGTTTATTTGTGTTTAATTTAGTTTATAAACTTATGGCGTGTTTACTAGAAGTTTGTATTTTTATGGGTTATAAACTAAATGAGTTTATATGGGTTTATTTTCGGGTTTATAAACTCGATCAGTTTATATACATTTACCCCTAAAAAGATTAAAGAATAATCCAATATATATATGAATAGGAGGGTAATCGAAAAATCAAATCTCGAAGGTATAGTTGTGGACGACATTGATGTGGTTGTTTTGAAAGAAAGGAACTTCACGGGTGCGAATGTTATAGTCGGATTTTTAAAGATGCGAACGAGGGCAATTTCGGGTATACAGAAAAAAATAAACTCATCCATGAAAAATAACCTTGGATTGAGGAGGTTATTTTCTAGAGGTTTATAAACCCAAATAACTCATTCGAAAATAAACCCATTAACATGTAAACACCTACCAACAAATAAGCTCGGGTTTATGAATCTACATCGTATATACATACATAACATTGCATGAACTAAATCCACAACCACATAATCACACACGTTGTGTCATCCTGCCACCATTATGTTCTCCACACACACAAGAAAAGAAAATTTTCAAAATATGTACAACATTCCATGAACAAAACTTAGTCATAATGCATGATGATTTTGTCTAGCCAATATCTACCCCAATTGGTTGAATTAGCCCTACCTACCAAAGGTCTTTTCCAAATAGACCTTTTTTCCCCTCAATATGTTGCTCTTAGCTTCTTCAATCTTCTAAACTTTTGTAACTTAGCCCCCACAAGGATACTAGAAAAGGTGTTGTATAGTGTTACAAGGAAAGTGTGTTTGTAGCAATATTTCAATTGACCCACTTCATCAAGGAAGAATTAATCCAATTGGCTACCTTGCATTATCACACCAACAAAAAAGTCAAAAGGGAAGTTATAGCATTGATTAGGGTTTGTTGCTAATTTACCAAACAAGTTCATCCTACCTATTTGATTCATTTTGATCATGACATTGTCAAGGAATATAAATAATTTGAGCTAATGAACTTATTTTATTATAAAATTAGTACACCGAATAGTATAATCGGGTAAAATGATCTCCAATCACGTCTCATCCATATTCTATACAGGGCAACTCCCAAAAAGTTACAGATATAACTACATGGAATAACAACTAATACATATCTCCTAACATTCCCCTCAATCGAAACTAGGAGTGAAAGACATACTGGACCGAAAATCATTGAGCAAGGGTTTAGAGACCCTTAGTTTGTATTGATGAGACGAGGACATGAAACACACGGATCTGATCAATAGAAACCTTCTTCCAAAAAAAATGAATATCAAACTCAATATGGTACGCTGATGTTGTATTCGTCAATTGACTAACAACTAATACATATCTCGAAACGGTTCAAATATGGTGCAATACGAGCACAACTGCAATAACTATTTAGAAAGGAGAGATCTTGAATAAAATGTTAGAACTTGAAAATTAAACGTTCAAATCCTTGATAAGAATGTATATGACCAACTCTAAAAGTATGAGGTAGGTTCGACAATTAAATTTGGATGACAAAGATTTTTGTATAATGATCGAAGATCAACATAGTTGATATAATTAATTAAAAAGATACAAAATCTCACAAAAGATTCATTTTAAAGATATGATTATTACAAAGTTGATTTTATAAATTAGAACTTTAAATCACAACCTCTATTTTATCCCTTCAAGTCTCATTTTCTGCTGAACTAAAATATGTGTCAATACTTTTTTGCAATTTAGAAATTTTTATTTTTATAATTTATTTATTATAAATGCATAATTTATTTTTCATCTTATATACATAAAAATTTATTATTGAGTATAGACAACGCTATCTGTCAAAGTTCAATATAGACGGACCGTAGATCAGGTGTCACGTGCATACAAAAAAACTCATATTAGACCGGACTTTGAATGACCTATGGCATGTATCAATACTTATATAGGACCCGTTTGGTAAGTGATATACTTTGGTGGAGTTAGACCACCCAAATGTTGGAGGTAGAACCACACTCTTATTATTGATATAATGATAATTTTATATAGGTTTTACAAGAGAATAGTTACCAGCAATATATAGGAAACTAAATAACAAATATATTATTACGATCTCGATTTTATCACGATCACGATCTTATCTCGATCACGATCTTATCACGCCTCCTCAAGCCGGTGGTAGGTGACGCACAACATCGAGGTTGGACTTGAAAAATTGATTCTCGAATCATAAAGCCTTTGTAAACAAATCCGTCAGTTGGTCGGCGGAACGTGTAAAGCTAGTGCGAGCCATATTTTTCTGATGCTCCTTTTGACTTGCCTTTGAATAGATTTATTCAATTTGAGGCAATGAGTCTTGAGCGGAAGTGGTTGAGCGGTCCTAAAACCCAGGTAGGTGGACACGTCTTAGGGCGCCGATAGGTTTAGTATCGCTGTTCTGATACCATGATATACTTTGGTGGAGTTCGACCACCCAAATGTTAGAGGTAGAACTACACTCTTATTATTGATACGATGATAACCTTATATATTATCATGATATTACTCAACACTTATCTCGATCACGATCTTATCAGTAAGGATTGGATTATGGAGTTATTTTTTAAGATGATTGTAAAAATATTAAACTTGGCCATTTTTCATTCACTAAAAATCCGAATTATGATATTATTGTGAGAATTATAATCTGAATTTAAACAAGTTTTTATTAACGCAAGATCTTGGTATCTATAAATGGTCAAAAAGTGTTGGAATAGAAAGAAAGAGAACAAGTTCTATGGACAAGTGTCGAGTCACGTTCATTTGTGCCATCGTATCATCAACTTTCATAGCTATCCTATGACTTATGAGCAATTGTTGCAGACAAATGTTGCCGTTACGTGCTAAATTGCTAATGTATATAATAAGGAATCCAAATGAATTCATGTGTCTATCGTCTCAAATCTTAGAATTCAATTTTGATTCTTGCATATACTCTTTGTCTATATTAATATTTGTATTTTTTTTCATTTCATTAATATTTTTTCACTAATTTTGATAATCATTCTTAGACTTACTTGATGTGCACCACCCACGTCTTTATCAGGGCCGGTCCTTTAATTTTTTGTGTCCGGAGCGATATTTTTTCGGGTGCCCTAGTGATTTAAAATTAATGTTATACTCAAATTATTAGATATAAATAATATAAAATAACACATTATAATAGAGGATATAAAACCCAAATTTTAGTTTAGAAAAACTTATTGAACCTACATATAATTTTTTTTTAATAATTGAAAATAAAATCCAAACTTTGTTTTATATAATTGAAAATAAAATCAAAAGCACATTATAACATACATATTAATCATTTATGTTGTCTTGCATTTTTTTAACAAATCTTCTATTATCTTTGCATAATCAACAAATTTCAACAATTGACCGAATTGCTACTCCATTAAGCCTATATTGAGTCATGGTACTTCACAAACATGACTTGAATAACTAGTTT
Organism: Fagopyrum esculentum; assembly: GCA_033239045.1. Taxonomy (NCBI): domain Eukaryota; kingdom Viridiplantae; phylum Streptophyta; class Magnoliopsida; order Caryophyllales; family Polygonaceae; genus Fagopyrum; species Fagopyrum esculentum. The sequence continues at coordinate 2,866,973 of BSUD01000002.1, read as the reverse complement.
AACTCATATGTTTTTCCGAATAACAATTATTATAATTTCATTTTATTTAAATTATAGTCAATATTCAATAAAATTTTAACTCTATAGACGTTAAATGATATTTATAAGTCACAAAGTAAATATATAATTATATTAAAAAATAACTATTTATAAAAAATAGCACAAATATAATTTTAAGTTCGAATTATAATATAACATTTAAAATAAATTTTTCATTAATGAAAATTTCTTTGTGAACTTATCAACAAATGAGATACTTAATGTAACATCTATGAAAATAATAGTTATAATTTTTATTAGATTGAGTATCTTGATAAGTCAAAATCTTTATTAATTAAAAATTTTATTTTATCATTAAATTATAATTCAAACTTAAAATCATATTTGTGTTAATTATTATAAATAGTCATGTTTTGTAAACCGAATTATATCTTTATTTTATTGGCTTATAAATATCATTTAACATTTATAGAAATAAGAGTTACAATTTTTATTGAATATTTTATATAATTTAAATAACATCAATTTATAATAATAATTATTCGAAAAAACATATACAAAATATAAGAGTTAACTAGTTAACATTGAAAATACGATGAAGTGAACATTATAACTCACAATTCTAGATTTGTTGTTAATAAGTTTTGATATTATATAATTAAATCAGAGTGGCACAGTGGGATTTTGGTTGCCTTGTGATCCAGAGATCTAAGGATCAATTCCTACTTTGGGGCCCCAAATATGTAGGTGATTGAACGAGGTTTTTTATACATGTACAAGTTTTAAGGGAATTTGAGATAAATAAATTTATCTTAGCCAATATAATTTTAAATTATCTAAAAATATTTATTTTTTTCATTTGAACATTAATTTTTGTATGATTATAGTTATAATTGAATAAGGCATCCCATGTAGCCTATGAAACAAGAAAATTTGTTGGAAATAATAAATTTTCACATCGAAAGCAGGGATATTCTGAACGTAGTATATAAGGTCGGTGAACTACTTTTTATATCGTCAATCTGTTTTAAGATGAAACCCGTTGAGTTTATGCGATGGACTTATACGCTCGTATACATCTAACTCCCATTTTACGGTCCATCTGTATTGGACTTTAAATGAGTATTAACTCTTTCACAAGCTTGCCGACGTATTACTATTTACTATTCATAGTTGAAGATGATTATTAGTTACCATCAACTTATGAATGTTACCCACTTCCATTGGAGAGGTTTTACCGACTCTTACCTTTTTCTAATTTCATATCACTTACTTTTTACTTCCTACAATGCTTATATCGTCACGTTTTCAATCTTCTTTTTTGAAAAACAAATTAAAATTTCAATCAATCGTATATGCATTTGTCTTCGAACGTGAGATCGAACCCGATCCGTGTTAATTTGGTCAATCGAAATTTCACATGATAGTCTATCATGGGTCTTGACTAATAGGACTTGTCGGCTTTACGACACTAACCACAAACATGGACAAAAACTTGAGAGAACGCGGAGAAAATAATATTTTCTAATCGAAGGTAATTATTCTTATATAAGGCTAATCATCCATACTAAACCCTAACTTGACCGACCGAAATTTCACAATTACCGTAAATGCATTATAGTAGGCCAAACGATGTGAGCGTTACATCATCCTCCACTAAAACTCCATCACACAATCATATTAAGTTTATTCATAAAATCATATGTGACAATAAGAGAAGTAATTCACCAATTTTATATGTGTATCATGTCATTTAGTATAATCATGTAAGATATTCTTATTACCGTCCCCTAAATACAACAAACCGTGTAGTTAAATTGACACGTTTAATACTTCTTATAACTTAAGTGATATTATATGTAAAAGAGTTTCAAATATTAATAAACTTTGTATCACCCTATTTTTTCTCTCAATCAATAAAAAAAAAATCTTTTTTAGTAATGCCACTTAACTATGAATACATTAGTACCATTTTCATATATCATATTAACAGACTTGGATGTGTTTGGTAAAAGATGTGATTATTCAAGAAATTATAATTTTGAGATTCAAATTAGTTGGATTATTAAAAGTTATAATACTCGTTATATTAATCCTTAATATTTTGATAATCTTTTATACCGAACACACTAGGGGTGAGCATCTCCGGATATCCGATCCGATCCGAAGGCTCGGATATCCGAAAGTTTTACCCGGACGGATATCCGATCCGAATATCCGATCCAGATATCCGATCCGATCCGGACATTTTTTCTTAAACTAGTCGGATATATCCGATCCGACTTTTCCCTCTAAACTCTGATCCGTATCCGATCCGATGATCCGAAAAATATGCCCGGATCGGATCGGACTCGGATCACCATTTGTCGGATATCTTCGGATTCGGATTTTTCCGGATCGGTTCTTCGAATTGAAGAATCGGATTAGTCGGATCGGGTTTTTTTGGTCACCCCTAGAACACATCAACACACATCTAATTAAAATTAAAAATTTGTAAATTTAAATGTTAAATTTGAAGCCACGCACTACGATATCATTAGGTAGTATAAAGTGTGACTTAAGTTTGTGGTTTAGGTTTGGGTAATGAGATTGACTTACACCTAATTATAACTTTTATTACTTTTTTAAATAAAAAAAGGAAATTATAACTATTTTACTAATGCTAAATTACTTGATCGACCGACATTTATTGTCATTATTTATATGCATGTCCAATCATAGGTTATAAAAGCAAAATGTTGTGCTATATAGACTTTCACAAAGGTGAGTGTTGACTTTATCATCAAGGGCCGGTTTGGTTCCAACTCCGAAACAGAAACGAAAACGGAACGGAAACGAATTTAGTTCATATGTATATCCTTATTCATGAAATGTTATGAAATCATTCCTTTTGATTCCATGCAAGATGCATTTGCTTTCCCACATTTTATTTCCCTATAGGATATCACGATTCCAAAAACTTGCATGAAAAAGGGTATACGTGTGAACTGGATTAGTTTTCATTCCATTTTCGATTTCGTAGTTAAAATCAAACGGATCCTAATTTTATTTGTGGAAAATTTCATTGATCCTTTTTATAAATAAATAACTTTTTGTATTAGATGAGGATAAAGAAAATAAATTTGCTTTTGAACTTTGTGCACCTCTAAGATTGAGTTGAATAAGCGAGTCTTTTGTTATAGATTAAGAAAATTATTTTTATTTTAAATGTATATTTTGAATATAAATTATAAATTAGTATGTTGAATATTTACAAATTAGAATTATACTTATAGTACTTATAATCCAATATCTAAACTTTAATATTCGGATTATAGAACAGAGTTGTACATAAGAGCGCACATGCGTGTTAAATCCAAACTTATGACATAATTTCAATAAAAAAAATCATTCTAAGACCAACTGAAACTAGAAGAAGACCTTATATACTAGGTTCACTAGATTCGGAACTAATTATGTTTGCAACTATCTTAACATCGTATTCTACGGGTCAATAATATTTATGCAATATTAAAATTGATTTGTGTGACATTCGAAATGAGAACGTTAATCCTCCACACTTCCCCTCAAGTGCATCTGTTTGACTTATAGACACTTGATGACATGCCTTAAAACCGGCTAGTCCAATCGGACGGACTATCATTGTCCATGTCTGCAATTAGAGTCTTAAGGCCGATAAGCCAAAATCCGAGAGATCAAATTGCTATATTAAATGTTGAGATTTTCTCGCACGTTTGAGCACATATGCACATTGGGTCAAATCCAACACATAAATATATGAGATTTCATCCTAAACTCATATTCACAATAGGAGTAACTTCAATCTTATATATATTTTTTTTTAGCGGTTAAAAAAATTATCTTTTAGAAGTAGTTCATCTTAAACCGTTTTTACGGCAATCTATTGCCTAACATAGTAAGTAACCTATGACTCTGAACCCGGTTTGTAACGCCCGAAAAAGTATAATTTACAACGTCGGCTTTCCTGTGGCAGTGCCTGCGGCTTCGGAGGCGGGTGACTAGGTTCATGAATGAAGACGTGAGACGTCACTTCCCCAAAGTAAACACGTAGATGTGGGTCCCTCTTATTGTGGGTCCCACCGTCTAATGGAGAATCAAAGTGGTGGGCCCATCCCATGTAACATGTATCTAGTTTGTAGTTTTAAGTGGAAAGAGCAAGCCATGTTGTGCCGGTCCATTTACGTTACTTGTATGATGATGACCTGGCCGGCATAACCCGGTTTCTCACGTGAATCCATATCCATCACAAACTCCAAAAGATACGTTTCTTATTTTCCGGATCCGGATCGGATCTATATTATATATATTTTTTTTATTTTCATTATAGTTGACTATTCAAAATTTGTTGAATACTCGGCTCAAACTCGTTTACGTTTTAGACATATCGAATATGGGCATATTTTTAAAATTGATTAGTTGCAGGTTCGACTCAAGCTCGGTGTCGGATGTTGTCAATACACACCACGTAGATACTACATCGTTCACAACTAGGGCTACTTGAGTATCTAATCCGTTCACTCCCCTGACTTCCGTCTCGTTGTGTCGATGGACAAACAAAGTGCTTTCGTGACTTGTCATGAATAACAACCATAAGAGTATATGAACTAATATCCAATAGTGTTATTATATTAATCGAGCACATTTTAAAGTTTGATTATGTTCTAACTTTGCTCGATTCAACGTGAGTTGAACATACCAAAACTTGACTTGTTAATATCATTTGAATTGACGATGAGAGTGTGGAGGATTATGTTCCCACACCGATAATTGTCAAAGTCCGATCCAAACGAACCAGTAGAGCGGACATCGTGTGCATACGAGCGCACATGCGCGTTAGGCCCAAGCCCAACACATAAACCCGGCGAGGTTCCATCTAAAACCAATTGACAATAGGAGAACTAGCTCCGAGCTTAATACTAGGCTCGGAGTATCCCCATCTTTCGATGCGGAAACTTATTATCTCCAACAATAATAGTGAGATAACGAGTGTAGTATATAAGGTTAATGAGTTATTCAATTATTCGTCCTATTATCAAATAATTTTAGGATGAAATCCTATTTGACTTACATGTTGAACTCAGATCCAACGCACATATGCGCTCTGATATAGACCCCACCACGTGATATTCGACCCAACGAAAACTTTGTGCACCTCACCTAAAGTTTACAAAAGCTATTACACTAGTAAATTGACACATGAAGTATGATCCATCAAATTTGTGTTATTAATCAATCACTTTATAAGTTATAAACTTGTAGAAACCAGCACAAAGGTGGAACATCACGTATTAGAACAGTTTGAAGACGACATCAAAGTGGGAATTACTATCTATGTCTACGTGATGAACATGAACAACTTCAAATTCAATGTTCAAACTTTATTTCTTCTCTTCAATCATGCCATTGCCTTTACATACGTAACCCCAAAACTCAACACACAATACATATATGTATATATGGTTAACATTATCTCTTCTCCACTTTTTTCCTGTTAGCTGATAATCCACTTGAAGCTAGCTTCATTCCATCTAGAAACAACGATTGTCTTGGAAGGTGCTGTAGTCACATGCCCCTGTTGATCATGTTGGTCGTGGTTGTGTTCGAAGTCTCCGAAGATCCTCCATCTAGATGGGGGCAACGTCGTGGGATCCACATTTTCACAGGAGGTATGACATCCCTTAAAAAGATTTCTACCATCCTGCTTCCCAGCGGCGAGATATCGCGCTAGTTCATCTATCCCGTGTCCTCTTCATGTTTTTGTTTTTGTCAGCCACGAGTGTTTCGCGTCTTCTCCCAAGGTTTAGTTGTTCTAACTTTTTGGATCTTTCTCACATTTTCAGGTTGTACTTGTGGTGGTTGTATTAACGATAAAAATACTTTCAATAAAAAAATTTAGCTTTAATGTTTTACTAGCTTTTAAACCCATTTTCTTGTAATTTATTTATAAATTTTACATTAAATTATCTGATTATTAATATATTTTGTATATATTTAGAAAATTAATCTAACTTTAAACAAAATTCTCTACTGCATTATAAAGATCAAGATGGTGAATTTAAAGAACAATCCCAAAACATTTTACATTGGGCTTTAGGATAAATCCTTAATATTTTATTTGGGCCAAGTCTAGTATACTAAATGGGCTAGCCCTTCTTATTAGATCACAATCCAGCCCATCTTAATCACAACCATATATGCTTTGTTACGAGGCAAAATTTACCTCAAAATTTAATTTTTTTTTTGTAGAAAATAGAGTCAGTGTTGTCCGTGCATCTAGTCGCGCTTCATATAAATAAAATATTGGTTAATTATTCATCACACGAGGGATAGTCTTGCCCTTAACATCATAACAAAGCAACTCTAAAACACCCTCTGATGGGTCACACAATACATGAAAATCAAGTTCGAAAGAAAAGGCTTGAAAATCAACAACACAATGACGTTCGCGGTAAATGTTACGAACTTGGACATTTCAAGCTCTTTGAAGATTCTATTTTAAATTAGATTTTACTTTTATGATAATTATAATATTAATTTTAAAAAAATAGTTTTATTTAAATTAAAGTTTATTTTGTGATGATTATAACTTTTATAAAGGAGGGGGAAAAATCAATGTGACGATGCAGAATTTTGGCATAGATTACAAAGAAATGTATATCCTAGTCACAAAATTGCAAAATTCATTGGGCTCTGGTATTGGGCTTTCTTAGCTTAATGGGCTTACTTATCTTAATGGGCTTTATTATCTTAATGGGCTTTAATTGTCTTAATGGGCTCCATTTTATATGCAGAGCAAACCTGAAGTTAACCCTTTCCTCATCTCTTCCGCCATCCTCATTGCAGTTCAGTCTACCTCTAATCCACCGGGCAAATGTTGCGCTCGTTGCTCAGAGCAGCAGCAACCGCCGCTGTGTCGTCTCCGGCGACGCAAAACCTAAATCCGGCATCCGCAGTCATTCCGGCGATTGCCTCCTCCACTGATCAAATCTCGAGTCGTTACTACTCTGCCAAGGCCTCAAAGTCCACACTCTCGAAGGCAAAGAAGAAGTCACAGACAGTTTCAAAATCCGATGATTCATCTGGCGGAGGCTCATCAGCTGATGTCGATCCGGATCTCGATGGACAACGGATTCGGATGGAGAAGCTTGCTGAGGATGAGAAGAACAAAGCTCTTGACGTTGGCCCTAACGGTGCCCCACTCTTTACTTCTGCTTCTTCGATATCTGAGCTCTCTCGCAAAGATTCGTGTTCTTACATGAAGTTCAGGTTGCTCATTCTGTTGGTTTTTTTTTTATTATCGAACAATCCCATCTCTTGTGAAAAAATGTCGTCTGATTCATATTAGCTTGATTGTTGTTTTGAGTTTAGTATGGATGAGTTGAACGCTGTGTTACCGGAAGGATTGCCCGCTGGGATGTTGAAGGAGTTTGATGATTCCAAACGTAGTGCGTTGCTTGTTAGACAAAGCTTTTTGGATCTTCGCGATAATTTCAGGCGAATTGTTGATCCTCCTTTGTGGTCTGCTAATGCTAAAGGTAATCAGTGCTTTAGATGTTATTGTTGTAGATGTTAACCTCTTACTTTTCGTGAAGCTCTAAGTATCTATAGACTTTCATTTTTTATGTTTGGATGGTTTGCAACAATGCAACTAGGAATGAAAACGAAAAGTGATTTTGGCTATGGTTGAAATTGAAGCTCAAGTGAAAGGAAATAACTATGAAGACAGCTTGAGTAACATATATAAGTATTCGTAGTTTAAAATATTTTCTTTCATGAATTGGACTATAACAAAGAGGTGCAAGGACGCATCTTTTGTTGGAGGGGGGATCATCTTATGTTGGAGTGAAGTTTTAAGAAAAAAGTGTACTCAAGGGAGTCGTAGAAAAACAAAGATGAACTGTCTGCATTGTGTTTAAAGATGTTGAAGTTGATAGGCTGAAGGCCTTGGTGAAGATGAGCTCTATATGTTGGCAAACGAAGAGAACATAAGTAGTTGGCGGAGTTATAGGTTGACGTGAGAATAATAAGAACAGTTAAAACTTCGAGGACTCTTCGAAGCAGTTGTTGGTGTTAGCGATTTAGTTATATATGTGTAGTTGCTTATTCAAGTAGTCCAATGTTTTTAATTTTTACTATTTCTTCTCTTTCTCAGTTCCCAAAGTTCGTAAACAGATTGTGTTGGACGGTCCTCGAAGTTGTGGAAAGAGCATTGCACTCTCGATGCTGGTTCATTGGGCTCGAGATGAAGGTTGGTTGGTGTTTTATGTGCCTGAAGGTATGAAATGGACACATGGTGGGTTTTACTATAAAAATCCACAAACAGATCTTTGGGATACCCCTAAGCAGGCCGGAGACATTCTCAAGGCAAGATTTTATGATTTTATTTCTTATTAGATGTACTCTAAATTTGTCGTCTTGTGTTCCATATTGTATACATATATCTAAATTCCCATGCGACTTATCTATTCAACATTGAAGCCTGTACTCAGAGTATGAGTTCTCCTCTGCAGGAGTTCTCCTTGTTCAATGAAGCACGGTTGAAACAACTACCGTTTCACGCATGTAATGAGCCTATTCCATTGGGAGAAGGAGCTGGTGCTGGATGGTATAAAGGACCAGATTCCATCGCAATGCCGGAGGGTTCAACCTTATATGATTTTGTAATGGCCGGTGTAAACAACACACATGCCGCTGTTGGAGTATTAGTTCGTTTGAGGAAGGAATTGTCCCTTGTGAAAGATGTCCCTGTTTTGATAGCTATTGATCAGGTGAAAGAGCTTTGACCCTTTGACACTGCTGTCTTTGTCTCTTATATGTTCTGCTCTTTCAGTTACTTTTGATTTGACTTGCTAAAATAGGAGACAGAAACCAATATGATCTTTTGACTTTTTTACAAGATGCCTGTAATTCTATGCATCTGCTTTCATTTGTTCACTCACTTTTATTTGTGCTATTTTTCAGTATAACAGTTGGTTTACATTCAGTGAGTACCAGGAGCCAGTTACTGTTCGCTCTTGCAAGCCAATCCATGCAAGAGACATTTCAACGGTTAGAATTTAAACCCTGATCATTTCTCTGCATTAAATCTACCTTTTCTGATATTTTTATGATTGTTGCCTAAACATAAAAGAACATTTCACTATACTAATGATAGAGGGTTTCAATTGATACCTTCCGGAGAATTGGATGGGCTCCTCTAGCAGGCCTTTTATTTGGTAGGTAACATTGATGAGAGCTGCAACCCAAGCTTCATTATCAACGGATAAGATTTTGGTATTAGTGTAGTTGAGTTTTTGGAATTTAAGGAACAATAACCAATTTCTTATCCTTCAAATGTTTCATAGTTGAACAATGAATCCATTTCATATGCTGGGAGTGGCTAACTTATATGCATACATGTGAGAATAACACATGTGATTTCATGTACTCCCTTTGCTTCGTATTAACTGTCGCTTTAGAAATTTGCATGAATTTAGACTTGAAGAATGGAAAGAACAAAATGTCAGTTTTATTCATCAAACCGTCTCCTGTTTATAATTTTTATATAGATTGATTCATAAATTTGGGAAAATGTCTGAAATTTGGGGAAATATATTTAGTCTAGAATGAAAAATATAAGGCAAAAATGCTCTAAATAACCCAACCTTTACTATTGTTGCGGAAGTTGACACGAACTTTTAAAATTGCAGAAAATAACACGAACTATAGGGGGGTGTTGCACTTTTTAGCACCAGTAATTAATCTATTAAAAAAATGTTGGACATTTTGTAATATGTTATAGTTTGGCAAGATATAAATTAAAAAAAAATAGTGAAAATGTGTAAAAAAAATTTAACTTTATGTTTTACATAAGGAAAAAAAAGTATAATAAGTAAAAAAATATTATAATTTTTATAAGTTGTTAGTTTAAGAATTTAAAATAGGAAAACATATAATGAAAATGTATACTTCCTT
>BSUD01000002.1:2747397-2856840 GCA_033239045.1 Fagopyrum esculentum | reverse complement strand
TTAAAATTTTACCCTATAAAAATAAAATGTATATATATATATATATATATATTTTTTTTTTTTCCTATTTTTTTTATCTTTTTTTTATTATTTGTTTTTTTTTACATTTATATCTTACCAAAATATAACAAATTATAAAATATCTAATTGTTTTTTAACGGATTAACTGCCGGTGCTAAAAAGTGCAACACCCCCTATATTTCGTGTTTTTTTCCGCAATTTTAAAAGTTCGTGTCACCCTCCGCAACAGAAGGAAAGGTTGTGTTATTTAGAGCATTTTTGCCAAAATATTATGAATCAAAATGTATTTAATCTAGAAACTAATGATAACGTTAAAAACCTGGGAAAATAATTATTTGTTAAAAAAGTAAATATATTTTGTAGAATTTAGCTATGAGGATCAATCTGTACGTAGAAAGATAAATTATTAGGACGTCGCAGAATGACAAATATTATGAAACAAGATTTCACTCCTAAAATCACAAATATTAAGAAATGGAGCAGAGGAAGTAATATTTCTAAATGATCACGTAGGCCGGTTGACCCTTCTATATGTTCTGGTTTTGTTTGGAAAGTTATAAGTTGTTCCGATAACTGGACTGCTGCAAAGTCGGATGTGTAGTAATTGAATTCGTGCCTTCCACAGGTAAATGCCTTTAGGTCAATGATGCACAATGATATGATGGTTGGTGCATTCTCCCACTCAACTGCTGTTGGAAAACTACGCCTAGAGCTCCCAGGTGTTCCAGTAGAAGCTCGTCTAAACTTTCCCCGCTATGATCTTGATGAAGCTGCAGCTGTTTGCCACTACTACCTCAGGTACTTGCTAGCTATGTTTATAGAACCAATTACTGCAAGCAACAAGCCTGCAACGTTCTTGGATGAAAAAATTGCATCCTTCCATCATTTTGAGTTCAGTTTCTGGAATGTGTTTTTATTTCCAAGTTCTGCTTAAACTAACCAACCGGTCTAATCATCCAAACGCATCTTGCCATCATAAATTTTCACAGGCAGAGGCTTATACGCCGGGAATCGTTCACAGACGAGAAGTGGAAGAAGATATACTTCCTCTCTCATGGCAATGGAACAGAGATGAGATGGCTAGCTCCATTGATGTTATGAGCCATATAAAAACCCGCTTCTCTTTTGCCAATTTGAGTGAAGAAATCCGAGCGTTGATGTTATTTCCTCCAGACTCGGTTTCTGAAACACAACAGTTGTGTCTCTGGTTGGGTAACTACAATCATATTTGCTGTTCCAATGCAAAATGGTTAGTATTTTCTCATCATTACTCTTGTTGTCGGATGTATGAAGCATTATAGGTAGAGATCTTTACAAATTGAAGGCTATTTGGAGCGTCCTTTTCGACATATTTTCCAGGAATAATTGTGACTAGAAGCTAAAAAAGCAAATGTTGTCATGAATATGCTTACTAAGATTCTTTGTCTGCTTTTAGGTGACGAGTTTATTGTTTGAAGGGTGGTATTTTTGAAAATTGTAAGAACAGAGGAGAATCGTCGGAAAAATCTTCTCTTAGCTCTCATGGATTACTCATTCTAGGGCTATGTTGTTGTTCTCTTGATAGTTACATTTTTCATCTTGAAGTCTTTACCAACTGAAACCTTCAGTAATGAAGAGAGCCAAGAGTGGTATGTACCAAACATGTCCTGTGAAGGGTTTCAATCCAAATGCAAGTAAATTTGCATGATCCAAAAGTTCATATCAAAAGGACTTTAACTTACCCTGTTTTTTGTATAAATCAACTCGAGATTACAGATTCAAAGGGCTATGACAACCCTAAAAGTGTATCATTTTGGCGTTGGGTTGTGTTATGGTTCAAGTTTTGTTAATATTGTTTTCTCCTTGTGATAAAACTCAACATTCGGTGGTCTTGTATTTTAGTCTCGATTCAAATCCGATTTACTCGAGAGACGAGTAATTCCGTGACAAGAGTAACTACATTCCAGTAAAAGGGTGATTTGGGTAAATAGCCTCGTTGAAATGTTGAAATGTTTTTATTGTTTGTCCCCTCCAATAAACTTAACAAACTCGAGATACGAGCAACGTGAGCGAAAATCGACAAACTTTCAAGGAATTCAAACAAGATCAAGAACATCAACCTAGGAAAATTTGGTAAATCAATATGAGACATCCAAGGTACCTTAAAGGTCCTTAACAGAGGGCAAGAATCAGCGAGGATGATAAGAAACCCGAGAAACAAAACCTCCATCCAACGATCACTACACGTAAAGGCATCACATACCTACCACAAATGTTGTGTAGTTTTGAACTGGACCGTACAGTCGACCTTTTAAGCTAATTCCTGGTTCACATAAAAAAACCGGTGAACCAGGTTAGATAAAAAAATAGTAAACTTCTTAGAAAAACCTAAGAAAAAGAGAATCTAACATGCGTGAAAATTCAGGTCCAAACCGGCCATGTGTGCAAAATTCTGGTACGTCATAACCGTCACGCACTCACGACTGACGTCCTGAATTCCTATTCCGGTTTAGGTATGGCTTTCTGAAAATTCCAGTCCTTCGATCCAGACCGTACCCGAAATAGCCGGTCTAGAGCGCAGTTGCACAACCTTTCCTACTACTCCTGCTTACTTTGCACATTTTGTGTAATAAAGTATCATTTCACAATTATATTAAACTGAATTTTACAAGTTTTGAGCAAAACATAAATAGAGGCCAAGTCCAACAGAATAAATGTTATTGAAGAGAATTTCTTTGGATAAGGTCAATCGGATATTCATATTGAGTCACATTTCCCTCGATCTCTTACACTGTCAATGGGGACCAAGGCAAACTGAACATTCAAAGTTCATACAAAGAAAAAAAATGGTTGGCTCACTTTGTTGCACGCACGCACATACATTACACAAATCACAATCATCCCATGTTCAATCCCCACATCTTTTAGTACTAAGTCAGTTCACTGTATCTACACATAAACAATCATATACTAAAAAACAAAACATGGAATCCTAAGACATGGAGACCATCTTGCAAGAGATTTGCTCACTGACAGTTGTTTATACTCTGGACCAGTCTTAAGTAGTGGCATACCATACTACATTCATGGGTTCAACTCTTTCAAGCCAGCAAACCTCTGCGCTATGTCAGACTCGTTCTCCGCGTATTGTTCCTTTCGCTTGATCTGCATCAGATAGTACATTAATAAAGAGATAGAGATAGTAGAACACGAAATGAGTCATGGGTCCGTCTGTCATAGAAGTAGCGAGATTTCGGAAAGGATGTTCTCAATATGGTTAAATGAATCAAGTATATATACAAATTCTGTTACTACATTTGGCAATGTAGTAACTGGTTACAATGTGTTCAGCTCACAAGATTAGGATTGCAAGAAGCTGCAATCCAATCTGTGTAACTTATCCTTTCTGTTAATTTCATTTACACTAGCAAAACAGGACTCTTTCTTACCGCGAAAGGTAACTGACTTGATTTCCTATACCATATGTTACGCTGACTATACCTTCGACTACACCAGCCATTAATCTATGCCTATGATTAGAGAAGAATAGTGGCAATGGATACCGAGCTGCATTTGACCCCCGAGTGCCTTGTGAGGATCCTGAACAATCAAGGTTGATCCGCGGTAAATTTTTATTTACCATAAGAACAATCTGGTTTAGGCTCTTCGTTACGTGTCCTCAGCGTATACTTTGAAAATGAAATCACGAAACCGTTTGGAGTATTGCTTTGGGTCAACGGCAGAGATGGAAGTGGAGTCGTAGTGGAAGGATTTGTACGCGTGTTCAAGCTTCTTGCTGAGATCGTAGTCTTGGAGAATGTCTATGATACCAAAGAAGAGGACGGCGTCATAGGACTCCCCTGTTGCTTCTCCAATTACCTGAGGTTCCCAAACTGATCTTCGGACCGTGATTTCTGCCTTTGCAGGCATGTTGATGCCTAGTCTAATTGGTGCCCACCTGCACATTTTAATATTAGAAGTGAAATTTAGACGAGAACTAGTTTAATGTCCGCACCTTTATAAAACATGTATAGTTTGGCATAATCAAGGAAGCAATAGGGATTGGTTCTTACTGGGAAGGATCAAGGACGTTCCGATCTGATTCGTCTACCCTTGAAATGTGAGGGGATGTATTTCCTGCAGGAAGTCAAAAATACAATCTTTTCTTCAGTCTTCAGCAATCAATCATTGTTCAAATAGAAGAGATACAACAAGAAGATAACATTAGGAAAGAGATGTTTATACTCTTTGTCGGTCAGTCTAACCTTTAGCCGCGTCTTTTGAACCATATTCTCGAAAATGAAGTCCAACTAGAAGACTATAATCCATAATTCTCTCCTGCTCAAGGAATTCACAATCTCTATCAACTTGCCTGCATATGAAAGGCTACAAGTTCAATTTCACCAAGAAAAATAACATAAAGACTGTATTGATTAGAAACACATCATTGGGAGATAATTAGACCTGCAAAACTCTTGGAACCAAAACTTCTGCAGCCGAAATATGTAATTAAGGTCCAGATCCTTAAGGGTGGTTGTTGGATCAATTTCTGACTCGGGTTTGACCGTTGTGCGACCATGGGAGGAGCCTTTCAAGTCAAACCGCCTGTGAATTGAATAGTCTGTACAGAAAAGGTTTCCCATTATCACGAACCGCACCTGGATAGTCAGTGTCATAATGAGTATCAGAATTTCTTGAGTAGCTCATAAGATCAATATAAAATCTTCCATTTCATCTCACCTTCTTCTGTGCAGCTCCAGTTAACTTTACACAATGCAGTCCATAAAATTTTGTGACTAGGGTGTTCTCGAATGCTCGTACATGTTTGTAGTAAGCCGGTAGCATTTTTAAAAGCACCTTGAAGAATTAGGCAAATCAAAGTTACAAAATCAACATTTATATAAGGGAGAAATACAAGTTATGTTGAAAGAAAGTGTTTGGTAGAGGAACTCACTTTCACTTCCGCCTTCTTCACCGTCTTTATCATATACTTATCGTCTTGTGTTAGGTAAAAGAAGCTCCCACTTTTCCCTGGGGAGGAAAGTTCCCGGAGTGCATCATTGCCGCATATTGAAAGCATATAATCTGCTGCATCAACTTTGAACAACTTTCTAAGTGTCCTGAATTCAAGCATGTAAGGTGTAAGGATTTATATTCAGCTCTGATATGTTACATAAACAACACAGGTGTAACACTTAAACTAAGCATACAGGAAAAGATCAATAAAAGAACCATCTTCACAGACATGTTAAGCTGATAAAGATCAAATATAAAACAATGCAAGAATCAAACTTCTCATACATCAAAACTAAACACAAGTTCTCAAGCAAGGGGAAAAGAACTTGTATTTTCCAAGAGTTTTTTCGAAAAGACGGTAAGAAAGACACTGGAATCGCAAGACATACCTAAAAACCTTTGGGCAGTAATCCTTCCACCTGAAATCACAGGATGAATGAGGTGGGGTACACTTGGATCCTTCAGGAGGAAATTTAGTCCATATTTTTTCCTTGGGATCAAAAGCCGATGCCTTCAAATCGAACGTCATAGCTGGACCAGGTCTTCCTACTGAATGTCTGCAAAGGAGTACCGAAACTAGTGACTAAGGCAGTAAGCAAAGAATTCATCATTATCCCAACCAAGTAGACAACCAAACTTCTCAAAAAGCTTTGTTTAACCAAATTTAACAACCAATAAACATCAAAATGAATGTATTGTGAGTTATTCACATTTGTTGCTTGATTAGAAATGAGAGCTTATCAATTTAATCAGTTAGCAATTTTGCCTGTATCAGAAGTCAGCAACCATCTTTGCATCTCAACCTTTATAACTCTATCAAACCATCCTCATTGATGATAGAATGGCGTATTAGTATCAGAAAACTGCCAATAATTGTTGGTTTGACATATCTTGAAAATTCTACCTTCCCTACAAGACAAGAACTATTTCCTTCACTACAAAGTTGTGAAAGCGAATTATAAACATAGAAGAATTATACCTTATCCCAAGCTGCAAGTTGAGCATGAGATCATAGTGTTTGTGACCTTTAGAAATTGTCACACCTTGTTTCTTGATCTCTTTAGGCAAGACGATAGGATTAAGCTGCCGTGGAGTTGCGTGGTCCTCAAGCTGAATGCTCGCAATACCATCACTTAAATTCTTCACAAGCCCAATCCGAGTGGCCTCACTATCATCATCCCAACCATTATACCTCCCTCCATTCAGTACTCTCCCATCAACAGACCTCCTCGCCGGTTTGACCTCATTAGACGGCTTCCAAATTGATTGCTTATGCAACAAATCCCCATCAAAGCTAGGCAAGCTCATTATTTTCTCAGAAGGGTATATCAAGATCTTCTCACCAGAACAAACAACACAACCAAACAAGTCAACTGAATAAATCTTCTCAGGATTCCAATCCACATTACCTAACTCGGAAACGCCCCCAGAAGCTGGGTAATATTTCCCACTTTGATCCAAAGGATCCTTACTCCAAACACCAACATAAAACCCGCCTTCAAACCACCGATAAGTCCCACTTCCCTTAGGCAATCCATCTTCCCAAAATCCATCAAACCTATTTCCATTCACCCAAACGAAAGCCCCATTTCCATTCATCATTCCACGTTTCCATTGACCAACGTAATGATTCCCATTCCTCCATTGATACCTACCTTGCCCTTCTTGAAACTCATTCTTCCATTCACCTTCATAGAAATCTCCATTTGCATACCTCTTAGTACCTTGTCCGTGCATCAAATTCATAACCCAAGATCCTCTATAAGTATCTCCATTAAACCCTGTATAAGTACCTCTACCATCCATATATCCATTCCTAAACTCACCTTCATATGTAGCACCTGAAGGCCAACTAAACCTACCTTTTCCAGTAGTCTTACCCTTAAGCCATTCACCAACATACATACATCCATCAGACCAGAGATACTTACCATGACCCTGCGGTAGATTATCAGCCCACATCCCTGTGTACAAATCTCCATTGGCGAACCTTTTCTCAGCTTGATACACCTCAGATTCTTCTTCTTCATCATCATCTACATGTGCTACTGACATTGTGCTGAAAATGCTGTTTGCCCTTCTCCTTGTCGCCCCTTGCAATATGCTCATCATACAATCAACAGAAATTTTTTGTGGGGTTTAAGAAATCAGGAGCAAGAAAGGGGTCTACCCTCCATTGGAGGATAAGCAAAGCACATTTTGGGTTTTCACTTTTTTCAGCAAACGCAACAGAAGAGTCTATAGTTCTCAAGCACCCATATGACCAAATTGAACAAAAACTAGAAATCAGGAGGAGTATTCTTTTGAATTGGGGTTTTGATTCGTCAGAATTAGGTTTTGGTCCCCTTTTGGAACTCTCTGAAAAAAAATTGGAAAAGGGAGGTTTGGGGTCTGAGCTGTTTCTTCTGTTGGATTGATGGGTAAGCAGAACAGAGGAGAAAGAAAGTAGAATCCTTTGTTTTATTTTGGGTAAATTGCGTAAACTACCTTTAGATTTGCCAATTTGCATTAGATCACACAATAAACCAAATTTACATAAAATCACCTATTATAGTATAAATTTATATAAAAAAACCGTCACCAAATTTAACAAGTAATTTCAATAATTGAACTAAAGGTCAACTGGGCAAGTGATATTTTATCATCAAAAAGGTTCTAAGGGTGGTTTCTTTAAATATTCCAATTTAATGAGTAATTTTATGTAATTAATTTTTTTAATTTAACCACAATTATTAATGCACACAATATTCTAATAAAAATATATAATATTTTTACTAAAAAAATCATAATCGTCATGGGTTTTGTTCAAATTTATAAACTAAACGGTTCATTTTTGTTGTTTATTTATTTCACGTATTTTACACTATCAGTTGATGTCTTTTTTGCTCTATTCTCAAATAATGTTTCTTAAATAAATGTTATTATTATTGTTATATTTTTTGTTAGTTTAAAATTTTACATTATTAATTCATATAAAGTTGTTCTATTAGCTCAAAATTATATATTATTAATTCATGTTTTATTTAAAACTTATTAAAAATTATAAAATATATAATCCACCAGCACAAATAATATATACAAACTGAACAAAAAATTTGAACATACGTGTCAATACGACAACACTTTATGTCGAAAGAAGTGTTTTAAAGCCTGAACTTGACAATCCAAATCATTTGTCTCTGATACTGTCGTAGTATATTGTCCCCTGAATTCATATTCGTCCACGTGACCGAAGTTATTTATAAAAAAAATTGAAGCTTTAATTGCTGGTTTGGTTCAATATTAAAAATAGGGTTTACTGGACGAATAGGAATTCAGAGACAACATCGGGGACAGATGATTTGGATCTGAACCTGACCCGTATAAAAATTTTAAAAAACTAAAATATTTAAATCACACACATTTCACAAACCAAAATTTATTAATAAAATTACAATATCACCTGAAAAAAGAAGGCAAGATGGGACCATTTGATATGTTTATCCTCCTTAGATTAGTGTTTATTAATAATGACATAATTAGTTGCCTAATCTACAATTTTGACCTTAATTAAGCATTTGGGTTAGAGCCAAATGTAATCACAAAGACCTCCTCGTCCTTTGTTGTATCTTTGTCTCCGGAATCTCCTCCTTAAAGTATTCATAAACAAAACTGTTGGGGGCAGCCACAATATTGTTTTATTACTTCCATTGGTTGGTGAGCTTTGACAAATTTTTACTATATTATTGATACATCGGTATAAGAATTAGGCGGATCAGTTTTTAGAAACCGATCGGCCTAAAACATTCTTACGAATGAGGTCTTGATCATCTTCCGGAATGACATTGACATCCATCTTGAGATTGTGTCCATGTCTAACAATCTTGTCCGCGACCGTGTTGATTTCCATGTATGAATGTTGTACTATGGAGTAAGAGAATCCCGATATCGTATTTGAGATATCAATGATGATCATATCTTGTTCTCGTGAGGGTTTTCATATTTGATCTGTCGAATTAATGAGTATTGGGTTGTCTCCTTCAATCTCGATGGATAGAATAGGTAACTACCATATTAGATATATAAAATGTGCATTGTATCATTATGGACTTTTTTTGTGTGTAATCTATGGATTAGTTACATATATAAGTCTTTGGTTTCTTAGGTATGACAATATTCATGCGTGTAAATTTGTCTTTATTTGAATAAATATCTAATATGTGTAAATGAATAGAAAAAATACTAATGCAAGGACAAAAATTATGATGAGTCAAATAATTAAGTAAGTTTTTAAATAAATAATTTATAATTATAAAATTTAATAGAAAATTTTAGAGTGCAATAAGAAATGAATTTTTTTAAAAAATTAATGGGACAATATTTATGGTAGAAACTATTCATTAAATCAAACTTTTGATTACCCTTTATTTATATATTTTTTTAAAGATTTTCTATATAAATAAAATTTACATAAAATCACCCATTTATCCATTTTGTATAAATAATGTCTTAGCTTTAAAAGCTTTTTCAAAAGTATTTATTTATTTCTATCTCTACTTTATACATTTGTCCTTTTACTTTTGTAATTTTTAAGAAAGTAAAAAGTTGATTAACGTATAGATAATAGTAAAATGTTAAAATGACATATTTTATTATATATATATATACTGACTTATATGTAAACAACTCTTATAATGTTCACATGTAAAAACCGAATATATGAGGTCCGGCGAATATTTCTTCCACTAAGTAAACGATTTTTTTCCGTCTAATCTCAGTCATCTCTTTAACGATCTAACGAATACAATTTGTTACTCATTTTACATGGTTAGAGCTATTTACATAGGAGTCAAACTCTCTCTCTCTCTCTCTCTCTATATATATATATATATATATATATATATATATATATATATATATATATATATATATATATATATATATATATATATATATATATATATATATATATATATATATATATATATACTTATGTAAACAACTCTTAATATGTGAACATGTAAACACCGGATATATGTGACTATACCGCCGAATATATGTGACTATATCGCCGAATATATAGCGTCATGTTCGACGAATATTTATTCTATTAATAACACAATTTTTTTTCCCTTTAATATCGCTTAATCTCAACCAACTAATTAATAATCTAACGAATATAATTTGTTCTTATTTTACATGATAATAACTGTTTACGTAGAAGTTAACTTTTATATATATATAATATGTTCTTATTTTACATTGTAATAACTTTATCATTTCAAAAATTGTGTAAATACGTGAACTTAGACTATAAGATCTTATAAAATATATTATAAAACACTTGGATAAACTTGATCTTATTGGTTACCAAAAGTCCCAAAAGTAGTGATGAAATAATTTAATTAATATATTAAAAAAAAAAAGTAAAAGATGACGCAAAAAGGAGAGAGTAGACAAACACACTTCTTACACCGGATCCTACGGAATGATCGTGCTGCCTGCTCTTTCTCTCTCTATCGTATCACATTTTATTTTTACTTCAATTAACTAATATATTAATTAACTATCATAATGATGCTGCATTGTATATAATATATTATAGAGAAAATTACCAAAATAGCACCCGTCGTTTAAACTATCCGAACGGTACCTCACTTATCGAGTTCGACCAAAGATTAGTACCTAGATTAGTATTCACACGTTTAGTTAATAAACCAGTGTTAAATATTTAAGGTAGGTGAACAGTAATTCAGGTACTAATCTTTGGTCGGACTCAATAAGTGAGATACCGTTCTAATAATGAAAATACAATTTGGTTTACTAGGCTTTGTCTAGTTTTGTGTTTAGTAAATGTACCCTTTGAGAGAAGAGTGTGTAAAGTTTGAGAATAAATACAAAAGATTGAGATATATTTACTTAATTGAAACATTAAAAAGCCTAATTACTACTTTAATTTCTCAAAAAGGGCTAGTTACCAAAATTGCCCAATAATGAAAAAGACGGAGTATTAAAGTTTAGTCGGCCTAAAAGACGGGGTACTATCTAGATAATTTTTTCTATATTATATTATGTGGAGAAATATTATTTAAAAAGGGGCGTGTTATATACACGGAGCTTAAATTTACATGGGCAAAAATCAATCGCAAGGCGTCGGCGCTCAACTTGGACGCCGGCGACTGGCGCTAACTTCATTTCTTTTTATAACACTGGGCGCCGACGCCCAAAATTATTATTTTTTTTTTGGAGCCCTTGAAGTAAAGAATCAGTTTTTTTCGAATAAATTATTTTATCTATTTTTTTATTTTTTATTTTTGGAAAAAAATTTAAAAAAAAAATTTGGGCGCCGACTGATAGCGCCGGCACCCATTGAGCGTTGTCAAATTGCGATTAAATTTGACGTTAGTAATTCAAACCTGGAGTATTTAGCTTTTTTCGTTTAAAAATTTAGAAGAAAAAAAAAAGAGTGTGTGAGGTCAAAGCCTCGAAGATAGTAAGGCCCAATAGGGCCCACAAAGCCCACAAAGAAGGCAACACAATTTAACATTTATGTTATATAATGTTAGTTTGTAGGATGAAAAAAAGTAAAGACTCGTCCTTTAGAAGACAAAGAGCTTCCCCACTTATGGAGTACAAGTGAGAGTTCGTGTTTTCTCTTTCTAGTCATAATTGTCATCCTTATTTTTCCTATCAACCATACATTAATGCTTATATTGAGGTTATGTTGGCTACCAATCATATTGTGAGGGAAAGTTTATGTTTACTTGGACGATTATTAACTTGGGATTTTATGATCTAAAAAATTATGGGGGGAGCATGTGTCCAAAACTGAAAGGTAATAAATTGAACCGAACTTATAAAAGTAGGTTCGATTTCGATTTGAACGTAAAACTAAAAATATGAAATATCTTATATCTATTAAAGCAGAAACCTCTTTTTTCCAAGGGTTAACGTTATGTTTATTGAATGCTAAAAAAATTATTTTAAAAATGATTTGTAAATGTTAATATAAATTGAAAAATGATTTAAATTTTTTTAAAATAATATTTAAATAAACTTTTATTTAATTTTTTTGCCATCGAATTTACCAACAATCATATCTTAAAGAAATCACCCTTAAAACTCAACCCGCACAATGTGCGGGTAATACACTAGTTAGAGCCTAAAACCGAACTAATTAGGATCGTTTTAGTTTGATTTAGGTTTTGAACCTAGATAGAACCAAAAATTAAAGTAATTGCTAATATAATTATATAAATCGACCCTTGTTTTAATAACAATTCAAAATTTTTGGTTTACCGGTCGGTTTAGCGGTTTTTAACTTAAACCGAACCGGAAACTAATTTTAAAAAATGCAGACCTAAAATCGACCTAAATTATCGATTTTCGGTTCGGTCTAGATCGAAACTACTCTATTCGATTTGGTTCGGTAAATCGAACATAACTTATTCCGCCCTATTAAAAACAATTAATAATAAGAGGGTTCAATGATAAAGCGGTTAGAAAATAACTATTTTCTCGAGGTAGTCTATCATAAAGAACACGAAGTTCGGGTCGTTAGAAAGAGGTGGGTTAAGGTTCAAAATTTTCAAATGCGTCACTCTTCACATTCCATAAGTTTTTTTTAATTATTATATATATTAATATATTAATGTAAAAGAAAGGTATGGTAAGATGACGAAGGAGGTGGACCCGGGAGTTGATTTTAACCTCTAGTCTAAGGTACCTAGGAAATTGGTGTATGATTTTGGAGTTTCAGCTGATGAGCAATGAGGTGTTTTGTGAAGAACAAAAAAAGGAGTTAAGTGCTGTAAAAGGTGTCCCCTTAAGGGTTGTCATTCATGTCAGCTCTTAACGTTGCCATGGTCTCCCACATTGTCTCTTTTCTCACCCCAACTAATTCTTCTTGCCTTAACCAATTTATTGCTTCTAATTTCACATTAATTTCCGGAATCTAAGCAAATTACATATTCTTTTGTAAAATATATGTATTTAGGATCATTACACCAATAACTTTTCATGAAAGATCTGCATTTATAATCCACCAAGTACTCTAAGGGCTCGTTTGCTTCCAACTCCAAACGGAGTTAAAACCAAACGGGCCCTAAGAGTCGTGAGAATTACAATAGCGTTATATCACTCAAAATTTATTTGGATTGATTACCTATACTAGACTAGTGTTCGAATATGTGTTACACTTGAATCTCTTCTAATAGTTTTACCATAAGACATAAAATTATTAGTTCAAAATAGAATTCACATTTTATCCAAAATTTAAGAGTATTGCATTAAGAGTAAATAATTTATTATCATTGTAATAGGAAAAAGTACTAATAATTTCTCATCAACAAATAATAATGATAATATGGTGATCTATAAATCCAAAAAATAATAGTCCACCAAATTATGATATGTAACAATATATAAAGTCTCTTAGGATCATGATATTATTTTGAAGATTATTATAGGATGATTAAATTTGGTATTATTCCATTAACATGAATTATGAGATTATTAGCATCAATGATGAGATTATTGTGAAAACATAATCCCAAATAATGCCATATTTTCCCTAACAAGATTATGGGTTGAATATGTTATGCTTCATCAAAAAGGACACAGTTAAAGCCTTAACATATAAGATCGGATTAAATTCACCGGAATAAGGGTGCGTTCGGTGAGCCAGGGATTATCGAAATTATTTGGATTATAACCTCGGGAGATTATTCTGCCCATTTTTTTCATCCACTTCAACATGGATTATCAAGATTATTGGGGATTATTGTGAAATTTTAATCTTCCCAATAATCTACTATGTTCACCAAACGGACCCTAATATCCCGGTATTCTTCTGGCTATGGGGTTCAGTCTCACACAAGCACAACGATGAGTACGTCAGACTTCATTTCAATCCACTCAAATCCTTGCATGTAAATGATGAACAAGAAGGGAACATGTTGCACATTCCTACCCTCTCTTCGTGTGCATCCCAATTACGCGTAAAACATGTCATCATTTCGACTGGTTTGGGATGATGTTTTACGCATCATTCAATCACGATATACACCTGAGCAATGTATCAGATTTCTCTGATGGATATTTTCGAGGTAAAAGAAAATAAGGTTTAGGCCAGAAGCCCATAAACAAAAGCCCATTGGATTGATCATATAATTTAGCTTCAACCTTTACTTACCTGCGCTTAGCAAGTTAGCATACGTTTTTGAGTCGCAAAGTATGAGCCTGCAGAGACAGAAGGAGTTGTTTTATTCTTTCCTTGGCTGCTTCATCTATCAAGTTCCCATCCTCATCAAACTTGGCAGGGGGTTGAAACGCGTTTAAGAAGAACTCGGGTTTATTGATGAAGTGAAGGTCGAGATATACTCCAATTTGGCGTAGATGGTATTGGGATCTACCGCCACCAAAACTGCCACCAGCGCTGAGAATAGCTGCAGCCTTGTCTGACCAGACATTGGGAGTTCTTGATGCCCAGTCAATTGCATTTTTCAGAGGTGCTAGAGGAAGAAACAAGAATTAGAGATGCAACTTAGCAAGAAACACAACTATGAGTTTATTTTGTGAATTGAATTTAGTGTTGGTTTGGATGTATAAACATGTGTTTTATAAATGCAAGTTTTATTTTTGGAAATGCCTTTGAATAAAAGTATTTTTTTGATGTTTTACAAAATAATGTGTTATTGGCATGAAGATAATAAGTTCCCAAAAGATGCCACTGTTGAAATCATTAAAACAGCAAAATCTCAAGCGATGCCAATCAAATTTATGAATGACCATTTCAAATGTTAAGAGTTATTGGTTTGAAGCTTAAATGGCTATCACTTGATGGCATCCTTCAAGTATAAAGTGTAGTAATCCTTGAATAATATTATTATACATGGTCGACAAGGCTATTATTGGCATGATAAGCATAAAGTTATGGGATAAAATAAATTGATAAAGAATAATGCACTAGGCAATAGCATCAAAAAAAGAAAAAAGCATCTCCACAAACTGTATTTCAAGATTTTTTTGTCACCAATTACAAACAACTTTTAAAAAAAACTGGGTATATACGATGAACTAATACTAATCACATCAACAAATAACAACTACTCAAACTTAAACAATCTTCCAAAGTCCAAAGAGATCAACATATCTACTTGATACATTTAGAGCATATAGTTCAAAGGGTGAAGCAAATCATTTAGAAGCAAAGATAGCAAGAAAAAGCCAAATCAACAAGCATTGAGCTTTTGAACATAAAGCACATAAACAATCCCATGTTGAGACAAAAGATCCATTAATAATACAAAAAAGCAGAAGAAAAACACATCACGCAAATAGCAACTCCAACATCCAATGGATAAGCTTCGAGCAATCCAGCTCCCCTCTCTTTAATGATCGAATGTGATTAATCATCATGATAAGTACTTTCTAGAAAGAACAAATTCAATTCAAATGCTACATCATTCTCTTCTCTGAACCTAGTCTACGACAAACCTAATGACTTTCTATAATTACTTAATATTGAAAGAAACATTTCCCATATCCATTTAAGATGGTATAACATCAAAGGCCCCAGAATTGGAAGGACGACTTCATGATACTAACATAATCATGGGAAGAAGGGTAAAACATAAAAGGATGAAGATTATCGGCCAAATAATCACCCTCCAAAGGAAGTAATCAATCTAGAAAATCTGAAGCAAGCATGAATCACTCACTTTGGCAAGACCAAAAAATTATCTACTGTTGTAGCAAACTTGTTTTAACATCAGTACTAGTATACATTTTTTATAAAGCATTGATGGTATATTTTGCTATGTTACATGGAAACAGATCCCAGAACCTCAAACAATACGAAAACGTTGATGATCATAGTTGCTATAGTTTTATATATGTATATGTGTTCTCGTGTTTCCAAGTTTCCTTAGAAAAAGGAAGCGGAAACAGAAAACAAATGGTTCGGCTTTCTCAGTCTGAGAAGATGGCCATTTGGAGTTTCCCTGCTACATGGATGTATCTTTTGTGATATAGACCATCTAGTGTATAGGATTTTTGTATTTTTCTAGAATTACTCCTAATGAAGCTTGTATAATTCAATCAGAAAAAATGTAAGACCACATCTTAATTAGCTCTTCAAGCATCACTTTACCATAGAAGTGCAAAACTAGTAAATACGTTTATCTAAACCACACTCTGTTAGCGTCTCACTCTTTAATATAACTATACTGGACTATAGGCTATAGCACCAATGATAGAGAATTCCAGCACTTGAGTAACAAAAGATCTCATACAATGATAAAGGATTTATGAACAGGGATTGAAGCTTATTCGGCCAAATTAACAATTTCCAATGCAAATGAGATTGGACACACAGGGAAACCGGACAAGAATATTGGAAAAATCAATCACTCAAAAAAAATTAACTACGCCAAATTTCACCTCCAACTCAACCAGAAAAATAGAGAAAAAACAAGCAATTCGAGGCTTCAAGTTCATCTTAAGAACAAAATAATTGAGAAAATCTTACCGGTAATAGAATAATTGTACTCGGGAGAAGCGAAGAGAACGCAATCAGTTTCTAGAATCTTCTCCCGCAAAGCTTCAACAACAAGGGGAAACCTACCACCGACCTCGAGATCGGTGTTGAGGAGCGGCAATGGAGCAATGTCAATGTACTCAATCTTCATTCCTTCGATTGATTCCGAGCATATTTTCGTCGCTGAAAAACATAATCGAAATCACCGAAAATCGAATGTAGCAAAAAAAGAGAAACAGCAAGAACAGGCATGAGAAAGAAGAAAAAGAATAAGAGAGAGGACCAGCTCGGAGAAGGCCGCGGTTGAAGGAGGCCTGACGAAGGGAGCCACAAAGAGCAGCGACTTTAATGGCAGGTTTTGCTGCTGCGAGCGCTGCTGACTCCATTTTCGCGCAAAACTTAATCGATAACACTCTGCAGGCTATCTGGAACGGCTACCTGAAAATTGTGGTGCGGGCTAGGTGACAAAATCAAATATGCAAATTACAGAAACGCGCCCCTTATTTCCACTTTCTTGCCCATTATCACCCCTCATTCATAATTTGATTTCAAACAAACCCAAATCTTATCTCATCAAACATCAACACTCACGTCAAATGTTGCAATCTAGATCTGAGGTGTTAGATCGACTACTGACGGCTCTATTGTAGTCCAAATTAGAGGCGTGCACAACTGTTCTTCAGGCTTCCCACCTGTGTAATTCCTCCGAAGATAAACGTTCATGCTCGTCGCTTCCGACTGACTGGATCATTTTGCTTTACCTTGAAGATGTCCCTACTTTCGGGATTTTATGATCTATTTTTGTGTTTTCTTTTTATCATTTGTTGTGTTCCGTCGTAACGGTTAGTCCGTCTGCCGATTCTTTTCGAGCTTTTGATCTAATAGTCGGCGCCGCAACGCGCTGTCTATGATATCGAACTGCTTTCCGTTATAAAAAACAACACATCAATGACACTCTACGTCATCTTTAGTTATTTAACAATTAAAACCTTTTTATAATACATATACATTTCTTGATAATATAACTTTTCTATATTGGAATTCTTAAAGTTATAGAGTTAAACTACCAATTTTTATAATAATTTATCTAAACTATTTACTTTCTATATTTGATGAAAGTGTTATTCTCTCCTTTCATGTTATTTTAGCCTTACACTTTTTTTTAAGATAATAATTGTCGTTTTTCTCTTTACTTTACATATTTATCCTTCTAATTATTAGTACTTATTTAGCGGTCTCTTGGTGTTTTTACACAATAACGAAAACAAAACTAAAACCAAACATGCTATTTCTAGATTTTATTCCAAAAATAGCATTCAATATGTGTAAGCCCTTTCTAAAAGGAAACTATATCAGGTGTGAAGCCGGACCACCCGGTCTTTCTCCTCTACCATGATGAACACATACTGCAAACGACAGTTTCTTTAACTCTTATTTCTTAAATCTCTATGGTTGGTGACTTCTCTTATTTCTCAAATCTCTAGGGTTTGTTTAAGGTTGAACATTTTGAGGATTTTGGACTTGTTGTTTTGAGTTGGAATGGGATGTTGGAGTTTGATAGAAGCATGTTTTTGAAAATATATAGGAAGGTAAACATAATAATTGTTTCATTATTTGCTAACATCAATTGAGGGATTAGCAGCTTCCCGTCTTTAGTGGTTATCGACTGGATCTTACTAAGGCCGAACCGGCAAATGAGCCAAACATATTCCAAATAAGCAGCACAATAGTCAATGGAATGACCAAGAACCTAAGCCATTTCATGTGTTCTACAGACTACAGATGGCATGTTACGTCGAATGTTTTGGGAACAAGCCGATTGGTTCACACCTAAATAGAGCAAGTAAAAATAGGTTCATGCAATCTTGAAAGTTGAAACAAAAAAAAAACACTTCAATAAACTAAAATTATTCAAAGCTTGCAAAAAAGTCACAACAAAATAGAATTAGCAAAAACTTGTATAGATGGTTGAGATGACTCGAATTCAAACCAAAAACTGGTCTAAAATTAAATCCCAAGG
The DNA here is from genome assembly GCA_033239045.1 of Fagopyrum esculentum. NCBI lineage: Eukaryota > Viridiplantae > Streptophyta > Magnoliopsida > Caryophyllales > Polygonaceae > Fagopyrum > Fagopyrum esculentum. Next base: position 2,838,286 of record BSUD01000002.1, on the reverse strand, counting down.
ACCTCGGAACAAAATGATGCATCTACTTGATCTTCTTCTTTGGCCTCAGCTACAACATCAAAAAAAAACAAAGATAGAGCATCAGATATCAACCCATCTTTAAAACAACAAAGTATCAGGCCCAATAAGAATAATGCTTGTCCCATTTGTAACTAAATTGTTGTTTCAAAAAACTAGTACAACGATAATGATATAAGGGTGTGCTAATTCACAGCAAGTCCTAATTATACAATTTAGAGGTACAGTGAACATTAGAATTTAGTATGCTTGCTCCATTGAAACTACTTCCTGGTAAATTATGATATTACAATAATACTTCATGTGCAATAAAGTTACAGATAGAAATGAAGCATTGTAACTAATTTGTTGTTATAAAAAACTATTACAGCAATAAGGATTTACAAGGTTGTGCTAGTTTGAAGCAAGTCTTTATTATACAATTTCAGGATGGCATGATCATTAGGATTTAATATGCTTGCCTATGTGACATAAAGTTACAAATAGAAATGAAGTTCATAAATTTGTTTAGTATAAGAAGTTCGGTAAGCAGCATTGTTGACAGCATTCACAACAACCGGCCAGTAAAATTCTCAGTAAATATAGCTACAACCACAATGGAAGTCAAGAGACTTAGGGAGCACAAAAGCAAACTCCTCTCTTGGTACATGTAGCAGCACATTCAAGCCCTAAATATTATTTGCCAACTTTATATACTATGAACTAAGTCAATGACTTGCAACGATTGGTGAAAAAAATTGTAAACTAAAAAACTATCAATTAGGGGATACCTGGTTGCTGTGGCCACACTTCTTCTTCCTGCAGTTAACTGCTCTCGGATGCAGACGAGCGTAGCACCTTAAGAACAAAGAGGGGTGGTACATAAGAAACCAGATAAATTAAAATAAAACAGATATGAAAAGTTAAATCATCAGACAAAGCTATCAAAGAGAATTAAACATATGTTGCTGATCATTTCCAAGTATTTAAACAAACACATAGTGTTCCACTCATGAAAATCAACTGGCATTAAATGCTAGTTCAGCTGATAAAGTTGAAGAACGGGACTTAATCTAGGGAGCTAGTATATCCTCTTGACAATGTCAACAGTTCAAAAGGTTAAGTTAAAAGTCCCAGCAATTAAAACACAAAGCCAGTAAATGATTTCAACTATCAATGGGTTTGAACCAATTATCTATCAAAACTGAGGTGCTAAATAAGAAAATAGGGCATACTTCCGGCAAATGGTCTTATCCTGATTGTACTTGCGGGCCAAAGCCATAAGAGAGGGCTCAATGATTCCTCCCCTGAGCCTGAGAACAAGGTGAAGTGTCGACTCTGCAATTACAGCAAATTAATATGAATTAGATCCATCGCAGAACAAAGACAGACAAAAAAAAGGATCAAACTGGAATCATAGCAAAAACCTTTTTGGATGTTGTAATCCGCTAGGGTTCGACCATCTTCGAGCTGCTTGCCAGCGAAAATCAGACGCTGCTGGTCTGGTGGAATACCTGCGAAAGGGACGATGAAAACAAATCAGAAAAGAGTAGACGATTTCAAAATGGGATTGAGTCGAAGTGGAAGAGATGAAGAAGCAAACCTTCTTTGTCTTGGATCTTAGCCTTAACATTGTCGATGGTGTCGCTGCTCTCAACCTCTAGGGTTATGGTCTTCCCGGTTAGGGTTTTCACGAAAATCTGCATCTTTGCTTACTGCTTTCCTCAGACGGCGATCGAAAGATTGAAATGAAGAAAATTAAGCTAAATATACATAGAAGAGGAAGCCTGAAGGATTTCTAGGGTTTTCCGTGAAGAAAAGAAGGTTTGGGCTGGAAGCCCATAATCAGAAGCCCATAAACAAAGCCCATAAAGAAGCCCATATTTGTACATTAAGAAATGATTATTTTCCTAAAAATACAAAAAATATCAATAATTTGTCTAAGCTATTGATTTCTCATTATTTGACATTAATGTTTTTTTGACTCATCAAAACTATTTACAATTTCAACATAATTATTTTAATTTTAATCGTGCATTATCCCTAAAAAACGGGTTTAAAACGTTTGGTTTCAACGCTAAGAACCGGGCCGAATCCCTAGGTGTTGGCATCCGAGCTCAATGAACGTGGTCAGAATATGAACTTTTTCACTCCATGGTAAATTTAATATCTTGTATATAATTTTTTTCGTTATTTTTCTAAAAAAAATATTCCTAATTAAAAAGTTCAACCAATAAAAATAGACTCGGATATTATTTTTGTAACCCTAATTTTACAATCTCTATCAGTGGCCGGAAGATTTTCTATACTTGACGGATAACTAATCCGACAGTAAATGGCAAAAACTTGTTAAAAGGTGTGTGAAAAGTGAAAACGGATGGTGATGAAGCGGGTGATGGATGAGGTGAACATTTCAACTATCTCATTGGATCTCATCCATTCAACCTGTATCCATCTTCTCAAATATTTTTTATTTTTATAGTTACATATTTATAGTTTTTTTATAATATATAATATCTTATTTGTTTCCTTATTGTATAATATTAAAGTAAATTGTGGATTTTATTTCTTGATTTATTTTCTTTTCTAATTTAATTTATTATTTACTCGGAATTGTTTGTTTTAGGCATTTCTCTATTAATGTGTTGTAATTGAATTTGACATTATGTCCAACTTATGTTAATTTTCGTATTTAAGTATTTTTCTTGGTCATCAAAAAAAAGTTAGATCAATTAACGTCTCAAATCTCACCGATTTATCCCTAATAGGTTATGGATTAGATAAGTGAATCCGGGATTATGATGATGGATTCGATAACGATCAAGTTCCTCCACTCATCATCCGACCTCTTGATATCCCTATCGTCACAAATACACAAACTCAAAATACTAAATATTTTCTTTTTATTCGATTAAAAAACCACAATTACAAGAACTGTGCTAGACTTAGTTCCAAGAATAGCATTCAGTATAGGGTCTACCACCAGGATTGACCAAGCAAGGCCCCATCTCATTGATAGTCCAGTTACAGTTTCTCCAACAATAATCTAGATCCCTATTCTCCACATATATATCAAACAACTTTGTTTGCCCTAAAAACACAAACGAACAGCAGAAATCAGTGAGCCCCCAAAAATTATTCTTAGCCACAAAACTCCAAGATTCATTGTGTTGAACAACGACGTCGCCGAGATCAAGCTTCTTGTCTTGGCAGTGAATATGTAAGGAAGCATTCGCAGACAACTGGTTGGTGACTCGTACCAACGTGGGCTTCAGCTTTCTGAGGAACTTAAACTGCAAAGTCGACGGTACCGATGAACTGAGCAGGAGAAAGAGGGTCATTAGGGTTAGGGTTTGTTTAGGGTTCCACATTTTGGGGATTTTGGGTTTGATTGGGGTTGGATGTTGGAGTTTCATGGAAGCATATGTTTGTGTATGTATAGTGGAAGATAGATATAATTGTTTCATTAATTGCTTACATTGATTGAGGGATTTGTTGATCTACGTATAGTGGTGATTGACTGGATCGTACTAAGGTTTTACGATATATTTTTTTTTTTTGATACATAGGTAAGAAAATAGTTATGCCTATGGTATCCTTGCGGATGAGGTCTTTGACATCTTCAAAAATGTCTTCAATGCGCATTTCGGTAGTGTGACCATGTGAAGCTATCTTGTCCGCAATCTGATTAATTTCACTAAAATGTGCCGAGTGACGACGTTAGTAAACTCTAAGGTGATAATCGAAATATCGTTTAAAATCATATCAAGTTCCCAAGGTGGTTTCTAGATACAATTGATCGAGTTGACAAGCGTCAAATTATCTCCTTCAATCTCGATTAGCTTAATTCCAATCTCCTTTGCCTTTTGAAGGCCGATTCGTAAAGCAATAGTTTCTGATTCCAGAACAAATTCAGCATCACATCTACCACATCCAATTTCGATTGGGACGGCATTGTGATTGCGAATGATATAAGGTTTTATGATATAAATTATGATCTGGATGGTTACAGTTTTTTTTATATTAAAAAAAAAATCCTTTTTTATACACTCCATCCGGTTCTTAGTACCAACAAGTCATTCGCACCGTGTTTTATGTGACTTTTCTTCTACGTTAAAGTGAATATATGCACACAAGTCTTTGGGTTTCCATCTAAAATCAATTGTCAATAGGAGAAATAGGTATAGTATTTATATGTTTAGGACATTATAACAATATTAGCTACCCGCGATAAATGCACCCATTATAACAATGTAACATTAAATGAAACATTAAATGAAAGAGGAGTTACAACTTACAAATAGAGATTGTCAACATACCCCCTCCGATTCACACTAGGACAAATGTAAATTGAATTGGGATGGGGTTTAAAACATGTAGGGTTGAGAAACAAGATAGAGAGAATGGAAATAGGATAATATGAGTGTCATTTCACGGTAAGAAAGTGAGAAGATTGAAGAAGAGTTGAATCGGAAAATATAACGTTCGTAATTTGCATCGAGTGTTTCCGTATGTGGTATGGTGATATGAGGTGCACGATCATATGCAACATACAATTGTGCGCCTTTGTAAATCATCAATAACCTATATTACCCGTGTACTGGACGGGTGTTTTTTTAAATATTTGTGTTATATAATATATTATGTTTAATTAAAAATTATTACTAAAAATATAATATATTAATATCTTTAAAAAATTAGCCTTTATTATGCATTGCTTTATAATATTATCAATTTAATTTTTTTTTAATTCATACCTAGTAAGAAAATAAAGTATATTCATTTTATATTTTCATCGATACTCATAAAATAATACATACAACAAAAAATTAAATACAAAATACATGAACCAATCAGGATAAAAACATGAGCTCAAATCTTCTAATTTTCGGATAATCAAGTATGAGTCCAAATCTTCTAATTTTCGGCTTCAACATGATTTTCTTTTCCTTCAAGTGTGACCCCGTCTTTGAAGAGCTTTCGGAGGTAACGATTTCGTCGACAATACTGCGAAAATAAGCAAACATGAAGACAAATGAGAATAAATGTGACGACATAATAGAGTTCAATAACAAAAATAAGTTATAAGGGAAGACTAAATAAAAACGATGATGAATAAATACAACTTCATCGGCGTTACACGATGATTTGCTATTACTTTTATCAATATGTTGTAAAAAATTAACGGTTTAAAATAATCTTAATCAAATATTATCATACACATGTCATTAGTTGATTGGGAAACCCACAATTCACTCTTGTTACTTGTGTAGAGTTTGTACGTAATGATCTGATCTTCGATAATTTACGTACCTTGGGCCTCCTGTTTTGCTATCTCTTTGTGGCGTTTCTGGAACTGGCGTAATAGTGCCATATTCAGCAGTAGCAATCATCCGAGGAACATTGTTTCTATTATCGCTATTCAGACTAAGAATACTCTCCTGGCTTTCTGCAAAATGCGAGAATTCTGCACTAAACCAGTTAGAAATTGGGTTGGCATTAGTTGGACTGCTCCTCCTAGTGACTTTGTTAAGCTCAATAAGGATGGGTCTGTTCTTGCTAATGCAGTGAAGGCGTCGGCTGGCGAAGTCATAAGAGACTTATTTGGTCAGTGGAGTTGCGGATTCACGATGAATCTGGGTTCGTGCAGTGTACCAGAGGCGGAACTGTGGGGTCTTGCGTCGGGTCTCCATTTGGCTTGGGAGAACGGGTTCCGGAAGGTAATCGCGGAGATAGATTCCGAACTCATTGTTAAGCTTGTTAACAGGAATATCCATCATTCTGATCCTCTTTTCAGTCTGGTATCGAGGTGTCAAGGCTTCCTCCAAAGGGATTGGCTCGTTCAGTTCCGTCATATATATAGAGAGGCTAATGTTGTTGCAGATCATCTTGCTTCACTTGCTTACTCATATCCATTAGGTTACTTTTTCATTAGGCAACCGCCAAATACTGTAATTTCTCTATTAAAAAACGATGCTCGCGGAGTACCGACCCAACGGCAAGTCATTTGTTAGCTTACATGGTTTCTTTCAAATAAATATGGGGGAGAATCGTTTCTCCCCGTTTTCCTTACTGAAAAAAAGAGTTTTTACGTAGCAAAGAAAGGCAGCGTAGGGATAGAAGGAATTGTGGATAAATTATTTTCTTGCTACTGTTTTTAAAATAATCTTAGCACATCACCGTTACAGGGTGATTTGCTACTATTTTTTTTAAATAATGGCGATTTGCTATAATGGGCTAAATTTTGAGTCAAATACATATATAACTTAATGTGTATACGTAAATACAACTTCAGATCTAACTAAGAATAAAAATAAAACCAACATAATATATTGCTATAACACGCTAAGATATGTTGACCAAGATAAAATTACCGAAATCTAATATTTTGTTACTCATATCTTTACGTGAATTTTTTTTTTTTTGAGAGATTCAACAATTTAAGTTTTAAAATTAGATTTAAAAAAATGTGTTAGCCATTTAAACAAAAACATTTTGTTATCTATATCTTTACCTGAATATTTTTTGAGAATTCCAGCAATTTTCAATTCCAATTTTAAAATTAGATAAAAATTTGTTTTTGCATTTAATTTATAAATATGATGGGCTTTTTTGGTTAAAACATACGTTTTTTTTAAATTAAATGATGTTAATCAATAAAATTTTTTTCCAATTATAAATATATGATGGACTGACAAAACTATTTTGAATTAATTAGTGTTTTGAAGTAGTTAAATGAAAATAAACAAAAATGATCAATTTAGAGTTTTTATTTGATGTGAGATATGTTAAGAGCTAATGAATTTTAGATTGATAAGAGAAAATAAAAGGTATTTAAAAACTTATCCGATAAATTTGATGGGATAATATCACAATTACCAAATTTTCTTAATTATAATTAGTTGTTGATTGCCTCCTTAATTAGCCGTGTTAAAAAAACATTTGTAGATTTTTTTTATTCCGTTTGTTACAATCACAATATCTACTTTAAATTTTGTGTTTATTTAATTGAAACATTAAAAAGTCCAGTTACTACTCTTGTTTTTTAAAAATGCCTAGTTATCAAAATTGTCAGATTTGTATTTGTATACATTTTTTAAATTTTCAATTTATAACAACAATTAGAATTCACTTTTTAAAATAAATTTTTGGCCTTCGATAAATGTGGCGTTGACACGTGGCAAAAAAAAACTTATGTTTTAATATATATAAGATTGTCGAATATGTATAAAAATTGATGTAGTTGAATGAAACTTTATGTTACATAAAGCAAATTATACATTTGATGTAGTCATCTAATAACTGTTATTTTTCCTTATAACCGTCCAAGACCAAATGACGCGGAGGGCTCACCTCCAGTGAACCACACATACAAGCACACGGGTTCCATCCTAAAACCAATCGGCAATAGGAGGAGTAACTCGGATGCTTATATGGTAGGTTCACTTGATTGTGTGTTATCGATGTGAGATTATTTTCCCTACATCTCAACAATAACTGATTTATCAAGAGTACTTGATTTATTTATGGTAATTGAACTTACTATTTATTCGGCAACCTTTTATCTAAATTTCGTGTAACACCCCGATTTCGCGAGACTCGGGATGTCACATTGCGCTAGGATCTCACAATGGATCCTGATCATAGTCTGACAACAAGTTCACTGGACCTTACAACATGACATTGACAAATATAAAAACAAATACATAAAACCGTATAAACTGTATAACCAAAGGTAAACAACAACATAGCCGAATATGAAACGACATCCTCACACATGAGGGAAAACAAGACATCATCCTCACGCATGAGGAAAAACATAAACAACCCCAAAACCAACCACCTAATGTACGAGAATCCTCGGCCTGTCACCCTGCCAGATCACACAGCAACGCCTATCCTGCAAACATCTACAACACGGTATGAAACCGTTAGCTAACCATACATATATAAGGTAATGCATAAGCACAATCACAAGTCATGAAAGATGAACACATAATCATGTTATCACACATTTATCTATTTTATTATCTTCATATAATAGTCATTCATTCAAATCGTGTATATATAGATATATGAAAGTATGTGACACGAGGACCGATACATCATCGCCTCTAAGTGCTATATCCAAATGTACGAGTATCGGTCACACAATCCGTGTACCTTATGGGAGTGGATTGCGCCCTTCCTATAAACCAGTCTGGTCTGACGTCAAAGAACCTCTCATACTCCACTACGGGATGAAAGGGAAAGGCTATCACAGCCACGCAACGGGGCAGTCAATAAAACATAGGTCGGTATAAACGACAACTCATGCTATCATAGCAAACATATAAAGCATACACCACTCATGCAAACACCCAATGTAAGGATGGTAGCTAAGTTAGTCCTGCAGACTTACCTCAACCTCGTACTCAGCTCAGCTCATCCACAACAACCTCCAATCCTGAGAGAGGGGCACTGCCTAATAACAAGGCATAAAGATATATCAAACTCTATTCATCAAAGGGGTCACACCTAGATCCCAAGGGATTCATGAGGATCATACTCAATCTATAAGTCTCACAACCAACTAAACCTCAATATCTCAGCATAACTCACAATTCCTCAAGTCTCAAGGTAGTATCTAATCAACATTCCTCATTCTCAATTCTAATCCTAATTTAATTAATTAGATTTCGCAAGAATAACGTTTTGATTGCAGGCAATTTCTAAACCCCTGTCATCAGATTTCATCAAACAAACAACCCATAATCACCAGATCAATAATATAACGACCATAATGAAATTTATTATTATCCATTTTGACAAGCCTAAAGTCAATTTAGGCCAAATCGCAGTACGGAAAACGAATAAACTCATAACTTATTCGTTACTAACCCTTTCGGAATCACAACGACGCAGGCTACGCATAGACAACATCAAATTCACCGGAATTTGAGCGACGGAACCTGCCTGGTGACATATATGCTCGATCAACCCTTCATCTGCTCGGAAATGCAGAAACTCGGTAATGATATGAAGAAAATGAAGAGAGGAATCCAGAAACCCAAACAGAATTGAAATCGGATTAGAAACAGAGAGTAGATATGAGTTTGAAGGTTGAGAGAAATCAGAGCTTTTACGAGGAAACGTGAAAGGAAATGAATTAATAAAGAAGTTTCCGCTATTTATAGTGAAGACGATGATCATACTTTAGCAAAGTCGATAATTATCCTTTAACCGATCCAAAGGTTGGTCGAAACTCCTTCTCCAAACTTCTCGAGATTGGAATATAAAATCTGTAATATTGTAGTGATAATTATTCCACAACTGCCTCGAAAAACGTGTATTCCTAAGCCGTCTTTCTTAGCCGTTAAGAAACGAAATAGCGACTCTTTTGGCCGTTTTGTCTCTCCGTGTTATTTCATATCTAAGACATATCCGATGTCCTGATCATTTCTCCCAACTGCATTTTTATTAATTGGAGCTCCCAAATGCTCCAAATAACACCGGAGGGTAAAAATAATTACCCGGGGGGAAAAAGTAAAAATTTTCCCAAACGTCCAAAATTACGCGAGGAACATAACGGTGGGACTCATACTCATCACTTACGAAATCTTCGTGAGTTATATGTCAATTATTATCACTGATTAAGTTAATCAACATTAATTAGAATTCGGAAATCGTAGCTATTACATTTCGACAAGCTAGTATCTTAACATAATATGTCAACCGTAAAAACTCGATCCACCAAAAAGAACATGTACATGAAGCAATCATACATTTGAATGATAATTTCGACTGTGATAAAATGGTTAAGTAGACACTTTTTTAATCCTTGTGTACAAAGTAAGCACTTTTGTATTTTACTTAACAAACTAGACCACTAAAGTATTAAAATAAAAGATTTAATAATAAACAAAATAAAGATTCATGATCTTTCTCTTTCCAATTAAACAATATTTATTTCCAAAATTAATTATGGTAACTGAAAAAAATAACTGTTTGAGAAACATTAGCAGCAACGATCATCGTTCTGTTTTGGACGAGATACGATTCTCCATATTCAACGTAAGCAGATGACAAATGTTTCAGGATTTATCTGGGTAAAATTTTGGGTGATTGGAAACTTATACTGCATCGTTTTTTTGGTTTTAGCATCACCATCTATCGTAATTCGATAAGTATTATGTGTGTAAGTCAATTTTATGAATTTTCGAAGCTTTTTTTTATGCTTCAATGGCGGTCGAATCATTCTTCTATAATTAAGCGTAAGATCAGAAAAAATTAGTGTACATATATGATGAATGGAGTAATTGTAGTGTTTTAAATGTGTAACTAGATAGTTGTAAGGTTGAATCGAAATGGTGAGCCATAATTTGGAAAAATGACGAGTTGATGTAATTGACGGTATCATGTTGAAGAACGTACTTTGTGTACATGTTCGATGATACATTAATATATGTATAAGGTTGCAACCTCTAAATAATATGTATAGCTGATTTACATATTATGTGTGTTTGTTTGTGAAAAATCGTTATGTACATTATGGGTACATATATGTACATAGTCTATCTTGTTAGTTCACCTCTATGTTAGTTGTGTACGCCCATGCACCATGACATATAACAATATCTAAAACATTAGTATACAAAAATACCTAGGATGAAGTCTCAGCCCCACTGTTTTGAAGCTGTTTCCTCATGTAAGGCTTAATTCTCAATATCTTTTTCTTGCCATTGAATTTATATTGTCAATAAACTAATCAAATTGGTTTTGTTGTTAACTTACATTAATGTGTGTAATTAATATGTCGTACATATGTATACAATATGTCCACTATGACAATCTGAGTATTGTGTCATTATAAGCAGTATATATCATGTGTAATCAATTTGTGTTTCCTACTACATACAATTCACCATTACCATATACAACAACAATGATATACATACACTTATCACAACTCCGTGAGCACAACTTGCAATATTAAGTGTTATTGACTACATAATATACTCAACTCTCACATTTATTAACAAATAAATACACACACTTAGAAAAATTTGTGAATCTAGCTTAAATAACACCCATAGTCATAAGTAATGTACACATAATCTATGTACATTCTCTGTTTTACATACACAGTACATATTATACAAAAGGTACACAAATCACATATGTATGAACAACTAATTACACACACAAAACACAATTTGTGTTATAGTTAATAAAAATCCACTCAAATGACATTAATATACACAAGTACTGTGTACATTAGATGCTATACATTAACCGTATAAACTGTGTACATAATTGTCACATTTTATGTACAAAATCTTCGTTTATTTACTCGCTTTCAACTTTTATGCACATGCCATACACACAAATTTGGACAAATTGTGTTCACACTTACATATTCCACACATGCAACAATTTTAACAGAAGCTTCGAAACATTAAATGCATTCGAACTATATAACTCTATAAACATAACAACAATTAGTCTATTCAACTTCCAAATTCGAAAAACCTTAATTAACATACCTTCTTCGGTTACAGGATTCACAGAAGATTGGTAAAAGTTATGTCTTTCTCAATGTAAATGTGAAATCTGTTAGTTAAAAATCAATACTTTGCACATTAATTTCATCATCGTCTTCAATATGATATGAGAATAACCAGAAACCCAGAAAACGAAGAATCGAGGGAAAAATCGATAACATCTAACAACATATAACTAGAAAACGAATAAAAAGATGAGAAAACAGATAACATCGCGCAAATCGACCTCACCACTATTCTTCTTCTCAAAATAGGGGATGAATGGATGACCAAATGTATGTTTTCAGAGTCGATAATGGCAGACGAAGATAGTCCGAACAAACGGGAGAGACGACAATGACGCTTCCGGAGACTTTTTGTTGACGGAAAAAAAAGAACATAACCTACCTTCTGATTTCTCGGGCCCAACTTCGAGTTTATGTGATTGACAGAGATTGTGCAATATTTTCTAAATTGACGGTTTCCTTTTCCAACAATCGGTACATAGGAAAATTAATTTAATAAATTTTAAGAACTGCCCAAAACTCCTCCTATAATTAAGCCCCTCTTATTTAATTTATCTTTTTGTTTTAGTGAAAAAGAGCTAGGGGCCTAGTTAGTTTCTAACAACAGAAAACTGCCCTAATGGCTAAATATTCTCTTGATTTTATAGAATCCAGGGGAGGAAGCGATGAAAGCAACGGCAGCAAAAACACAGTGAAACAATCAAAGTGTAATTGAATGCGGATTAAAACATTCGATTGATGAGCAAAATCCAATTTGTGAGACCCACCTGCTGAATTTCAAAATAAACATATATATAAGGATAGTTTGATAAATAAAATATATTTACAAAATTCATATATATATATATATATATATATATATATATATATATATATATTATCTTCAAAGTATTTATATAAGGATAATTTCTTTTTGTACAGCAAAATACGATAGATTTTTTCCATAAAACTAGGAGGAAGCCGATCTCTAATCTTTCCAAGATAGAATCTCACTAATATCTTTGGTTGGAAGATAGAATCTCACATTTAGAACTACAGCTGTCATATATTTACAAACCTAGTACTACTAGAACTTCTGCTATCATTGTTTTTATATAGAAAGTCAACCAGTCTCATTATTCACCAATTCAAAAGAAAACCCTCCATCGATTCAAAACAGAAAAGAAGAGCAACAGAGAGATCATGGATTCAAAGAACGTTAATGATGAAGAATTTATTTCCATCTTCGACTCTCTTAATTTTGGCAATCTCGAAGGTATAGTTTGCAATAAAGTTTATTTGTTGCTGCCATTGAAGAACTAAGAAAGAAAGCTCATAAATTTCGTTTGATTTTACAGGAGAAGTATATTGTTTGAATCCCACGGCCTATTCAATTTCTCGTGCACTTGAGGAATGGCATGTTAATATTTCAAAAGCAGCAGCACCACCGCCACAGACACAGAGAGATCAATATTATTTGTTGGGCTTGGGTCTAACCCACATGTGTGCTCGTATGCACGCGATCCTCCCTCTACCGGTCCGTTTGTATTGGAATTTTGACATTATCTTTTGACAAATTAAAACGATACTATATTTTGTTGCAAGACTTATGTTGTGCAAAACGCAATTCGTGTGCAGCATAAAAAATACACACTTCCGATAGTAGAGAACCTAATGAGCATAATACTGACATTAGCAACTCAGAGAGAGGGCTCACATTTGGTGGAGAAATGTCTTGTTTATTCACCAACCAAGAGAATTGTTATGGACGTACACAACTAACATAGAGGTGAACTAACAAGATAGACTAAGGAATTTCTATTGTCAATAAACTATGACAATCTGAGTATTGTGTCAATAAACTAATAAAATTAGTTTTGTTGTTAACTTACATTAATGCATGTAATTAAAATGTCGTACATATGTATACAATATGTCCACTATGACAATCTGAGTATTGTGTCAATATAAGCAGTATGTATCATGTGTAATCAATTTGTGTTTCCTACTACATACAATTCACCATTACCATATACAACAACAATGATATACATACACTTATCACAACTCCGTGAGCACAACTTGCAATATTATGTGTTATTGACTACATAATATACTCAACTCTCACATTTATTAACAAATAAATACACACACTTAGAAAAATTTGTGAATCCAACTTAAATAACACCCACAATCATAAGTAATGTACACATAATCTATGTACATTCTCTGTTTTACATACACAATACATATTATACAAAAGGTACACAAATCACATATGTATGAACAACTAATTACCCACATAAAACACAGTTTGTGTTCTAATTAATAAAAATCCACTCAAATGACATTACTATACACAAGTACTGTGTACATTAGAGGCTATACATTAACCGTATAAATTGTGTGCATAATTGCCACATTTTATGTACAAAATCTTTGTTTATTTACTCGCTTTCAACTTTTATGCACATGGCATACACACAAATTTGGACAAATTGTGTTCTCACTTACATATTCCACACATGCAACAATTTTAACAGAAGCTTTGAAACATTAAATGCATTCGAACTAGATAACTCTACAAACATAACATCAATTAGTCGATTCAACTTCCAAATTCGAAAAACCTTAACTAACATACCTTCTTCGGTTACAAGATTCACAGAAGATTGGTAAAAGTTATGTCTTTCTCACTGTAAATGTGAAATCTGTTAGTTAAAAATTAATACTTTGCACATTAATTTCATCATCGTCTTCAATATGATATGAGAATAACCAGAAACCCAGCAAACGAAGAATCGAGAGAAAAATCGATAACATCTAGCAACATATAACCAGAAAACGAATAAAAAGATGAGAAAATATATAACATCGCGCAAATAGACCTCACCACTGTTCTTCTTCTCAAAATAGGCGATGAATGGATCACCAAATGTATGTTTCCAAAGTCGATAATGGCAGACGAAGATAGTTCAAACAAACAGGAGAGATGACAATGACGCTTCCGGAGACTTTTTGTTGACGGAAAAAAAAAGAACATAACCTACCTTCTGATTTCTCGGGCCCAACTTCGAGTTGATGTGATTGATAGAGATTCTGCAATATCTTCTAAATTGACGGTTTCCTTTTCCAATAACCGATACTTCAATTATAGGAAAATTAATTTAATAAATTTTAATAAATGCCCAAAAGTCCTCATATAATTAAGCCCCTCTTATTTAATTTATCTTTTTGTTTTAGTGAAAAAGAGTTAGGGGCCTAGTTAGTTTCTAATAACACAAAACTGCCCTAATGACTAAATATTCTCTTTCGATTGCTTGTTGTTCAGTGTATTGTATCTTGTATCAAAGAGACAAACTTCAAATGTGTGTTTTCTTCCCACCAAAAAAAATGTGTGTTTTCTATGTCACAACTTTGAACAGACATGAGCCTGAGACATGAAGGTTGCTAATTGAAGGATGAATTCTGTTTGTGTAGTGTTGTTGAATTGCATTGGTGTCTGATAGGCAAACACGAGCACGAGACGTGAAGGTGGATGTCGCTTTTGTTTAGGTACGACTGCTAATTTACGGTATGACCGTGCGGCTGAACGTAGAGCCGACACGTATCCCAATTTTTTTATTTTTTTATTTTTTTTTGTTTCAGAAACGAATGAAAATTTTTTTTGAACTACCTTGTTATAATTTATGCAATATTCTCTTATAAACTTTGAACTATTCCATATAATTCATGAACTATTGCTTTTTAATATATTATATCAAATTATTTATAAATTAATCGTTTATATGTTATGAACTATTCAATTGTAATTCATGAACTATCATTTTATAAGTTATGCACTATCCTTTATAAATTTTGCACTTTGAACTATTCTATTATAATTCATGAACTATCCTTTATAAGTTATGAACTATCCCTTAATAAGTTTTGAACTATTACTTTCAGTCCTTTATAAATTTTGCAGAACTATTCTATTATAATTCATGAACTATCATTTTATAAGTTATTAACTATTCTTAATAAGTTTTGATCTATTACTTTCACTCGTTTCTGAAAAAAAAATATAAAAAATTGGGACACGTGTCAGCTCTATATTCAGCCGCACGGCCCTACCGGAATAATGTGCCTTACCTGAATAACACCCGCGTGTCCCATATATGGTTTCAAATTTTGGTAAGAGGTTGTTGTCGATCTAGTTATATTAAGCATCATTTAGCTAGTAATTACCAAAAAATAGCATCATTTAGCTAGTTTGTTTTTTAAAAAAAACAGTTCAATTCAATTTTCAAATTTAATTTATTGAATCGTCTGATTTAACAAGGATAATAATAAAATAGTAAACATCATTTAACTACTTTGTTTATTTATTATTGTATTTCATAATGTATATTGTGATTACAAGAATAATTCAAAATTAATACTTATTTATTCATATTTATTATTGTGAATTCAATTTTTATAACACTTAGATTGGATTAAATGGATAAGTAGGATCTTTAATGAGCATATGGCAACAAAATGAGAAATATTAATATTTAACTTAACTAATTAATTTATTAACGATTCACCTTTGTTCCGAAAAAACGCCTATAAGTCTCCGGTAACATTTTTCACCCATGGCTATATAAAGCTTGATCTTTATCCGGCCGTCGAGAACTCTTCAACCAGTTTTCAAGTCCATTTGCTTCATTGAAGACAACAATGAATATTTTAACTTGATGATACAAGAGGTCGGATTATCCTATATATAACTTTAATAAAAATTATCTTCAAATCAATACATATATTGATTATAGTAAAATATACACTAACATAATACATCAAATTTGATCCGTAAACGTTAAGCGTAAGTCAAAATTTCTAACCAAACTTTGAATAAGGACAATATCTACCAACAACTAATTTTAAAGCTTGCAATTTCTCCCACATCGGTGTTTAATTTATCAATTCCATTTGCCAACAGCTAACCAGCTCGAGCCGAGCTTTTGACGAGCCGAGCCCGAGTAGCTCGGCTAAAATAATGCTCCCATAGTGTTATTTTAGCCAAACGAGCCGAACTTTACCCGAACGAGCTGAACATTGACATGCTCAAGCTCGACTCGCTTATAAACGAGCCGAGCCCGAGTCGAGCCTAAAATGTACACGAGATTTAAAATGTGCTCAAGCTTGACTCGTTTAGAAAGTGAACGAGCTCGAGCCGAACTTTTGACGAACCGAGCACGAGTCGGGTTACAATGTGTTCAAAATTAATCGAATAAAACTCACATACACCGAAAAGTCAACGGTTTCTTGTGGCCTTCAATTTGGTTAATATAATAATAAAATAAAAAGTAATACTTTTAAGTTCGACCGACCCGAATCCTCATCCGGCCGGCGAGCGAGGACTCTGCAACTGCAAGTCCTTCTGTTCTCTTCTCATATCATTTGGATCCAAGTTAAGCGCTTAGAACGATCAAGGTAACATATGTAAACACCTTCATCTTTTAATTAATCTCATGAAGTTGCCATTACTATTCATGTTCGTTTTCAATCTCTTTTTAGTCAACTAGCTCCTCAATCTATAATAAACCACTTCAATTTATCTCATCGCCAGAAACCCTATGCTAAATTTGAATGCAGCGACAATTTTCACTTTTCTAAGTTTCGTTGTGTTGTTTTTGACTTGATTTGATTTCGACGAAATTCGCTGAATGATTGAGATTTGAGTGGTTTAAGGTCTATGAACATTTTAGGTAATCAGTCATGATTGGAAGGAAGAACGTCGGAGGGACTTCACCTCTGATACTAGCTCTAATTGCGGTTTTGTTCTTCTTGGCAACATATAATTTGGCAACAATGGTGATCCACAATCGAGGCTATGGATCTGAGGGTTTAACGGGAGGAGGATTGTTGGTTGACCCTTTAACTGATATGCCACAAGGCTCGAAATACGGGAAGAGGAAGAAGGTGCCATTTCATGTTGCTTTGACTGCTACAGATGCTCCTTATATCAAATGGCAATGTAGGATTATGTACTATTGGTATAAGCAGCAACGCGATTTGCCTGGCTCGGATATGGGTGGGTTTACGAGGATTCTGCATTCCGGGAAGGCTGATGACTTGATGGATGAAATTCCTACTGTTGTAGTTGATCCCCTTGAATCTGGTCTGGATCGGGTGAGCATTTCTTTGGTTTGTTATAATTTGTTATTAGAATGCTATATCTTCTTTGTGATCAGATCCAACTAAAACATTCTGAGAATCAATGCTAATCTTATCACATGATGATACTGTCTAGTGTTAGTTCTGCATATGATACTTGCATTTTCTTCCTGATTTTGTGATGTAAATGCTGAATACCAGTTTCGGAAAAATTGTCACTAATCAGAGAGTATTGCTGTTAACATATCACCTTATTTTGTGAATTAATTGAGGTCAACTCGTTTTACTTTCCCTGTTGTTAGTTCTGAATCTTTGTTTTAGAACCATTTGAAATCCTTGGGTCTAAAATCTTGCATAAAAATTGAGATTTCATTTGGGCGGATTTTAGAAGGAATCTGCATTCGGGGAAGGCTGATGACTTGATGGATGATATTCCTTCTTTTGTGGTTGATCCCCTTGAATGTGGTCTGGATTGGGTGAGCATTTCTTTGGTGTATATTCCTACACTGTAAACTATAATTTTGAGCTGTTGTTTATGCCTGTGGTTTGTTATAATTTGTTATTACAATGCTGTATTTTTTGTGTGATCAGATCCAACTAAAACACTCTGAGAATCTATGCTAATCTTCTCACATGACACATGATGAGACCGTCTAGTGTTTGTTCTGCATACGGAACTTACCTTTATTAGTACTTTCTTCCTGATTTTGTGACGCGAATGCTGAATATCGGTTCTGGAAAAATTGTCACTAATCCGACAATATTGCTGTTAACATATCACCTTATTTTGTGAATCAATTGAAGTCAACTCTTTTTTTTACTTTCCCTGTTGCTAGTTCTGAATCTTTGTTTTAGAACCATTTGAAATCCTTTTTCTGAATCTTGCAAGGCTTTCCTTTTTCCATCTCACAGTTTCTTGCTCATGATTTAATATCCAGGGCTATATAGTATTGAACAGACCATGGGCCTTTGTTCAGTGGCTAGTAAAGGCTAAAATTGCTGAAGAGTGAGCCTCTTAATCTTGAGATGAATTTGCTTCAGATTACGAGTATGATATGCTATTGTTTAAACCTTTATTCTTTCGAGTCCTTATGGTGCAGCTATATACTGATGGCTGAGCCTGATCATGTATTTGTACGGCCAATGCCTAACTTTGCTGCTGCTGGACACCCAGCTGCATATCCCTTTTTCTACATTAAGCCTGAAGAAAATGAGAAAATTGTTCGAAAATATTATCCTGCAGAAAAAGGTCCTGTTACTAATGTTGATCCAATTGGCAACTCTCCAGTACTTATTCAGAAGGTCAGTTTGCTTATTATTTTCTATCTAAATTGATGTGATCATGAACTGAACTGGTTTATTTTGCAGGACTTGTTGGCAAAGATTGCTCCTACATGGATGAATATTTCTTTAAAGATGAAAGATGATCCAGAAACCGATAAGGCGTTTGGTTGGGTACTTGAAATGTATGTGGAATTTCTGTTAAACAACTAATTTTGCTTTGTTTTTTTTTTTTTGGCAATAGTTTTTAAATCTTCCACACACTGTTCTTTAACAAAGGTATGGATATGCTATTGCCTCTGCATTGCATGATGTGAAGCACATTCTTCGGAAGGACTTTATGCTACAGGTTTGTCGTTTGTTGCGAAAACTGTTTGTCAAACTCTAGATGTATCTTTTTCTGTGGTTTATTGAGCTTTTGTCATCTAAACTTCAGCCTCCATGGGATCTGGAAACGACGGGCAAGTACATCATTCACTATACATATGGATGTGACTACAACATGAAGGTATGGTTTGACAATTTGACATTACATAGTCATTTAAGGTTGATTTGCATTCTGAACCATTTCCTCACGTTTTCCGGGATGCAGGGTGAACTCACCTATGGAACAATTGGAGAATGGAGATTCGATAAGCGGTCATATTTAAGTGGACCTTTTCCTAGGAACCACCCTATGCCTCCTCCTGGTGTTCCTGAGAGTGTGGTATGTACATTTGCATCTCAGAGATTTTTTTCTTCTTCTTGATTTGTTCAGTATCTTTGAAATTGAATATAACACTCAGCATCACAACTTTGCAGGTGACACTTGTAAAGATGGTGAACCAAGCCACTGCAAACATTGCTAATTGGGATAAAGAAGAAACATCTTCATAAGACTACTGTTCATTTGAAGGCATAGAATACAGATCTCAACTTTCCGAAACGAAGAATAGACGCGTAGAGAATCGTATTCAGATGCAGCTTGATGTATACCTTAGAGAGAGTTGTGTGTTGTAGCAGAAATATAGATGAGAGTTCATTCATTCCACGCCAATGGTAACTGTTATATTACAAAACACATTTATTGATTATAGTAAATTTTGTTCTCAAGCATATTTCATTCTTATAAAAATAGTAACAAATTTGTCAGAGTCCGATCCAGACGGACCGTTTGACTAACAAACTAGTTTAATAAAACTAAACTCTCGACATAAACACCTGAATAAATGAACATATAACGACTTCTTCCATGCTCGTCGTACAACGAAACTTTCATCTTGGCATTTTTTGTCCAATACTCCCATATAATCTCTTCGTTTTGATAGACTTTCGTTTGCAGCACACCTTCTGCAACACTGTAAAACTTACTCCATGACGTCGTACTCACATCCAAGACCCATAACGAGACGACAAGATCCGAGTCCAAACCAGATAACCCCAGAGAAGATCCACCGTCAAGCATTACCAGTTTATTTCCAACCCACAAATTAAGCTTGATCGGATATGGCACCGGAATGTAATAGAATTTCTCTGTTACAAAATCAAATCGAGCCAAGTGATGGTAATAGCTATGACCCGTATCCACGCCTTCGATCCAAAACAAGCCATTTTTGAAAGGCAATTTTTCAGACATCATCTTCCTTTGTCCGGTGGGTAGCTCAACCGCTGTCCAAGAACCGGTTTTGACACTGTAAACCCAAGCCCCGTTGGCCGTTTCATCGTTGACTTGACCCCAGAAAGACACATCATCGTACACGACGGCGAGTAGCTTGTAATCTTGAGAAGATTCATCGTAGCCCAATCCTAAGCTCATTTTTTGGAAATTCGGATCGGAGTCTGAGGGGCTCGGAATTAGTCGGAGTTTTTTTATTGACGGATTCCATAGTACAGTGGCATTACGTGAAACCACCAATATGAGTCCATCCATCGAACCAGCAACAAACCAACCATGTTCTTCGAAGACGAACGTTGTATCGTTCCACTTGTTGAATGATTCTGATTCTGCATTGCTTTTGTTTTCAAGGATTTCACAAATTGCCATAAATTTGCGTTTCTCACGGTTGTTACCGCGTCGGAGGGTGAGGGTTCGGCTTTCATGGAGGTTCGCCGGAAAGTTACGAATCTGAAAGGAGACGAAATGTGGATCGTCGACTATAGTGAGGAAAAATCTGCATACAGTACGGATAACAATGAGTGATTTGACGGGTAGGATGGTTAAGATTTGCATCCATAAGGACGCTGGAAGATAATTTGTTACTTCCATTCGTTTTCTTTTCTGAGAGGATATTGTTTCCATTTGTGATGTCACGGGGTGAAAAATAACACATTTTTTTCCGATGGCCTTGTATACTTATAGATAAACTCAAAGAGGATTAAAGCACAAACTTTCGGTGTGGGAACGTAACTTAAAAATAATGGTGCGGCTCACCTCCTTCCCGTGCCCTAGCCTTCTCCTGCGAACACGACCACTGCCGCTAGCCGCACCACCTGGAGCCGTCGCCGCCTGGTGCATGGTCGTCTTCGCTGTTTCGTCGTTGCTGTTCTCGTTGTCGTTTCGCCGTCTTCGTTGTCGCCGGCATTCTGCCATCAGAGCCACCAGTCCCGACACGAAGACAGGGCGTGCGGTCCAGGACTCGCTGCCAAGAGGTGTTGTCGTGGGTTCCTTTCGCCGTTCACCACCGATCCGTCGCCACTGTTTACGGGCCGCCGTCCGCCACTCTTCCACACTAGACGAACCAAAAACCTCCTTTCCTCTGAAATTTAAACCTATCACGGGAATTTGGGGAGTTTGTGTTTAGTGTCTTGATTTGTGTACATGTAAAGGCGACCTCCGATGGGTTTACTTTTTCCGGTGACGAGCTCTCTGCTCAGAACCAGGAAATTATAGTTACTATTTGAAGTATTTGAAGAAGTTATCTTCAACAAATTAAAGTGTAATCAATTAAATGAAGTTTACGTCTTCCTATCACTCATTCTGTCCATTTTTATGGTTGTGCTGCACCTTGAGACTGAAAAATAGGTAGAAGATACAATTAAAATCATAGTTACAATTTGAAGCATTTGAAGAAGTTATTTGCAACAAATTAAAGCGTAATTATGGGATACTAGGTATGAAATTTAATATTATGTTTTGTGTTTATAGTCTATTAGCCATTTATTGCTCTTTTTAACTTGAAAGCATGAGTATAACCAACTGCAAATCTTAGATTCATACATCCAACTACATATTCTATGTATTTAAAATACGTTAAAATTGAAGTTGTTATAGAATAAGCTTGTTTTTAAATTTTGAAATCATATTATTTAATTTAGTTAAGTTATTAATTATAAAACGTATTTTAAATCATGTAGAGAAAATGAGTTAACTTAAATTAGACATGCAATGCTCCAATTGGTTAATCTTTCTTACTAGTAAAATATAATAAGTTATTAGGGAGTAAGTGAGTCAAATTAAATGCCGTGTAGAAAATAAGTTGATTTAAACTATGCATCACAGGAACAAATGCTAAGACGCAGTTGGATGCACACAAAAAATTGGATAATCGTGCTGGATTAGAAAGGAAATTTTATATCTGAGTCAACGAATTTCTGAATTTTGCTTTGTCAAATGCTAGTGGAAATAAAATTCAATGCCCGTGTTTCATATGTGCAAATGAAAAGTTTAAGGGCATAAACACCGTAAGAGAACACTTATACAGAAATGGATTCACACCTGATTACTATTGTTGGAATTGTCATGGGGAATCTATAGATTATGATGAGTTAGGGATTAACTCGATGCCAAGTAGCTCTCATGCGAATCAAAATCTTTTGAGTTCGGGCTTTTGATAGATTTTGGTGGAAGAAGACCACACAAATGGTGGAGGTAGAACCACCAATATATTGATGCAACAATGACCCTTTATATAGGGATTTCAATAGAATAAGAATAGAATAATAAAGATTGTAATAATAGAATCAAATATAAACTAGCCTAATATAACGGAACAATATCATTATTTATTTAATAGGAAGATATTGTGATATGTATCTTCCAATACGCCCCGGCAGTCGAAGCGTGGGTAGGCAAACAACGCTGAAGGCTGGACCATTTCATTGAACACTTCGATCAACAATGAGCGGTGACACAAACACCACTTGTAAAATCGATATGACCACCAGTAGATCGGTGACAACATTAGATCGATAGGACCACCAGTAAATCGGTGGTAAATGTAAATTTAGACGAGGTTGAGGTCCCGAATCGAACCTGCTCTGATATCATGATAGATTTTGGTGGAAGAAGACCACACAAATGGTGGAGGTAGAACCACCAATATATTGATGCAACAATGACCCTTTATATAGGGATTACAATAGAATAAGAATAGAATAATAAAGATTGTAATAATAGAATCAAATATAAACTAGCCTAATATAACGGAATAATATCATTATTTATTTAATAGGAAGATATTGTGATATGTATCTTCCAATAGCTTTGAGTCCGCAACAAAGAATGGTGCTTGATGTTGCTGGTCCACATTTTTTTCTTAACGAGGAGAAGGTATGCAAAATTTTAATGTTCAACTAATGTTCCATCACTTGACAACATGGTATATACCGAGGAAAATTTAAATGTTCAAGAAGATGATTCTGCAAGGTTTTGGGATGTGTGGAAAGCACCAAATGAACCATTATGTTTAGTTCAATTTATGCATATCATAAACACTTTTCTATGAATTTGTTGATTTTTTGTAGGAGCATTATGAAGAATTAGTGAAAAAGGCTCAAGATGAAGGAAAAGAGATAGATCATATTAAGTTATGGATTGAGGCGGCTGGTGGTGTAAAAAGGGGATGCGTATTTGGCCTCGGATCAAACTTGAGCGATGTGCCTCCGGAGCTGTTAGAGAATTATTCTTTTTCTCAACCACCATTTGAATTATATGGAAATGTAGAATCCATCAATGAAGTGCAACAAAGTGTCTCTACTCTACAAAATGAAGTCCATGGATTGAAGGATCAACTTAAAACAATTACTATTGTCATGGAGAGATTAGGGTCTCAACTTCAGTGTTATGCCAATCAAGTAGCTTATCCATCCTTCTAGTTTCAATATGCAACAGCTTATCCACCTTTTCAAAATCAGCAGCTTCCACCTTTCCAAAATCAGCACCTTCCACCTTTCCAAAATCAACAACAGCATGTTGGACCATCTGGTGAGGCACTCACCACTTTTACAAATCTGTTGAATTTAAATTTTTATGTTGGGATGCCTATGCCTACACATCATCAGGTTGGTGAAATGCGAAGAAATGTTGATCATGACACTTCATCTTCTGAGTAGATCTTGTGATAGTGATAATGTTTATAACAGTTAGGGTGGTGACATCTATTTTGTGAAGTTAGGTGGTGTCATTCCATTTTGTTATGGTGGGGAGATTATCCCTATTTTTGCTAGTTGCGGTATTTATAACTATTAGGATGTGGAGATTATTTTACCCCTAGTTGCGGATATTTACAGTTTGCTTGTAATTAAAAATGTTTGACAATTGTGATAACTCAAAGTTATCTATGATGTTAACTCTCTAAGTTTTAATGGTATATTCTGAACTTGTTAATGGTTTGTTATTAAATATTATATAGTATTATGTGTTATAATATAATAAAAAAATGATTGAAATTATGGTTGTTAAAAATAAAATGGCAACTGAAGAACGTTGCTATATACATCCCCATATAAGAAAAAAAACATAACAGGTAACGTTGTTGTAATAGTAGCTGACTATTATAATACATTTAAGTATAGCCACGGATAGACTGTTGCCGTTGGAGTAATAAATGTTAGTTGTAACTGTCATTCCGTTGCTAAGTCGTGGCTAAAAACTACATTTATTACCCACTTCCTATCCGTTGCTATTTGCAACAGTTTAACTATTGTGATCAACCGTGGCAGTTAACAACGTCTGGTTCGTGGCTAAATTTAGTTAAGGCACTTTTAGCCATGTTTACGTCATTCGTTGCAATATATGTTGCTAATCCGAATGTCGTTCCTTAACCGTGGCCATTCCGTTACACAAATCGTTCCAATAGCGTGGCTAATATCATCACTATTAAGGTTTTATTTTGTAGTGGGATCTGCCGTCTGTGGTCACTGATTCCACCCGCTCTGATGACTGGCCCCACCCTAGCAAAATCGAGATCTTAACCGATCTACGGTTTAATCGAGAGCTTCATGATTTAGAGAATGTCTCTACGTGTAACTCTATGTCTGAAAACAACCATGATTGACTCAAAGTCATATCTATTGGCACTAAGATCGTGAATGACAACGAATAGACATTGATAAGGAGTTATACCCAAGATTTAGCGTTTTTCAAGCCAAGACTAGCACAATAAGGATCAAATGATTTCATATCTTTTACAACCCATCACAAATCTATCTTTAAAGGTACCAAAATCTATCAACAATAACATCTAAAACTAATCATAAACAATAAATTCAAATCCAACTTTACCAAAACATCCGAGAGGTCTCAAATCTTTTTCAAACACACAAACGCTATACCAATAGAATAATAATGATCGTTCATATCATCATTGTTTTGAGGGAAATTTATTTTCATCTTTGTTGAGTTTGCTTTCATATTTGTCAGCTTGTGGTTTTATGAAGATGATTCTTTTTTTTTTTTCGTTTTATTTTTTAACGCCTTTCAATTTGGTTGTTTATGTTTGTGTATGGGAGGGTTAATCTCTTTTGTTACTTTTGCTTTTTGTTGACCATTTTAAGTTTTATTTTCCTTACCTACCTTATAGTTTTTGTTTTCTTTACACTTGTTTCTTTTTTCAAGGTTTATCTTTATTATAAGTATTCTTTCTGCTCAACCTTCGATTTTCATTTTTGTACCTCTAATCTTCGGCCTTGTTTGAAAATTTCCTCAAAATTGAATTAATTATGAACAGTTGAACCTAGAACCTTGAACCTTTTATCTTTCCCTAAACTTTGTTTTGACCCCAAACTAACTTGTTGAAGGAAATTATTCTACAACACTTGATATTTGAGTAAAGAGGAAGAACAAGAGGAATAAGAGTGAGAATATGTGGATCTCTCATATCAAATACTATTCTCTAACCATTCTCGAATAATCGTATATAACAATCTGGAGTAACCAATTATGTCCTTGAACAATCTTGAGCGGAATATGCTCATATAAACAATCTTTAGTGTTATGCTCTAATGTCTAACTATGTGGTATATTTGCCTCATAGTGTCTCCCTAACTATTTTTTGGATTGTTTGAGGGTATTAGGTGATGCAAACACTTGTTTTGATGTCCCTCTTTGCCTTGATCCACTTGCAAACAATTTCCTTTCAACAAACCTTCAGATCTAGACTTGAGATGTATCGACCCTATTTTTTTTTATTTTTTTTTGAAAATGGAAAGCTGTTCGAAACCACTAGACGGCGCGCCGTCTAGTGGGTCGAAAGGCCGAAAAAATCGGCAGATGGTCAAACCGTCAAGGAGGACCACAAATATAGGAGAAAAGAAATACCCAAAAATACACCAAAATAAAACCGAAAACAAAAGTATGAAGCTTTAGGCAAATATTGAAATTTTCAATCTTTGAAGTTGTTAACTAATTTCAGCAAAAATCTTCTAATGAGTAGGTTCGTGAGTTTTGTTGAGGTGGACATTGACATGTTCTTGTTTTCAAGCTCTCCTATAAATTTCGGTGTATGTATAGTGTCATGTCTGATTTGTGGTCTTGGTAGTGAGCTTTCATGATGGTTTCTTTTGATGGGAGGCTCTTTCCTGAATTCTCGTCTTTCACTTCCTCAAGAGTTCTTGTTGTACATGCATATGTCGTTGATATTCTGATAGTGTTGGGCTCGCCCATTTACCCGCTTCATCTTTAGAAGATGCTTTACATTTTTGTGTTTTTTGTCCTCCTCCGGCTTCACCCTTTTCTCTTTGTCTTCGTTATGATCTTCTCGGACTCTCCTCCTTGATCAGCTTTGTGTTCACCACTTTTCTGGGATTTCAAAACCGTAGCAAATTGACTTACGTTACATGGTTTTGCGTCAACCACTAGTGACGAGATGCTATCGGAAGATGTTGAAAATCTCATCCATTTGGATGCTTTGAGTGACCGGTCTTTATAGACTGTTCTCTTTTCCTTACCCTTGTATAAAAAAAAATTAAAATTGATGTAACTTTAACATGTATCTTTAAGATAAGAAGAAATACATAAATAATATGATTATTCCGTATAAAAATATACAAACCTTGAAAACTCGTTTACAAACTTTTACATGATAAACGGGTTTCGAAATTCTCAAATTTGTCATTCGGTTAGCAACACAATTGGTTTCTCTAAACACATGCATGAATTGGACTTCCTCAACTAAACGAAGATCCAGTTTGTAGTCGGATACAATCATCTCGATCTCTCAAGGACAGCTCCAAAGTCCTTGGAGTGCCTTGATAACATATAAATTATCACTCTTAATTTCGATCTTTTTGATATATAGTAGTATTGCTTCTTTTAGACCAACTTTCAGCGCGAAGACTTCTGCTTTAATTACCGAGTTGAAGTTGTTTTTCTAGCGTCCAAGCTAATAACTTACCGTTATGGTTTCGTATAACAAAACCAATAGACTTTACCCGAATCAAGGATTGATCCATCAAAGTTGAGTTTATGGAACCCATTTTGTGGTTTATCCCATTTGATATTATTTTTCTTCTTTGTGTTAGGTACGTCATTCTTTTGTTTATATTTAAATTCGTAGTCGTCATTATCTATAAGGTGTTTTTTCCAGTTTTAAAACTTTATTTTTGATGAACTTTAGGATGTTGTGGTCCGTTCCGATATTATCAAAATAAGGAATATTGTATGTACTACCTAAATCTAACATATAAGTCTTAAGACTCCTCCTCCTATTGTCATTAATTTTAAGATGGAACTCAAAAAAATTCTGTGTAGGCTCACTTTACATAAATCCCCTTTCTAGTATTACATCCACCATGCTAACTAGTCTAGGATAATTGTACTAACTTTTAGTCCATTGACAAGTATTATATACTATAAAGAATATTGTATCATATAGATTTTTTTGAAGAAAAACAACTTTTGAAAATATTTAATTTATAAAATTTTTAAGTAAAACTATATTTATAATATTATTTATGAATTTAAACCATTCATAATCATTTTCTAGTAAAAGACTAGATTATTTGATCAAACTATCTCTAACTAATCAATTAAAAATTAGTATTGTACGTTCTTTATTTTCAAAATACCTCTTTTTAACTATATTTCTTTTAGTAAAAATTTAAAAAAAAATAATTAATTAAATTTTATATATTACTATTGGTTTGTTTGTTTATTGTGAAAGGGTTACTCTTTAATTGGATAGTTTAAATATAATAAGACACTTTATTGTAAAAATGATTAAATATACTTTACAAATATTTTAAAATCCTTGCTATAATAAATCCTTGCTATGATAAGCCTACAATGAATATATACATGAACATAGAATTATATATAGAGAGAGGTTACTCCCATGTAAACAGCTCTTAGTGAGAACAAATTGTATCCGTTAGATCGTTAAATAGATGGCTGAGATCAGACAATATTAAAGGATTAAAAAAGTCGTGTTATTAATGAAAGAAGATTCATCGGACCTGAATTTACATATTCGGCGGTATATTCACATATATCCGGCGGTATATTCACATATATTCGGTGTTTACACGTTCATATGATAAGAGCGGTTTACATATGAGTCGGGATCTATATATATATATATATATATATATATATATATATATATATATATATATATATATATATATATATATATATATATATATAATAAAATCATTTTTTATTATTAAGATTTCATTAATACATGAATTCATAAGCATCAAGACATTGAAATTTGGTCTTTGTTTTAAAAGTAGACTAGTTAAGTAGAACTAAACTCTCGACATAAGTCCCTGCATAGTAGATTTCATTATGAACCCTCTCACTCTCATCGAACAAGGAAACCTTCGTTTTGGTCAATTTTGACCAATACTCCATTATCATCTCCTTGTTTTCAAATACTTTCATCTGCAACACACCTTCTCCAATATTATAAATTTTACTCCAAGAGCTTGTTCTCGCATCCATAGCCCATACGGAGACGATAGAATTCGAGTTCATACCGGAAACTGCCAAAGAAGATCCACCATCAACCACAATGAGCCGATTCTCGACCCACAAGTTACATTTAATCGGATACGGAACCGGAATGTAATTGAATTTCTCCGTTGTAAAGTCAAATCGAGTCAAGTGATGATAATAGCTATGACCCGTATCCACGCCTTCAATCCAAACCAATCCGTTCTTGAAACAACATTTTGCAGACATCTTCCTCTTATCCCGGCAAGCGGGAAACCCGACCGTCGCCCACGAGCCGGTTTTGACACTATAAACCCAAATCCCGTCGTCCGCTTTATCGGCTGGATGATCACCAAACGGAGGCTCGTTATCATACAATACATGGTCCATAATGGCGAGTACTTTGTAGTCGTTTGAGGATTCGTGGTACCCGTTTCTCGAACTGGACAATTCCGAGGGACGAGATATTGTTCGGAACTTTGTAATCGACGGATTCCATATGAAATTTCCGCTACGGGAAACAAGCAGTAGAAGTCCATTCACTGAACCAGCAATGTACCAATTGTAAGAGTCAAAGTAAGATGGCAATTCTGTCCGCTTGGTTACCAATTGTGCATTTTCGTTGTCAACGATTTCACAATTTGTTTCCCGTTGGTCTCGGAGAATGAGCATTCGGCTTTCATTGAGGTTTGCCGGAAAGGTTTGTGTATGAATGGAGACGAAAGAGGGATCGTCGATTACACTGAGGAAAAATTTGCTGACAGTACGTGCAACAATGAGAGATTTGACAGGGAGCAAAGCTAAGATTTGAATCCATAAGGCTATGGGAAGATAATTTGTTACATCCATTTTTGTTTCTTTGTTTCTAGAAGAAGGTTGAATGTAATAAAATGAATGAGATCACTTGTATATTTATAGAACATTTAGAGGGGATTGAAGTACAAGATTTACGATGTGGGAATGTTTTCCAATTGGACATTTGATTTTACGTTAGAAAAACGTCTAACCCAAAGTAATATAAATCCTCTATTTATAAACTACTCTAACAAAAAATTGGCAAGTATGGTCACCTGTGTTAAAAGTAAACTAGATGATAATCAACTGGTCCAACTAGTAGTTACGTGATGGAATGTTTGGATGAACGAAACCAAAATATCTTTAACAATAAGAAATCTCAAAATATTAGGGAACAAGTACAAGAACAAATAAGGTGTTGGCAGGATGCGAATAAAAGAAAGAACCAGACAAAACAAAAAGTGGTCATAAGTAATAGAAAAACTAGAAATATCAAATGGCTAAGACCTGAGAATGGATTTGTCAAGTTAAATTTTGATGGATCTAAACGCGAGTCCGGGGAGTCAGCCTTCGGGTTCATTCTAAGAAACGAACATGCATCAACCATCTCCCTAGGCTACGTACAGTGTGGAAACACATCGGTCCTTCATGCTAAAGCATGCGCGCTAAGGGAGTGATTGATCAGAGCATGTGATTTGAAAATTAATAAACTTGAGATTGAAGGAGATAATCTTACAATCATCAATTCCATTAAGCGAATCTGGAAACCCCTTGGGAAATTGATCTCATCATTTTTTATATCACTAATATTTTGGTTAGTTTTCAGCAGGTAAAGATACAACACGTCTTTAGGGAAGTCAACAGTGTTGCCGATAAGCTCGAAGATTTGGGACACGACTACCCGATAGGTTGCGCTTCGATCCCCTCTCAGGTGGTGGATTTCATCCGGAAGGATGTTCTACATTGGAGAGTCTCGAGAAGGTGATCCAATCTAATCGCTTACCATACAGTATAAAAAAAAAAAAAAAATCCTCTATTTATTCATTACAATAATAGTTACCTTCTTAAGCTAAATATTACCCCTTATAAATATTTCATGCATGAATCCATGCAAAAATGTAATCACAATCTCATCCCGAATCAACAAGATATTTCACTAAATTAGATTTATAATATAAATTAAAATATATAATAATTCTATTAAAAAAACTGCACCATCGCCAAAGACTCTTTCATTTCCAATTTGCCATTCACGTTATTTAGAAGAATGGCTTACTCCTCGTACGACGGTCGTCTAGTGTTTGTTGCATGTCTTGCGGTGGTAGGGCTAGTAGTGGGTATGAGCGCAAGCCCGGTCAAAGCCCGGACATGTAAAGGAGCCGGTATCGTGGAGCTAATGATCAAATGTGGAGTGTACCTACAGAAGGTTGGGCCTAAGATCCCGCCGGCGAATGCAGATTGCAATGTACCGAAGGGTGTGGATGTACCTCAAGCGTGCCGGCATGTGTCCGAGGGCTCGGCGGGTATCAGCCCGGACAAGGTTTGGTACGTTGCTAGGTATTGTGGTATTATGCTTCACCTTGGCATCAAGTGTGGAAGTAAGTTCATCAATATACTCATTGGGCCAAAATTTCAGCTCTTGTATTCCTTGTTTTCGTTGTGTGTTCTATTAGGGTTCGTGTAAAAAACACTCTTTGTTAATTACATAACGATTTTGTAAGTAATAAGAGTATCGTCTTTTTTTTTTGATGAAAACAATAAGCCAAACGAACCCTTAGTGCAAACCAGAAAGAAGTATAATTTTAGAGCGATATGATGAAAAGATTTGTGAACTGAAAGCTTGTTTATTTAATCGATTAAGTATTGTTTACATCCACGAATATAGAGGGATAAAACGGTAATGTAACAACTAAGGGATAAACCCAAATATACGGGTCATACTTAAAAATTCTAAGTTTGAACACTAGAAGCTTGAAGGTTTTTTTTAGTTTTTTGACGATCCTCGTTACTTGTACTTAGTTTTGAGTGCGAAAATTGTTGTTTGAGCACACGTGGGTAGATTAGCTGTAACGACCCGAGTTTTAAGTAACCCAAGACGTCACTAGGCTAAGGACCACACAGTGGGTCCCATCAGTTAGCCTGACAACAACTTCACAAATAGGACCTTGCAACAAGAAGCACGAAGAAATAATGAAAACATTCAACCTGTCATTTTGAAAACATTTACATAACAACCATGCATGTAGTTAGTATGTATATCCCAAAACGACACTTCAAAGCATGACACCTGAACAGGTGTCTTAAAACTTCAGCCTGAAATCAACATGTGTACACAGTTGCACACAATCAACAAAAGACTCGCTTGCAAGCGATTATTTTCAAAAGCAAGTTCAACCAACCCTTGGGTTAACACTGCCCCGGCTGTCCACATCCTGCAGCTGACATCCCTGAAGCGTTCCTATGATCAGCATTACCTAAAAAGATTCGGTTTAAACCGTTAGCTACTGATCATAATCTATCCACGAGAGATTATATCATCACATCACAATACAACAAATATATTCAAATACCATATACCGTGCTCATGAGATGATATCATGCTTTTATGAATGATGCACGTGAATGCAGTATGAAATTTACAATTTTCGATCCCGGACCCATTAATCCGGAACCATTGCTTATACGGTTCTGGCTTTGGTGTGAGCTCACCATTGCACATATTAGGTTAATTCAGACATTTGCTCTTAGGTCGTAGCCAGACTGATCAAGTCTACGGGCCAGGCTTTCTCGTGGTGAGTTATGGTCTTAACTCCTAACCACATGCAACATTTTGCCATTCATGTTAATGCAAACATTTACCATTTTCATTAGGTGTGCGACCCGAGCCTGAAGTCCATCAGACTCGGTGTCATTCTTATACAAACGCAAGTGATCCGGGCTTGGCCGAGCTCCGGTATTCACTGCAAAATACTCGCTTCACATACTCTTGACCTTTACAAGTCATCATCATATCACATGCCTCAAAAGGCTTATCATCTCATACATTATCATGTTTCAGCAAGCTTATCATGTCATTCAATAGCACGCCTCAATAGGCTAACACATGTTCATTTAATCATTTCTCATAATTATGACATGATAATAATCACAACAACATTAAGCATGCTTTACACATCATAACGTCATTTTCATCATAAACACATCAAGCATGCTTCACACATAACACATCTCAATGCACAGCAACATTCACATTTCAACACAACAAGGCATTTCAAAACAACAACACATATCAACACAGTGAGATATAAATCTCTCAGGCACGGTTTCTGCAGATCGAAGCTAAGTAAGTCCGAAGACTTACCTGAGTACGCTCACTGAGCAACTAAGCTATAGTTAGTCTACCGTCTTCAACACCACCTGTCGAGAATATCATATTCCTCGTATTAAACTTCTTGCTTCAAACATCAATTAAATTCATTCCTTTGAATTTAATTAGTTTATAGCGTTTTCTAGATTCCTAATTTAATTAATTAATCTTTAATTAATTAATTAAATTTCATCAGAATAACCTTTTGCCCGCAGGCAGTTTCTCAACCCAACTGTCATCAGATCTCATCAAACAAATAGCCCATAATCACCAGAATATTGTAACGAGCATAATGGAATTTCCAATTATCCATTTTGACAAGCCTAAGGTCAATTTAGGCCAAATCGCAATATTGAAACCGAATAAATTCATAACTTATTCGTTACTAACCCGATTGACGATCCGAAAGAAGATTCGGAATCACAACGACGCAGGCTACGCTCAGACACCATCAGATTCACCGGAAACTGAGCGACGAAACCGACCATATAAGGGGTAGGCTCGACCTGACCTTCACTTCAACGGAAACGCATAAACTCGGTACCAAAATGAAGAGGACGAAGAGAGGAATCCGAAAACTCAAACGGAATTGAAATCGGATTACAAACGAAGAGTAGATCTGAATTTGAAGATTGAGAGAAATCAGAGCTTTTACGAGGAAACGTGAAAGGAAATGAATTAATAAATGAATTTCCGCTATTTATAGCGAAGCCGATAATTATCCTTTAGCAAAGTCGATAATTATCCGTTTATCGATCCGAAGGCGGTTTGAGCCCCTTCTCCAAACTTCTCGAAATTGGAATAATAAATCCGACATATTGTTTGGATAATTATTCCGCAACTTTCTCGGAAAACGCGTATTCCTAAGCCGACTTTCTTTGCCGCTAAGAAACGAAATAGCGACTCTTTTGGCCATTTTGCCCTTTCCATGTTATTTCATATCTAGAACATATCCGATGTCCTGATCATTTCTTTCAACTACAATTTTATTAATTGAAGCTCCCAAATGCTCCAAATAATACCAGAGGGTAAAAATTACTCCCCGGAGGAAAAAGTAAAATTTCCCCCATACGTCCAAATTTACGCCAAAATCATAATGGTGGAATTCATACTCGTCATCTACACACTATTCGCAATTTATGGGTCAATTGATATCGATGATTAACTTAATCACCCTTAATCATCATTTATTAGGATTCGAAAATCCTAGCTTTTACATCACACACCCCTTAAGAAAAAGTTTCGTCCCGAAACTTTAGTACACAGCTCATCAGAAGACTGAATCCGTCAATCACATAATTAACCTATCTTTGCATTTCGTGCAAGCATAGATTATTATCACGTTAGCGGGGTCATCATGCTCACACTAGGGAAGTCTATCACTTCCTATGTTAGCAAACACAAATCAATTCACACACACATAAATCACATAAACATAGAATCATATAGGCACATTAGTTAGTGGAAAAGTTAGGTACTAATTCATACCTCTATCTCAATCACCGATCAAAGAACTAAACACCTCTGGATAATTTCTCTCCATGTGCTCAATTGTTTCCCATGTAGCCTCTTCCATTCCCCTTCGGGACCACTGGATCTTCACTAATGGAATCTCTTTATTCCTTAACTTCTTTATCTTTCTATCTAACACTGCCATAGGGAACTCGGCATAGGTCTGATCAGGCTCTATCTCGATAGCATCATAGCTGAGTACATGGCTCGGATCTGGTTGATACTGTCTTAGTTGTGATACATGAAACACTGGATGTACTCCATCCATTGTTGGCGGTAATGCTAAACGATAAGCTACTTTACCAACTTTTTCCAAAATCTCAAACGGTCCAATATACCGAGGACTTAACTTTCCCTTGATACCAAACTGTTTGACTCCACGAGTCGGTGAAACTTTCAGCCAAACGTGTGTCCCTGTTTCAAACTCTAGCGGACGTCGGCG
The DNA here is from genome assembly GCA_033239045.1 of Fagopyrum esculentum. Lineage (NCBI taxonomy): Eukaryota > Viridiplantae > Streptophyta > Magnoliopsida > Caryophyllales > Polygonaceae > Fagopyrum > Fagopyrum esculentum. The sequence goes on along the minus strand of BSUD01000002.1, from coordinate 2,803,089 downwards.
CTTATCAGCATACGATTTTTGTCTACTCTGTGCAGCCAACATCCTTTCTCGAATCAAAGCAACTTTTTCAATATCACTTTTAACTTTGTCTGGAGCCGTATCAAAGACATCGGCAGGCTCATCCCAACATAATGGGGTTCGACATTTCCTTCCGTACAATGCTTCATAGGGTGCTATCCCAATGGACGCATGCCGACTGTTGTTGTAGGTGAACTCGACCAACGGTAATTGATCTGGCCATATCGGTCCCCAATCAAGCACACATGACCTCAACAAGTCTTCTAAAGTCTGAATAGTCCTTTCGGACTGACCATCTGACTGTGGATGAAACACTGTTGTAAAATTCAGCTTGGTTCCCATTACTGTCTGTATCTGACTCTAGAATCGGGAAGTGAATCGTCCATCTCTGTCTGAAACTATGGTCTTAGGAACTCCATGTAATCTGACTATCTGATTCACGAATTCCTCTGCTAACTTGTTCACAGTCCAAGTTTCCTTGATAGGAATAAATCTTGCAGTCTTTGTTAATCGATCAACCACCACCCATATGGAGTCATAACCCTTGCTACTACGTAGACTGGTTACAAAATCCATGGTGATGTGTTCCCATTTCCACTCCGGTATCTCCAATGATTGAAGTTCTCCTCCTGGCCTTTGGTGTTCAATTTTAACTTGCTGACATGTTTGACACCGTGACACAAACTCAGCAATATCTTTCTTCATACCTTGCCACCAAAAGTATGGTTTAATATCCCGATACATCTTGTTTGATCCTGGATGTATGGAATATGGTGTTGCATGGGCTTCCACAAGAATCCTTTTTCTAATCTCTTCATCTTGAGGAACACATACTCTTCCCTGATATCTCATTATATTGTCAGTATCGATATGAAAATGTGAAGATTCACCATTTCCGATCACTGACCTTATTTTGATTAAACTAGGACAACTTAGTTGTTTTTGTTGAATTTCTTTCAACCAATTGGGCACTATCTCCAAGGTACACAGATACCCTTGTTCTTTCTGAACCCATATTTCAATGCCACTACAAATCAGATCTTTTTGTATTTCAACTTGTACAGTTAATCGAGCAATCGCTTTTTCTTGAGCTGACTTCCTACTCAAAGCATCAGCCACCACATTAGCTTTACCAGGATGATATAGTATCTCTAAATCATAATCCTTTATCAACTCCAACCACCTTCTTTGTCTCATATTCAACTCTTTTTGAGTGAAAATGTACTTTAGGCTCTTATGATTTGTCATGATCTTACACGTCGTCCCAAATAGGTAATGCCGCCAAATCTTAAGTGCATGAACTATTGCTGCTAACTCCAAGTCATGTGTGGGTAGTTCTGCTCATATTGTCTCAGTTGTCTTGATGCATAAGCGATGACTCTTTCATTTTGCATCAAGACGCATCCCAAGCCCATTTTAGATGCATCACTGTAAACAATGAACCCTAGCGTTCCATTCGGCTGAGCTAACACAGGTGCAGTAGTCAACCTCTTCTTTATCTCTTCAAAGCTTGCTTGACACTTGCCAGTCCATATGAATTTTGCCTTCTTCTGAAGTAAGTTGGTCATAGGTCTTGCTATGATGGAAAACCCTTTTACAAAACGTCTATAGTATCCTGCTAATCCTAGGAAACTACGTATCTCTTTGACGTTCTTGGGTGGTTCCCATGCTAGCACGGTTTCGATCTTGGATGGGTCAACTTTGACTCCATCTGCAGTAATCATGTGTCCCAAGAATGTTACTTCTTTCATCCAGAAGTCACACTTAGACAACTTAGCATAAAGCTTTTCTTTCCTCAATACTTGAAGAACTGCTTTCAAATGCTCTATGCTCTTCACTACTTCGTGAATAAGCCAATATGTCATCGATAAAGACCACAACAAACCGATTCCTGAATGTTGTCTTATGGATATCATCTTCTTGAATCTTCAACTGGTGATAGCCTGACTGTAGGTCTATCTTGGAGAACACCTTTGATCCTTGCAACTGATCTAACAAATCATCAATTCGTGACAGTGGATACTTGTTCTTAATCGTCATCTTATTCAGGTCTCTATAGTCGATACATAGCCTCATTGTACCATCCATTTTTCTTCACGAACAATACTGGCTCTCCCCATGGTGATACACTTGGCCGAATAAATCCTTTATTTGCCAAATTTTCCAATTGCTTCTTCAACTCAAGCATTTCCACATGTGCCATTCTGTACGGAGCTTTAGAAATTGGTCTAGTTCCAGGCTCTAGATCGATTCTAAGTCAACTTGCCTAGTAGGTGGCAATCCAGGTAACTCATCTTGAAAAACATTTTTAAACTCGCGTGCAACTGGAATGTATTTCAATTGAATCTTTCCTTCTTTCTCCAAGGCATAACATAAATATGCTTCACATCCTTTCCCTAACAGCTTACATGCTTTCATCACAGAGATCATCACTAGCGGGTCTTGTAGCTCACTTCCTTTGAACACATGACAAGTATCATCTTTGTCTAACATCATTTTTGTTAGCATTTCCGCATCTATCTTATCCATATACTTGATCATCCAATCGATGCCTAAAATCACGTCATCATTATCCAATCCGGTAATAAGGATATCGGTTGGCTACTTTACTTGCCTAGCTTCCACGTAAACTTGTACTTTCTCCTCCTCTCACACTAGGACAAGATCCTTGAGTTAATATTATCCCCTAGCCTCACAAACTTTATCCTATCTCTAGGTTAACTACATTTGAAACATGTAGTTGGACTTTTTAATCAGTCCTTCTTGTAATAATTTAGGTCTCCACAATTTAAAATGTTCTTCCCTCCAATTTCTCTTATGATCATGGTTGTGGAGAAGGTCTTGTTTCTTGATTCACACGTCTCGTACTCGCAGGTTCAAGAAACTTGGAGTAGACTTCTGCATCTTTTCTCCACTAGTTTAGGAATCCATCTCTTTCCTAAAGCCTTGTCTTGCTTCAAGCTTTATTATCCTCTCCTAATACTCCAATAACGTCATATCTTAGGTGACAACACAAACTAAGAGGTCGTTTCATCCTATCGTAAACAATCTTATCAATTGATCATGAAGTGGTGCACTCTCATCCAACGATGTATACTCCTCGTAAAATTCATCTCCATCATAGGCGAACCTCCAAATGTTGCTTCCAGAAAAGACTTTAACAAGTTAGTCCAAATCCGACTCTTGAAAGTCTCGTAATCCACAATGATTGCACGATTTCTCATCCACCAACATGCACCAATTTCTGCATGAAGGTTGCTGCAAGTTTCATCTTATACTTTTCTAACTCTCCAATGTCCCCAAAAGTCATGTTTATGTGGTTCAACCGCCAACCAACTTGCATTACATAAGCTCCTGCAAACACTAACACATCTCTTCTTTTTATGGCCTTAGTCACTTCTCTAATGAAGTTCACTACCTTCTTGTTCCTCATATGGAACTACTAGTGTTTGGGGTACAACAACTTGTGCTTGCCCTTGCGTTTCTATCGTAGCAATAGCCCTTTCTATCGCTATATTCTTGCATCTTCTCATCTCATGTAGCTCGATGGGTAGAGGTACTTGACCTCGACCACTTACTTTATACATTATACTCTCATGTACTTCTAACTTGTCGTACTTCCACTGACACACTTGCACATTGTGCTCCCATTGACATACTCGTAATGAAGCTGCAACTTCCTTGTCTCTTAATCAAAACGCTTACGGTTGCCTTTATCACGGTTTCGACAAACCGAAACATTCACGATCGTTCTCTCTTCATATATATCCACTACTTATAACAATAGTGATATCTATAAGAATACTATAATCTTAACAAGTTAGAGAGAGAGAACTACACTTACAAGGAGTCACGTTGAGGAGTGGAAGGCAGTGTCTTTACCCACAATCCCGACTATGCATATGATTTTAAATCCATTAAAACCATATGTTAGTAATTTCCAAAATCTTTTGAAAACTTAAATGTCCTTTAAAAACCAACCCGGAATGGGTTGTAGTTAGGTTGAACTATCATGTCTCATCTCAAGTCACATGTGCTCTTGTTGTCAACCTAAGCTCTGATACCAATCTGTAACGACCCGAGTTTTAAGTAACCCAAGACGTCACTAGGCTAAGGACCACACAGTGGGTCCCATCAGTTAGCCTGACAACAACTTCACAAATAGGACCTTGCAACAAGAAGCACGAAGAAATAATGAAAACATTCAACCTGTCATTTTGAAAACATTTACATAACAACCATGCATGTAGTTAGTATGTATATCCCAAAACGACACTTCAAAGCATGACACCTGAACAGGTGTCTTAAAACTTCAGCCTGAAATCAACATGTGTACACAGTTGCACACAATCAACAAAAGACTCGCTTGCAAGCGATTATTTTCAAAAGCAAGTTCAACCAACCCTTGGGTTAACACTGCCCCGGCTGTCCACATCCTGCAGCTGACATCCCTGAAGCGTTCCTATGATCAGCATTACCTAAAAAGATTCGGTTTAAACCGTTAGCTACTGATCATAATCTATCCACGAGAGATTATATCATCACATCACAATACAACAAATATATTCAAATACCATATACCGTGCTCATGAGATGATATCATGCTTTTATGAATGATGCACGTGAATGCAGTATGAAATTTACAATTTTCGATCCCGGACCCATTAATCCGGAACCATTGCTTATACGGTTCTGGCTTTGGTGTGAGCTCACCATTGCACATATTAGGTTAATTCAGACATTTGCTCTTAGGTCGTAGCCAGACTGATCAAGTCTACGGGCCAGGCTTTCTCGTGGTGAGTTATGGTCTTAACTCCTAACCACATGCAACATTTTGCCATTCATGTTAATGCAAACATTTACCATTTTCATTAGGTGTGCGACCCGAGCCTGAAGTCCATCAGACTCGGTGTCATTCTTATACAAACGCAAGTGATCCGGGCTTGGCCGAGCTCCGGTATTCACTGCAAAATACTCGCTTCACATACTCTTGACCTTTACAAGTCATCATCATATCACATGCCTCAAAAGGCTTATCATCTCATACATTATCATGTTTCAGCAAGCTTATCATGTCATTCAATAGCACGCCTCAATAGGCTAACACATGTTCATTTAATCATTTCTCATAATTATGACATGATAATAATCACAACAACATTAAGCATGCTTTACACATCATAACGTCATTTTCATCATAAACACATCAAGCATGCTTCACACATAACACATCTCAATGCACAGCAACATTCACATTTCAACACAACAAGGCATTTCAAAACAACAACACATATCAACACAGTGAGATATAAATCTCTCAGGCACGGTTTCTGCAGATCGAAGCTAAGTAAGTCCGAAGACTTACCTGAGTACGCTCACTGAGCAACTAAGCTATAGTTAGTCTACCGTCTTCAACACCACCTGTCGAGAATATCATATTCCTCGTATTAAACTTCTTGCTTCAAACATCAATTAAATTCATTCCTTTGAATTTAATTAGTTTATAGCGTTTTCTAGATTCCTAATTTAATTAATTAATCTTTAATTAATTAATTAAATTTCATCAGAATAACCTTTTGCCCGCAGGCAGTTTCTCAACCCAACTGTCATCAGATCTCATCAAACAAATAGCCCATAATCACCAGAATATTGTAACGAGCATAATGGAATTTCCAATTATCCATTTTGACAAGCCTAAGGTCAATTTAGGCCAAATCGCAATATTGAAACCGAATAAATTCATAACTTATTCGTTACTAACCCGATTGACGATCCGAAAGAAGATTCGGAATCACAACGACGCAGGCTACGCTCAGACACCATCAGATTCACCGGAAACTGAGCGACGAAACCGACCATATAAGGGGTAGGCTCGACCTGACCTTCACTTCAACGGAAACGCATAAACTCGGTACCAAAATGAAGAGGACGAAGAGAGGAATCCGAAAACTCAAACGGAATTGAAATCGGATTACAAACGAAGAGTAGATCTGAATTTGAAGATTGAGAGAAATCAGAGCTTTTACGAGGAAACGTGAAAGGAAATGAATTAATAAATGAATTTCCGCTATTTATAGCGAAGCCGATAATTATCCTTTAGCAAAGTCGATAATTATCCGTTTATCGATCCGAAGGCGGTTTGAGCCCCTTCTCCAAACTTCTCGAAATTGGAATAATAAATCCGACATATTGTTTGGATAATTATTCCGCAACTTTCTCGGAAAACGCGTATTCCTAAGCCGACTTTCTTAGCCGCTAAGAAACGAAATAGCGACTCTTTTGGCCATTTTGCCCTTTCCATGTTATTTCATATCTAGAACATATCCGATGTCCTGATCATTTCTTTCAACTACAATTTTATTAATTGAAGCTCCCAAATGCTCCAAATAATACCAGAGGGTAAAAATTACTCCCCGGAGGAAAAAGTAAAATTTCCCCCATACGTCCAAATTTACGCCAAAATCATAATGGTGGAATTCATACTCGTCATCTACACACTATTCGCAATTTATGGGTCAATTGATATCGATGATTAACTTAATCACCCTTAATCATCATTTATTAGGATTCGAAAATCCTAGCTTTTACATTAGCGTCATAAGATAGATTTTATTCCCTAGGACGCAAGTAGACTAGTGTCTCAGGGTAAGTTTTGAGCCCTAGGACGCAACTAGATTAACATTTTAGGGCTCAAAACCAGCGTAGGTGTTGTGTGGAATTTTAAGAAAGAACAAAATCAACAAACAAGAAAGGCGACACTCAGATTTATAGTGGTTCACCAAATAATTGTTACGTCCACTTTCAAAGATATTTTATTGAGGAGTTTCAAGTTATAAATGATAACTAGATTATTTGGGAAACCGAGGAAACATTGCAATATATAGGATAACGAAACTCTAGATTATACTTGGCATCAAACCGTAAAGGTTCAAACATATGACAAGCTTAATTCAAGACATATCAACAAATCTCCACCTTGACTTGAATTCTCAAGGATATACTAGATGCATTGGGCATTTGGACTAGCTCATCTTTCTCTATCAAGATGTATCCATTGGGCACTCAACAACTTCTGACATTTAGCAAGTCCAAACAATGTTGGAACTTGTTGCGGGGTACCAGCTTGGTGAACATATCAGTAGGATTTTCAGCAATACGTACTTTCTTTACCCTGATCCTCTTCTCACTTTTCAATAAATGAATCTGACGTCAATATGTTTAGTCCTCTCATGATGAACCTGGTCCTTGGACAAACAAATTGCACTCACATTGTCATAATATGCAATAGTTTGATCGTGATGTATACCTAGATCACTAAGGAATATCTTCAACCAAATATCCCTCTTTAGCAACTTTTGTCAATGCCATGAACTCTGCCTCTATGGTACACAAAATAATTGTGGGTTGTTAGGTTGTCTTCCAACTCACAACAAAACCCCCAAGAGTGAAAATATAACCGGTCATAAATCTTCTAGACTCTATTATCAACATCTCGTGCATAATCAAAATCAGAGTACCCTATGACCGAACACTCTATATCATTCCCAAAAACGAGCCCAGTGTCACATGTACCTCTAAGGTACCGAAATATCCTCTTCACAGCTTACCAATCTTCTTTTCCGGGTTGCCCCATGAACTTGCTCACGACACTAACAACTTTTGTCATATATGTTTTCGTGCAGACCATGACATACATCAAACTCCCTATCACACTAGCATAAGGGACTCAGGACAAATACACATTATACTCATCCGACTAAGGTGAAAATAGAGTGGCAAGATGGATGTTTGCAGCATTAGGTGTGTCAATAGGATTGACACATGACATTCCGAACATTAGCACCTTCTTTATAAATGTAGTTTTTCTATGATAAGAAAAGCTTCTCATGACCCTTATCTCTAAGAATCTCCATATTACAACTTACTCGTTAGTTTTGTATGTCGTGTTCATTATGATGACGTAAGAAATAAGTTGAGGAGATGTATTGAATTTGGATGCATGATGATAAATTTGAAACTTCATCTGAATCTTGACATCTCCTCACAATGACATAGTAACGACGCTGCTCTAGTGTGTGGAGTGCTTGTTGGAGTGAACCTCGTCCTTCAGCTTGTAACATCCTAATCTTGAATGCATCATTGTATACTTGTGTTATGGTGATGAGATTGTGGGGGTCATCCAATTGTAGTGACTTCAAAATATTCTTCGGCTTGAAACCTGACCCAAGCTCACGTATCACTCTCCGAAACCGTTTTGTGCATCCCACGTATAACAGTATACATGCAACATCCATTTATCAACTTCGCTTTGTAGGTCCTCAAGCTCAAATGAACACCCGTATTTTCTCACTTTGTGTGCTCGGCTAGACGACAGCTCGATATCAGGATCAACATCTTTCCTTTTCTGAGGGGTTCCGAAACGTGTGCATGTCAAACAAAACTTAACAAATCCCCTAACATTTTTCCATGACCTACTTGTGACTAACATAATGTTCATAGTTCCTCCCATGAATTAAGCTCAATCCATCATTGTCTCGTGATCGTGGAAAAAACCGTGAATTTCAAACATGCACGTATAACTGGTCCCTTCATCACGCGAATAATTCAGTAGACTCTATTTTAGATAGAATATAAATAAGAATTCTTGTTTTTCAGTTTAATGATAACTTTCAATAAGTTAAAATATAATTACCTTAAAATGTCGAAGAAACACATCTGACTGACTAAATTTTATATCATTGAACGGAATTAACTTCTAATCATCGTCTCGTGTTATCATTTTCGGTACTGTTTTTTTTAGAGAGTTTGTGAGTGTTGATCACTTCTTTCTTGACTCTCAATATATATAGCCGATGGAATTACAAAACGTTCGTATTACAACGGTCATAACAAATGTCATATTTGAAATTTATTACCGTTACACAACGTTCGAATTACAACGGTCGAAATCATCACAGATCCTGGATCCTAACCGCCACGGTTACAGGCTCTGGATTCATCGTGCGTTTGTAAATTCCACCGCCGTGTACGTAATGTCTTTTTTAAAGTATAAGATTTCCGTTACCAAAGAAGTTCAAAACCCCGACTAATTTGCTGATAAAAGTTGAAAAATACCACCATTATCACATGACACCATCTTTAATGATGGAACTTGTGTACTATTTAAAATAATTATCACATAATTGAGGGGGTTTATGCAATTTTAAAGGTTGTATTATTTACTCGGATTTATCACTATTTGTATTCAGCCGTGTTTGTGCATGCATGCCTGTGACAATAGATACTAGAAAGGGAACATTGCTATCTTTGTCCTTTCGCAGTCCAAACAAACTCAACAATGACATATAATTGAAGAATAACCTCACATTTTGAAAAAAATCGTATCAATTAGTAAGAACATAATGAAGTACATACAAAGGCAACCTAATTTCCATTCCAACCCAGATTTGACACACAGTAGCGAACCCAGATTCGAAACACAGCATAAAGATCAACCCGGATTCAAGGAAGACTACTAACCTCTTTCAAAACCTCATAATCATAGCCATAAACCATTTAACTTTAAATACACCCCCAGGGCAAGGGAATGTGAGACGAGTATCGCTGACCTTGCGAGACTACATCAAATTTTAACAATCCGAGACGTTTCAAGTAACTTTCCATGATGATCAAGCCTGATGAGTGTATACTTACATACGTCGAATCTGACAATCTTGTCAGAGGATGATATGACAAGATTCGCTTTAGAACTGAGTCAATCCTCTAGAGATTGGCAATCTGCAAAGTCTCTCTAGTGACAAGAAGAGTTGCGTTGGCGTTTGTCATATACAATTCCGCAGGTGTAGTTTGGTTTCCGTCTTCTTGTCCTAAATTTGCTTGTAGAAAAGGACATATGCTTGCTCTTGTAGAACCTTACTTGTAGGTACACTAGTCACGGATGCATCATCAAATCTTAGCCATCGGCTATTAGGATATCGCACATCAGCAGTATAGTGCCCCTTGGAAGGGTCCCTACCATGGTGAGTTATCGTTGCCACAAGCTCATAGTTCCGACTCTGAAAGGAAAGAAAAAACACAAGAGCACATTTAAGAGCTATCAAACCAACATTACTTTCACAATTATGATTCTATCCACCTATCACATATATTAATGTCCAAGATAATGATAAATAACTTCATAAGGATCATTACACGAGTCTGGTACCAAACGAACCCTTAAAAATAGACCGGTGAAGGAATACCTCTATGATAACTTTATAAGGATGATTGTAGCACTAACATGAAGTACAAAAGAAAAGAACACAACACACAAAAACCAAATGACAATTGAATTTAAAAAAATCATTATTGGATGAATCATAATAATCTTCAGCAAAGCTAAAAGTAGAGGCAACAGAACAAAATACTTGCTAGTTTCATTAGTGTCACCATCATCGTCTCAATATATTTATTCCAGCAGCATACGGTTTTAGATGTTAGCAGAAGTAAAATTTAAATTTTCACTCACAGTTGCAAAAATATATGAAAGAAGTCAGCTGGTCCAGTTTAGAAACCACATACAAACTTAGCCATAAGAAAAAGAAGAAAGACATGTTCAAAGGTGAGAATTGAAGAAAGTGCAAGCAAATCAGGTGTAACCATCTATTATGAAGCCAAGGAGAAATTGAAGAAAAAGAGGAAAACAAAAAAGACGACGAGAAGTCAACCTATTGAACTTTCAGGACCCCTAGGCAATGAAACTATTTCAATCAAGAGACAAAACATGCATCAGATATCAAGAGCACACAAAACAAACTTTCAGAAGCAAATGCAAGTACAAAAATAAAGAGAAGGTTAGGGAAACAACAAGAAAGGCTACCTCATTAGTGGGAGAAACAAGCAACTCACGACCCACTCTGAATTCAAGAGGAAAGTGGACAGGTTTGTGCAATTTGGTACTTCCTTCACTTCCATAGCTAAATCGCATCAAATGCAGAATCATGATCTTGGAAAGTGTCTGAATCTTTATAGATTTAACAGCACTCACGACACCAGCCTGAGTTAGACAACAAAATGAACTATATAAATGATTCAACTATAAAAAGCAGCATTCCTGTCTTTCTCCCCTACTTACTCAACAAAATATCAATATTAAGCACAATACGGTTTTTCAAAGATATTGGGGTTCTCAGAACTTATGGCAGCATCATGCTGTCAATGAGGCCATAGTCAAGAGAGTTTCAGGTGTAGAATTGGTTGCGCTATCCATGTTGATGTGACAACATATTGATCACGAATATTTTATGACTGTCAAAAAAAATCTGCTGGAAATATTACAATCCAAAAACAACTAAAAAAATGCAATCACACCTATATTCCTTACTCAAGATAACCTGAGTCTTTTGGAAATAAATTCACTCGTTAATAGAATGCAATTATCATAATGTATTAGATCTTTCTCTCGCTTGGCTCAGATTTGTTTTACTTCCTCAAATCTAAAACATATCATCAGTAACTTCCACAGTGCACATGATAGAACAGTTCATTGTTCAAGTGAAAGCATCTAAATTAGTAAATAGCATCAACATTTTTTAGCACACAATGGCACATACACTTGGAAGCAAAATTAACTATTTCAGACATGAGAATCATATCAAGTACCTTTCCAGTGGTTGAAGCCCGATATCCTTCAAGTGTTTCTGGTGCAGAAAATAGGCGAAGTGCATGCTCAATATTAAGGACAGCTTCAGGAAGGATATCAAGGTGGAGCAACAGGTATGGCTGCACAGTAGCAGAAGCTTTATTCCCTACAACGAACACAACAATGTAAGTAATTGCAAGATATGCTTTGAGCATTTACAAAATTCAAGATGCAAAAAAAATTGCAGCTTCAAGGTTACAAAGGGAAAAAATGATAGAATGGAAAGTCAACTGTTCAATTCAAGAAAACAAAGGGAAAAAGTAGACAGAGCTGACATGTTGTAAGGAATTTCTAATAACTTAATATATTTACATCGTTTTTTTTCTTTACTTGTCTCATTGATCAAGCAGATGTATAAGTGGTGTCAGATATATAAATCAAAACCTTAAGAAAAAGTATGGAAACCAAAACCATCTAGGCACTAGCACTAGAAACACAAGATAGAAAAGAAAGCAGAAAAACCTTCTAGATAAAATGGACGAAACCAAAAAAATATCCCAATTGTTGGAGAGACTGAAACCACAGCAGGTGGGTTCAGCGCTTTGCATATATCCACGAATAGAAATATGTCAACAAAATATACTTTTCAGGACCCCAATACATAGAATATGGATAATTTGAGATTTGAATGTCGAAGTCCGTTGACTAAATTTTTCGGGTTTACTAATACATCCATTGGTTCAGGGGAAGATTTTAACAGATTATATCCATATTAGAAAGTGTCATTATATCTCCTCACTATTCTCAGTCTTATATTTGTTTTGATAAACAAAAAAGTACTCCAATGTCAATCCACTTCACCATTTGCAAATCTGTACTTCTGATCATTTGATCTGAAAGCTAGTTTGGGGTGTTTTTTGTGCATGCCGTTTCCTTATCTCCTTTACTAATGTCGCGTTTGAAGTGAACATCGTCACACATAGGGATCATTAGATCTCGAGCAAATGCTAATATCCTTTCAAACTATAGCAAACATATATAATGCAGATAAGAGCTTATGAGAAGTATGAAAATGGGCATGTACCTTTTGCCTTCACAACACTTTTTAGCTGTCCTCCAAATATACCACTTAGCTCTGATGGAACGTAGCTCTGGGTTCTTGTGACAGCAGACTTGTTCTTGGGCCCAACAGTCTCCCACTCTTCTTCTTCCGGTGAAGAAACTAATAAAGAATTTCTCCTACTTGAGCTCGATAACTGTTCCTCAAGCTTGAGTAATTCATCATGCATTTGATCCATAACAAAACTCAGAAATTCCTGTGCATCTTCTTGCCTTCACAGATGCACGTCAAAAATTACTAAATGTATTGAGTGACCAGAATTTGTACAGAAGACGTTAAGTACCATAAAAGGAAAGAATGTCACTGGTGCAATACTATTCATGTTATTTATTATTATACTAGAATATTTTTTATGTTAGAATAATTGAATATATTACTACGAATTTGTTTTAGCACAATTTTCAGAATTCAAGTTCTAAGATCAAATAACATATATTACTACTGCACTATTATGATCACTAGTTCTTATACTGCCGGAAGGCATCTACATCTAGTTAAATTTCCTTCCATGTTTAGCTGCAAATATACTGCCAAAATCACAGTAAAGGATCTCGTCTAACGTTGAATAATATTTAAGGTATTGATAGTTATTTCATATTCCTGAAAATAATACCAACAATGCAAAATAAGTGCAAATCTGACAGATACTATTCACAATAAAGATAATCGGAACAACCAACTAATATAATAAGATCGAGTCATCAATTAAAAGCCTTTGCATGTGGAACCAGAAGTAAAATAGCCAGTACAACCTTAACTTTTACTTTCAGCACAAGCTTTTTACTCCAATCACTACACAGAGGTCACAAAACATAATGGTCGACAACTAAGAGAAACATAAAGACTAGAGTAACCAACCTTGGCCGACCAGATATGCCACTTGGTACACCTGGAGTGAATTTCTCTAGAACAACCTCAAACATGGCAGGGCTAAAAGGCCTTCCGGTCTCAACAAATGCTGTCTCTTTCTTCTTCAGGTTTGAACCAGCTGGTAATTCAAACTCAGATATAAATTGCGTGAAAGCTTTGAGCGTTGGACAGCTGACCTTGAAACAACAAATTATTTAAAACCACAAGTAGATAAGCCACAAGGTACTGGGACTTTCCATAAACATAAACAAACATCAATGAAGAAAATTAAGATACCTCAGGGATGTCCCGTGCTTTCAATTCCTGCAAGAACTCCACAAAAGGAGAGCATGCTAAGAGAGCCTGCAGAGTTGCATTCAGAAAGCACAAATTCCCTGTGTTGATCAAGCCTCGAGGAAGCAACTCGTGAAAAGCTGCAGCGCTCCCATTAGAAGTTTTCTTAATTTCACATTTGGAAATGCCTTGTACTTCTGAAGACTCGTTAATACTTTTTGTCACTTTGTTCTCCGAAACTCTTCCAGCGACAACTAGTGCATTCGAAGGTTGTTTTGCAGGACTACCATCGTTTGAAGAAACACATAAAGAATCAAGGCTAAGACTTTGTGTTTTTGCTTCCTTCACACCTTCCCCTATAATAGCAGATTGGTTGGAATCATGAACATGTCCATTCTCTGCAGAAGGACCATTGTGCTTCTGCTGGAGAGCCTTAGAACCCGCCACAGTCTTTAGTGGATCTTTCTTAACAATATCAGCAGGCTTCACCACAGAACCCATTCCTTTGCTTGATTCAGCTTTTGGAGAACTAGTTGACATTCCGGGAACAGAGGTAAATGAACCAAACTGTAATGCTTTATCTTTTCCCGCAGCATTATCAGATGTCTTATTATAAAGTGATCGCATCTCATCTTCGGTGAAAGATCCAAACATTATCAACTACAGAATCATAAGAGATTTGGGAAAAAGAAACTAGTCATGCAAGTGTGACAAGCAAAAGATACATGTACTAGATACCTGGTAAACCATAAATAATCAACTTCATAATGGTAGCTATATGCTAAAGGGTGACGAGGGAAATATATGATGACATGTATTTGTCCAAAGCTATCAAAGATAGAACAATATAACATTCCATCATTTTTAAGAGTCAACTAATGATAGCATTACACCGTATCTTACTCATGTATCTCTCAGCATCCTGTTCTGGCTTCAACACCGAACCATTTACAGCAGAAGTGCAGCAAGATAAAGTTGCAACCGTGACCTTTTATAAAATTACATTGAAAGCAACTTATTTCTTCTAGCCAATACATTGAACTCGAGAAATCTAGAATTACCTTATATTTATAACATCCAGAAAAGCAAATGATTTAGTCAAAAAAGACCCATGTCCAGATACAGGTTTACACTAATAGTTATTATAATTATCGATTATTCTATTCAAATTCCCTCGCTACTTATTTTGGCAGAGATGGAAAAGGGCGCAGATTGAGAGATGGTGTCACAACCAACCTATTTTATCACTCATCTTATTTACTTGAATAGCTTAGTAGGGATTTTGATGAAATATTAGAATTTCTCTTTCGAGATCTTCGTCACCACCTCTATACTATCCTTTCACCAAATTTTACATCTATGACCAATTGACAACAACACTCAAAATAATGGTATAACGTAAACTTATTCCTTCAATAAGGCTCACAAAAGTAATGTGAAAATAAAAGCAATGGAAATAAAAAGCAACAAAATTTGGAGTACAGAAACAACACATACCTTTGAATTGCTCATGTTTGAGCAGATTATAGCTCGCCAATGCAACTGTTCACACTGAAACGTAAACTATAAATGAATCAGCAGTCCAATAGAATTTAGTATGTAAATTTCATAACTGTAACACGAGTGCTCCACACAAAACTCTAGCAATTAGAAGATCACTGGAAAACTAAGGGTTTATATCTTAAGGAGCATCATAATCTTCAAAGCATAGATTTTTATAGTTTTCACCTGCATAAATTCACATTCTTTTTCATGTACTTTACTGTTTTCGTTATCCTATGATAAGAATTAATATAACATCTGTTACTACTCCTGAAAGGGTAACCTAAAATCAAATATCAATACCTAGAAACTCGTAAAATCCACGAAACATATTCAAAAACGCACTTCCAACATCCAGCAGCTAATCATGCTTGGGTAACGCCCCTAAAAACCGTAATGCAGCAATAAGAACGAAATCAATCCCGTCAAAAGACATAAACCCTAAAGTCCACATCAACATAAAGTAGGCGTCTTTATTTTTACAATCGCAAAGAAAACAGAAGATCAAACCACAAGAAGGGAGATTAATTACCAGGAATCTTGGTGGCAAGCTAAAAGCTTGCAATTGCGAGCACAGTGACAAATTAGAACGAAATCAACTGATGTAAACCACACTCAATCGTCCTACTTACACACGCAGATTCAATTAATTAAAAAAATTGAGAATAACACGCGGCAGGTGATGGAGATTGGCAATGAATTTTGGGGCAGGAATCTCGACTGGTCAATCGGATTGAGAAATTGAGGGAGGCGTGTGTTGTTCTGAAAACGGCTTGGGGGAGAAGAGAGCAGAGGAAGGTAGGGCAAACAACGAGGATTTAAGCCGTTGTGTTGTATCCATATATGAAAATAATCCATAATTAACGTTTAGAGAAAATTCAAATATCAAGCAAATAAAGTATAATTAGATATATCAAAGAGTAAATCTTTAAGATTTTTTACTAATAAAAACTATCTTTCGATATTATTATATTTAATTTCATAAATTATGGTAAAATTAATAATTTGAAAGATTAAACCTTTGTTTATATCTCAAATAATTTTATCTTACAACTTCCCCATAAAACATCATTACATTCATTACTGATTTTTGTATAGAAAAATAAATTAATTTAATAATTTGTATTTGTAAGGTTTTAAAACATGTAAATTAAGAATTTTGTCTATTATATTGGCTTGTTAAAAATATTATTTAAGTTTTTAAAGATAGGAAAAAACGTGGTAAATCGATATTTTGAAAGCTAAATTGTTTTGTAATTAATTATTTTAATTTTTTATATCTCCAATAATTTTATCTTACAAATACCCCATAAAACATCATTACATTCATTACTGAAATTTTTTATAGAAAAATAAATTAATTTAATAATTTGTATTTGTATGGTTTCGGAACATGTAAAATAAGAATTTTGGCTTGTTAAAAATATTATTTAAGTTTTTAACAATTAGAGAAAACGTGATAAACAATTTAGTCTATATTCATATCCTTATTCATGAAATTTTATGTAATCATTCATTGTGGTTTCATGCAAAATGCACTTGGCTCCCCACATTTTGTTACCCTATAGGTAACAAAAGTAATCAAATTCAACTCCAATTACTACAAACTATAAGGAATGATTCCAAAAACTTTCGTGAACAAGTATATGCATATGGACTAGATTCGTTTTCATTCCGTTTCCGATTCCGGAGTTAAAACCAATTTAACATTTGAATCAATTACTAATTTTCAAGATTATGTGAAAGAGTTTCAAGATTATGAATTTGAGTTCAAAGCTATGTTTTTATTTTTGGTGAGATTCCCCGTCGAAACAAATATAATAAGAAAACTAGTAAATAAAATAATAAGAAAATGGACAAGGCCCAATCAAGAAGAGAAAATGGGCCACATGGCCCACATATGACTAGGCTAAGTTCAATATGTATGCTTAAGATTATTTGGAAATCATAGGATATATTTGGTACTTAAAAGATTATTTAGAGGATAAAATAAACATCAATTTTTATATTTTAATTTAATGATCTCAAAATAAAATTTATAATATTTTCATTCAAAATCACTCATAAATCATAATCAACAATAATCTCATAATAATCTCGTGGAACACGTTTGGTAAAAGAAGATTATGAAGTTTTCGGAAATTATAGACTAATTTAAAGAGTGTGAAAAAATTCAACTTTCATCCCTCAATTTAATTATCATAACAATTCTTCCAATACCCAATAATAATATCTTCACCAAATAAACTCTTAGTTTCGACAACAAAAGAAGAAAATTATCTCGAGGTAAATATTATATTTTTGCATCGTTAATAGTCGCACGCCATGACTATTTTTTAGGTCTATTATTGATATGAATGTGGTTGTTGTGGTTTTTAATGAAACAATAATCCCATATCTTGTAATATGAGATTCTCCAAAACAACAACCGCATCTGCAATCTTAAACTAAAAATTCACACTATTTTCCGTAATAACCCAAAAGGTGAAGTCTTTTTCTGCAAATTTTCATTTTTTCAGATCAAAATCTTTGTTAATGTCACAATTTCCTCTTACATATGGAAGCTCCTTCTACTTCTCATCACATATGTTGCCTTCGTTTTCATATTTAAAGACGAATTGAATCGATGATATGGTGATTGATTGGTTATTAAACTTCATTTTCCCTTTGCCATTTTTGTGGTGCTTTTATTGTTTTCCTTTTCACGAGTTATGGTGATTGTTTGGTTTATTTAGGGTTTTGGGTCGTGTCATGTTTCGATATCACGATATGCAAATAAATGAGTATGAATCACTTGACAAAATATTTAACTTAGACTATAAGAATCCATGAAATTATATTGATATTAATCATCTTAATCAACTATGAGTACTAGTTTATAGTATATCTAAAAGTATTGTAAAATTTTAGTTTTAGAAATCCTCCTTTCTAATATTACGCTAAATAACAAGATTAATTATGACCGATTCTAGTTTTTTATTCCAATACGTTTTCTAATTCCAACATTATTCCACATTCATACCAAACCGGCTCTAATAATATGTCATTTTGATACATCCTTCTTAGGTTTTCATCGTCTGATATGTCATATTAATAACCAAAACGTATTTACATAATTACATAAGGCAACCCTCTATCTACACTTATTTGCATATTCAAATAGTACCAACGGGTCGTAGTTGAGCAAAAAAGTGAATTAATTGCCTGTTCCGTTTTTTGTCGCACGTAACTTCATAAGCACACGATAAATTCAATTTGAAAGCTTAAGATTGAATCTGGCCAACTAATGCACCCACCGTGTTACCCGCAAGGGTTAACCAATAGGTTTTCGTCACCACTCTCGGAATATCATAATGCAAAATCACAACCATCTCTCGACCCATAAAACAATTCTCACTAGAAATGTGAAAAATGAAAAGGCATATGGGAATAGTAAACATAATGTCTTATAAGATTGGTTTATGAGTATAGTAAACCACTTGAATATTCTCTTTAAAAATGCTAATTATCCAAAGTCCAAACTTAATATCAATAATTAAGGGAGCAAAAACCCTAATTTAATCCAGATTTGGTGATAATTGAATGTGGAATAGTGATAAAAAGGCAGGTAGGGATGGTGATGAGTCATGTGTCAGGCTATTATTCAATGTTAGAATGAAGACAACAACATGATTGTGAAAACTACCTAACTCTCCTTGTCTCTCATTCTAATATCTTGTGTCCTCTTTATTTACTCCTAAGTTTTTATACATGGTTTAGGATATGTGTTTGTTCATTGCATATATTTATATGCAAACATAAGTTAGGTCAATAGATAAGCACATATAAGTAAGAAGTGGATATCATGGTATTGAACTAAGAACAAGAATTTAATCTACAAAAGATACATCTAAGATCTAACCAATTGTTAATGATAATTATACTATTAGCTAATGGATAGATCTTGATAAACCCGGAATCGGGAAAGGCAAGAGATAAATCTCTGGCGATTTTTTCGGATTTGGACCCAAACGGTTTGTCGGTCCTGGTCCATGTCGTGCATTTTCCAATTACTCGAGTTAAGTTGTCTAATGAATTACCCCAAATATCCAATATGTAACACGGGTTGTTCAATTCACATTTAAGAACATTACTAATTACTATATAGTGAATTATCATATGACGACAAATTCTTAGGTGGAATATGACGACAAATATTAACCTTAAGACTAAAGCAAGCATCATACATGTCGCTCGTCTTAGTAATACGACCATATTACAAATGAAAATCTTTGTTGGTAAAGAAGAATATATGATTCTGCCAACATAGATGATTCTATCCCACCATCAAGTAACAACTTATATGTATTACGTATAGATGAAAATATTTGACGACAAGAGTTTCTCTTGCGGATTTTTTCACATCGGATACTAAACCTTAATTGAACGATGAAAGACAAATTTTTTCTTCTATTGATGAAAAGAAATAAAACCATATAAAAATATATATATGAACATCACAAAAAAAGTTTCAGAACGTTTGTATTAACTTCGATATTTTTTGTAGGCGTTTCAGGTATACAACCACAATACATGATTTCAATTATGTGATTTGAGTGTAGGTTCAACATGTACCACGAGATTCACATTAAAGTACATTACTAATTACTATATATAGGTGAATTATCATGTCGACAAGGCGACAAACTCTTAGGTGGAATATAAAGAAAAACATTAACCGTTAGATGAGCACCCTCCATGTCGTTCGCTTTAGTCATACGATCATATTACAAACGAAAATCTTTGTTGGTGAAACCTCAATCTGAGTCGTCTAATAATTTATCCCAAAACTCAAACATGTAACCCCGTTACGGGGTTGTTCAATTCAATTTAAGAACATTACTAATTACTATATACATATGGGTGAATTATCATATACCGGCAAACTCTTAGGTGAAATATGACGACAAATATTAACCTTAAGATTAAAGTGAACACCCTACGTGCCGTTTGCCTTACTCATACTGTCGTATTACAAATGAAAAGCTTTGTTAGTAAAAAAGAATATATGATCCTAAAACATAGATGATTCTATCCACCGTCGAGTAATAATTTATATGGGTTATTCCGTATAGATGAAAATCTTTGATGACAAGTTTTGGCGGTTTTTTCAGATCGGATACTAAACTTTAATTGAATCAAGTTTAGCGTTGGTACAAATGTAGTTATCTAGGCTCAACATGTACCAAGGGATTCACATTAAAGTACATTACTAATTACTATATATAGGTGAATTACCATATGCCGATAAGACAACAAACTCTTAGGTGGTATTCAAAGACAAACATTAACCGTTAGATGAACATCCTCCACGTAGTTCGCCTTATTCATACGATCATATTACAAACGAAAATCTTTGTTGGTAAAAAAAGATATATACCAATTTACCAACATAGATGATTCCATCTCACTATTAGCTAAGACCTTATATGGGTCATATATATATATATATATATATATATATATATATATATATATATATATATGAACCCACTGTTAAAAAGAAAAGAGAGTGCAGACACATGATCTTTTACTGCATGCAACTTTGAGGGTAAACAATAGAGGGAGACACAACAAAAGGAAAGCATACAATTGTCTGGATGTGAACAGTAGCTCAGCTAGACAATACAAAGTGATCTCTGCATCAATTACAAAGAAAAGAATGAAAGAACAAAAAAAGAAGAGAAAGAAAGCAAGTGGGAAAGATATGAATGAATTATACTCCATGAATTCTTATGAATATGTCTTTTGACACTTTGATAGCTAGCAAACATGGATTATGGCCTGTTGCCTGTGGGTACTTTCCTCAAGCCACAGAGAGAAAGAGAGAGAGAGAGTCCAGCAATGTATACTTTGTCTTCTTCTCCCACATTCCCTCCTGATCTCCACATGTTCAGACTTCCCCACCTTCAATAATTCAATAAATACAATCTGTATTTCCACTTATATTGGTTCTTTAATTTAGTTTTCTGACAATTTGTAATGAATAATCTCTCTCTATTGCTTCTATTTCAATTCAGTCATGCCAAATATGTCAAGCAAAGCTGCCTTTCTTGAAATTCTTTGCCTTGCATTACATTATTACTTCTTGAAAACCTAAATGTTAGACTTTTTTTGCACTTGTTCTTAGTTTTGATTCAAACTACTTCAAAAACAAGTTATGTGTTCAGAAACATGTGTGGGATTTGACCTAGCACATGACCAGATCGGATTGTAAACTACCCATAAACCCGAAAAAATTATCAATTAGTGGGTAGGGCTGATATATGAGACAAGCTTCTCGGACTCGGCTTGCGTTCGTCTCATCAGAAGCTCAGCTCGGGCTCGGCTCATTCGGGTAAATCTCGGCTCGTTCGGTTAAAATAACACTATATGAGCACTATTTTAGACGAGCTATTCGGGTTCGGCTTGGGCTCGACTCTTCAAAAGCTCGGCTCGTTTATAAACGAACGAGCCGAACTTGAGCATATATGCAAAGGCTCGGCTCGTATAACACCCCTATTAGTGGGTTAAAAACCCAAAAAAAATCATGGTTTTTTTTTCTTGTAAAACCTTACACCTAAAATGAGTACATTGGAGTTTAATTCCTTGGACCCATTTCATCACCAATCTCTTTAAGAGTATTAGATAGAAAAAGATAGTTAGGAAGATGTGAGGGTAATTTAGTAATTTCACACCAAACAACCTTATGAGCAATGTCAGTGACAGTTGTAAGCACTAAACCCCACAACTACAAAGGTAAAAAAAACTCTGAACAATCTCAATTAATATTCATCACAAATTCATTCTAATCCAAGAAGGGTTGTGGCAGAACCTCCATACCTTATGATCCATAGCTCCAATGGAGATTATCTTTCTCCTTTTCCTTTTTCTTCATCTCTTTTAATCTCTTCAGGGTCCCACTTCCAATAGGAAACACACAAATAGCATTCTAGCTTAGCCACATGCATACAATCAATGATTATTGTTTAGATTCTCTATCAAACACAAATGCTAGCTTACCTTTTAGACCCTCTTCATAGATTCATCTCTCTAGCTAGCTAGCTTCCATCTCAGCTCATCAATGGCGGTTTTGATTCTTTCAATCTTGTTTAGTCAATCTTGACCTTCACAAATATAGTAAGACAATCTTCACATGCTTGTCATATATTTCTGTACTTTTTCTTTGCATTGATCTTAAATTTGTGTGCTTTGAAGTCTTCTAGTTTTACATTGTGCAAATGCCTAAGAAGAAAAGCTGGTTCAATAGAATTAAAGATCTTATCTTTCCTACCACAAATGAAGATGATGAGAAAAAGGTACAATCTTTATAAGATCATATATTATCAAGAAAGAGGAAACTTTAATTTGAGTTAATATTCGAAATCTGACAAAATCTCCAGTTGAAGAAGACGAGGAAGAAGACGAGGACGAAGACGAAGACGAGATGGATACTCGGATGGATGAGGACCACAAAGAGGCCACCATCACTAGCTGCCCCATCAATGTCTGAACAAAGGACACAAAACAAAGCAATAAAAGAAGAACTCAATCAAGAATCTTATGCTCACATTGGCTTACCGACATCATCTACTTCGACGAGCCAATGTGAGCATAAGGAGGATGAATCTCAAGCTTCCGAGATTCGTCTAAGTCGTTCGCAGTTGTTACGACACGTTGAAGATCTTGCTGCAACTAAGATTCAAACTGCCTTTAGAGGCTTTTTGGTAATAAGTTTGATGTTAAGTGTTTGAGGTTGTTGTTGGATTGGATTTAGTATGACAAAATGATATGTTGTAGGCTAGGAAGGCTTTAAGAGCTTTGAAAGGTTTGGTACGACTTCAAGCTATAATCCGAGGAAGAGCCGTGAGACGACAAGCGGTGGCGACACTCAAGTCTTTGCAATCTATTGTGAGTATTCATTCACAAGTTTGCGCGACGAGGTGTCAAGGTGCCAAGAACAAGAGACAAGATGAAGATGTGCAAGAGTTTGTACATGATAGATTGAAGGTATACTATGATTTTGATACGAAGATCTAAATATGATTGATATGTCTTGAATGTCAGAAATGATGATATGTCTTGAATGTCACATTTTGCAGATTCAGTCGGGTTGTCTTTAGTTATGTACAATAAGAAACTTGAATAAAGTGATTTTGATATTGAGATCTAAATATAATTGATATGTCTTGAATGTCAGAAATGTTGATATGTGTTGAATGTCATAGTTTGCAGATTCAGTCGGGTTGTTCCCAGTTTTGCACAATAAGAAACTTGAATCAAGTGATTTTGATTGTCAAATTTGGTTTTGGATGCAGATGGAGCTAAGTAGCCAATATAGGAGGTGGGATGACAGGCTTGTAACAAAGGAGGAAGAGAATGCCATACTCTTGAGTAAGACTGGAGCTATGTTGAGAAGGCATAGGATTAAAGCGTATTCATTCAACCATCGGGTATGTTCTAGTTCTTTTCTACAAGGTTGAAAGATCGATTGAACCCACATTCTAACCGAGCTTACGAATGTGCTCATACTCAGCTTGTTTAGTAAGTGAGCAAGTCGAGCTTTTTTTATAAGTCAAGTCCGAGTAACTCGAGTAATATCACAATTCCATTGAAGATTGATTCTTTTAGTCATCATTAGGGTTGTTATTCAAGTCAAACGAGCCGTTTTTTGGTATGCTCATTTTCGGCTTGTTTAGAATCAAGTTCGAGTCGGACCCAAGTTTTAAACAACTTAAAAGTATGTTCATACTCGACTTGTTTAGTAAATATCTTGTTATGTTACTACTTGCAGCATTCCGCGGATCAGTTAGAAGAGGCAAGGAGAAACGGAAGACTAAGATCCTGGCTCGAGGAACACTCGGAAGATGACGTGCCAGAGAAAGAAGAAATTAAAATGGTTGACACGATAGGAGGGAAGCAAATGCGACCAAGAGAAACAACGGTAAGTGAATCCACGTCACCCGGTCCTAGGAGGCCATTACAACGTAGAAAACGTAGGCCACCAAATTCCATGTCGGATGACAAAATGAACGGTGAGCCAACATACATGGCTCCAACCGAGTCAACAAGGGCAAGGGCACGACCCACGAGTTGCTCGCCTAGGCTAAGGCCGATGCAACTCGATTGTTTCTCGGACGGGGACTCACCTTACAAGGCTAAGATCTCACCGATGTCTTCTATTAATAGTGAAAGGACTTGCACGGGTAGTGTTATTAGTGGGAAGTGTATTGTGAGGTCTAGTAAGGGTATTAAGCTCTCACCAAAACCTTATTTCGATTCCTAAGCGTACCCAAAATGTCCCAAACGAGGATTCGAGTTCTAATCCTATACGAATTTGAATCAAATGATACTAAGATGGATTGGAAGGTTTGATTTGGGATTGGAAATTGATTTTAATGTCAAATAGAAAGTTGATGATTATAGGTAGGTCCGTTATTTTCGGTCTGGTTCGGGTTTTCGGGTCGGGCCGATCCGGACCTAAAAGTTTAGGTACGGTGCTCGGTCCAGAAATCTCGATCCTGACAAATCTGGTCCGAACATTGTTTTTGTTATATAAAATAAAAGAAATAAATGATTTGCATTTATAAATTAAAATTATATTTTATTAAATATAGAATCCCGCTTTGTTCATGTTTGTTGACAATTTCAGTTCTACGAGATTTTATTATTATATGGACACTTGAAAATAAAGTTTTTTATATTTGATAAATAATTATTCTTAATGAGGAAATTTATGTTAATGTATACAAGATGAAAACTAAAAATCAATATTTGTATTTAAAAAAAGTAAAAGTTATTTATGCTCTAAACCGGTCCATTTGAATCAGATTGGACCAGTTTCGGACCGAACCTAGACTATACCGATTAGATCGGTCAAGTCGGGACCTATAAACACCCCTAATTATAAGTTTATATGATTGCTATAAACATATAAACAAGTAAACCCTAAGTTTGAAGTGCATATTTGAATATATATATATATATATATATATATATATATATATATATATATATATATATATATATATATATATATATATATATATATATATATAATTCAATAATATGACCCGGCCCAGATGTCAATACTATAAAACGGTCCAGCCCAATATTGTAGTTAGGGAATTTATATTTAGATTATATTTTATTTTTTTGGAAAAGTAGGATATATTTATTACCTATGTACGTGTTATATTAGAAAAACGAGAATATATCGGACGTAAATAGACTTTTTTTTATAGACTTTTGTTTTGTAAACTCCTTTAATTTTATTTTATATATAATTTTATCCTAGATAAAAGAATTAAGTTAAATTGAGATATATTTACTAAATGAGTTTATGTTATGTGTATTCTTAATACAGTAATAGTGGTAAAATCGTATGCAATGTTGCTAACAATGTAGTTACGAAAATAAGTGACATATTTTGCAATTTAACTCGTAAACTATTCGTCTTGTAATAACATGTTAAAGATTATATATGTGTACTCCTATGTCTCTAATATTTGTATTGAACCCATGAAGTATTCGAAATTCATGTACAACAATATTCCTAACTATATGATATTCAACATGTTACCGACTTAATTTTCTAACCATTGTCCGTGACATAAAAAGTAACGATAAAGTTATATTGTTTTTACGTTTTTTTAAGTAGTGTCAAAGTCCGATATAGACGGACCGGTAGAGTGGGGGTCGTGTGCATATGAGCGCACATGCGCATTAGGCTCAAGCCCAACACATAAACCCGGCGAGGTTCCATCCTCGGACCAATTGGCAATAGGAGGAGTAGCTCACCGACCTTATATACTAGGATCGGAGTGTTACGCTTGTCCACAGGTTAGGATCGCGAGCTGAATTGAGGCTAACCGCTTTGATACCATGTCAAAGTCCGATACAGACGGACCGATAGAGCGGGGTCTTGTGCATCCGAGCGGACAAGCGCGTTAGGCCCAAGCCCAACACATAAACTCGATGAGGTTCTATCCTAAAATCAATTGGCAATAAGAGTAACCCACCGACCAGGCTCGGAGTCCCCGTCTTTCGAAATGAGATCTTATTATCTCCAACAAGTGGGTTAAAGTTCAACACGTTCGAACCAAACACACGTAAACTCATTGAAATATCATCATAAAACGAATTGTTAATCGATATACTAGACCCGTAATCTATCAAATGTACGATCTTTAGAGCAAATAACACATGGGAAAAGGCAAATCACGCCTCAAAACGACAACTCAAAGACGTACCAATAATTGAAGGTTATGTTCTTAACTTATAAGAAGGTTTGGAAGTTCAACTTTTGCGGAAAGTGGTTCGTACGATGTAGTGTGTAGTGACTGTGAAGCTCTGTCATCTCCCCTCACATAGCATATTGTATGAACACAAGACTTTCTAGAACCAAATACATTGACCCATAAGAGGGTTACGAGTATATATCCTCGTCAATATTGTAGGATACAACTAGGGTTAAAGTTGTTTTACGAGGTTTAAAATGTGTTTATATTCGAATCGTTATAAAGTAAACGAGCATGAATTGAGCCTTTTCTGAGCCGAGTTCAAGTAGCTCGGATAATATATATCATCCTTATAGTATTTTATATTTTCGCCAAACGAACCGAGTTTTAGCTAAATGAGAGGGTTACGAGTATATATCCTCGTCAATATTGTAAGATACAACTAGGGTTAGAGTTGTTATACGAGTCGTTAAACATAAATTGTAAACGAGTTTTAAAATGTGTTCATATTCGAATCGTTATAGAATAAATGAGCCTGAATTGAGCCTTTTCCGAGCCGAGTTCAAGTAGCTCGGATAATATGTATCATCCTTATAGTATTTTATATTTTCGCCAAACGAGCCGAGTTTTAGCTAAATGAGTAGAGTATGAGTCTAAACTTTAAACGAGCTTTAATATGTGTTTGTATTTGGCTCGTTTATAATAGTGAACGAGTCTGAACCGAGCTTTTTCGAGCCTGAGTAGTTCATCCCGTATAAAACTCTAAATACAAATAATAGCCCAACTAGCTTGGTACACAAGAATTTCAATTGTTAAACCTTATATGGTTGCTCATAGGTTGTTATTCGCAACGAACATGCCGAGCTTTGACACACTCAGTCTCGGTTCGTTTATACATGAACCGATCATAAATTTTAAAATATAGTCATATTTGATTCGTTTAGTGAACGAGATCATACTAGCTCGATTATGTAACAACCCTACAATGTTTTTATAACGAACATGCTCATGCAAACAAGTCATACCTAAATTTTAACCGAGCTTAAAAATGTGTTCATATTCACCTCGTTTCAAAACTGAATGAGCTCGATACAATCAATTTCTAAATTAATTCATAATAGCTCGTCTCATATATCAGCCATATCGATAACACTATATATAGTGTGTTTTCTTCTAGATGGTATGCAATTAAAAATGTGTAAGTTGGTAAACTATACTATTACTAATGATAACCAAATAGACAAATGCAAGAGGAGTTTTGATTGGAGAATATGGAATTGAGCCTAACCAACCAATACATTGCACATGGCAAGTCTTATAGTAAAGAGATTTGGTCCACCTATTTAATGAATTGTCCATATTTTGGCATGTCAACATTTGTTTTCTATGACTTTTTTGTTCAAACTTATAGATATGTTGGAAGTCATCTCAAATCTCAATCAACTAAAACATCATAACTCAATTTTCCACTAGGAATTTTATTCTTACTCACTACTCACTACTACTTTACAAGAACCTATGTAGGGTAAACCCGAAACCCGAAAACCTGAAACACCAAAATCGAACTAAACCGAAAACCGAAAACCGAAAACCGAAACCGAAACCGATTGTCTTAATATTCGAGTTTTGACAAAGTTTAAACACGAGTTGAAATCGAAAATGGGTTGTACTAGTTGATCTTTGAATTTGTGGTGGAAATGTGGGAGAGATTGATCTAATGATCTTATGTTGGATTAATGATCTATAATAGACCCATGTATAATATTGTAAAAGTGGTCCAAACTTGATCCTTCAACTTCAATGCATGCTTTAGCTACGAATAAGACACATGAGAAGCTCGAAAGCATTAGGAAATCCAAAGCAAATCTTGGGTCAATGTAAAAACTATATGCTGCCACACACTTTTGTATCAATAGATAAGTACATCATTTTCAGTGCATTTGGTCATGGCTTATGGAATTGAGGCGTGTAAAGTTTACTTTTAATCTCTCTATACCGTTAAAAATCCAGTGGATTCAAAATCCTCCCCACGTCTCATCAAGTGAAACCGTCTGGCATGGTTGACACTTGATAACATGCCTTAAGGTCTAGCTAGTTCAATCGGACGGACTATCATTATCCATGTTAGCAATCAGTATCTTAAGTCCGACAAGTACCATGTTCAATTCCTAGGGTTTGAAGATCATGGGGTTTCGTCATACGTCGATCGATGCACATGCGCGTTGACCCCGGGCCCGACATAAGTTCGGTGAGACTTCATCCTAAAACAATTGACAATAGGAGGATCGGAGTATTCCACCAACAATATATACTAGGCCTGTTGTTACTTTATTATCGACACGAGGACAATTTAACCCCTCCACATATACACGTTTACATACAACACAAGCTTCGAATTACTAGATCGTCAAAATTTACCGAGATATGTTAATATACCATGATAGATCATACTATTTGCGAAATCACACACTTCCCGAATTATCGCAAGAGTCTTCATGATTTAGACCTTCAAGGACACTCGTGCCCTAGAGGAGGCAACTCGTGCACCTCGGACAACAGGACAGAGAGCTCGTGCACGATCTACAAAATATTGGCACATGATCATGTGCGGCACCGACTTTTATCCGCTTCAATTTAGGATTTTAATAGGTTTCGAGTACTATATAATAATTCTTTATATCCTAGTTGTAATCAAGTTTCTGGAACACTCTTCAATAAGGGGTTGATAGACGTACCGGAACACTCTTCATATGGAACTACTACGCTTCACATATGCGTACTTGATGATCCTATCAACTACGCACGCAAAGTGCGTAGTTGTGGTGACTATTAGAAATTTTTACCGGTACATTTAAAAATCACGTTCAATAATAGATAAATACCGTAAATACGTGTTTATTCTTGTTTATGAACGTGGTTGTTTTATCATTGATATATTTTAGTGTGCTTTTGGGAACCAACTTATGAGAGTTCATCCAATTTACAAAAAAAAAATGACTAAATGAGGGAAATAAGGCTCCTAAAATTTTACTTTTGCAAAGTGGGTTCCTAGTATAATTTAGGCCTGTAAAAAAATTAATTGCTGTATTTGTGGGCATCCCAAGAAAAGATGGATGGATGGATGGGCTGTCAAAAAAATTGAATATTAAATGACTTTGGTATTATTTGCAGAGAAGAAAGAGAAAACATTCATTCTCTTTGTAAAGAGAGAGAAAACAGATCTAGAAAGGAACGAAAGAGAAGAAGGAGAAATAGAGGATGAAAAGGAGATCCGCCGGAGTTTCAACGACAAGGAGCACTGTTTCGCCGCCAGGACATTTGGCCACCAAGCCGACACCGAAGGGTGAGCGAGAGATCTAGGGTTTCCTTCGAGCGGGAGAAGGGCAAGCGAGAGATCTAGGGTTTCGCCGTCAAGGTTGACACGAGGAGGGGCTACGCCACTGGTACCACAAAGCCGGCGCCCACTTCTCCTTTCTTTACCCTCTCCCTCCGGTGAAGCCGGCGCACTTCTTCTGAAGCCGGCGCACTCCTTCTTCGTCCGCTAAAGGCGGCGCCCACTTTCCCTTCATTTGCGCCCTAGTCTTCAACCTTACCCAAACCGCGCCCACTTCTCCTTTCTTTGCCCTCTTCTTCCTCCCCTGAAACCGCTTGGGAACGTTGTTTTAATGGCGGATCTCCCTTCCTTTTCTGCTCAGATTCCGGTGCCCTCTTACAGTCTAGGGTTTACGTAGGCTGTTATTGAAGCAGAGGAGCGTAGGATGGTCGGCGAGACTTCGATGGCGGATGAAGCTAGGGTTTCCGCTGATACTAGGGTTACCCAATTGTATGCATACGTAGTTACTTTTTGGGTATGATAATGTTCACTTATTTAGATTATATGAATATCTGTTGGAGTATATGATACGTGCTTACCCAAAAAATGCTTACCCAATTCCAATTATTTAGATTATATGGATATGGATATGTGTATATTAGTGTTGGAGTATATGAATATGTGCTTACCCAATTGTATGTTTACCCAAGTTCATTTATTTAGATTATATAGATATGTGTATATTAGTGTTGGAGTATATGGATACCCAAGAAGTTTGACATTACCCAGGAAGATGAGAAGTTTCAGATTATCCCGAAATACATTACCCAGGAATTTTGAGATTACCCAGAAATAGATTACCCAAGAAGTTTGACTGGTTTAGATTACCCCGAAATACATTACCCAGGAAGATGAGAAGTTTCAGGCTTTCAGCTTACCCCGGAATACATTACCCAGAAAGATGACAAGTTGGAGATTATCCATGGATACAAACAAACATTGCTTACCCACAAATAGAAAATGTAAACAAACACTGCTTACCCACAAATGGAACAAGAAGTTTCAGTGTTTTAGATTCACAAAAAACAAAAGATGAGAAGTTTCAGATTACCCACAAATACATTACCCAAGAAGTTTGAGATTACCCAGAAATAGGAACAAACACTGCTTACCCAGAAATAGAAGCTCAACAAGCAGTCCAGATTCCTGCGTTTCAATGGGAAGAAGAAAAGATCTGCATATGGATACCCAGATATAAATTTACGTTTGAAAGGAGGGAAGAAGAAGGGACAATGGAGGGAAGAAGATGGGCTGGCTGAATTGATTGGTCTATTTTCTGATTTTTTTTACATGTCACCCATCAAATCAGTCTAGATACCTATGTCCCTTACTTTTCTGATTTTTTCTATAATAGGAGCCCATTTTCTAAATGAAATTATGAGATGTCCAAAATTCAAACTCTACATTGTAAAAGGCCTACATTGTAAATTCAGCCAAAAAAAATTATAAGGTAAGGTTTGCGGTGGTGTTTGAAAGCCCAAACTTATAAAAGTTTGATTTTTTTCCCCCGAGAAGATTGGTGTAAAATAAACTTTTTTTTTTATTTATATACAAACTAGATCCTTCTCATAGAATAAATTAAAATAATTAATAATTAGTTTATATTCCTAATTTATATCCCACTATTCCTAATATATTGGTAAATCTTTAAATAAAGATTTACCAACTTTCCACAAACGATTGGTTATGACAAAGAAGACTCGAGATTTTGCGGCCATGACACTTCCTTGGTCTCCTCTTTGCTTTCTTACCTTCGGCGGCCACTAAAATTTGAAACTCGGTCGCCGGTGGGAGGGGGTCGGTGTAGAGGACGACGAAGGGGTCGGTGTAGAGGATGGTGAAACCCTTCGGCCAACCCTGCCAAAATCTACTAAAAACGCGCTTTTTAGTGACGCTTATGAAAAATTATAGCCTCATTCTAAATAAATTCATTCAATCAATTATTCAGCAAAAATATTAATTACCAATAAATTTCGACATCCACTTCAATAAACTATTCATTTTGACTTCATTTTCGGTTTC
This sequence comes from Fagopyrum esculentum, assembly GCA_033239045.1. NCBI lineage: Eukaryota > Viridiplantae > Streptophyta > Magnoliopsida > Caryophyllales > Polygonaceae > Fagopyrum > Fagopyrum esculentum. The sequence goes on along the minus strand of BSUD01000002.1, from coordinate 2,770,993 downwards.
GATATCCTTGATGCGGAAAAAAATAAATACAACTCGGTAATAAAAGTTGAAGTTTTTTTTTATCATAAATCAGGCTTTCAAGAGGCCATTAGATTACAAATAAAAAGACTGAAATTGAGGGTGATAACATTTGTGTTATTAAAGCGCCTCAAGGTTTGTGTAGTTGTTCGTGGGAGGTTGAGGTGATTATTTTCGACTCAAGACTGGATCTTCGGTTATTTGACGAAGTCCAGATCATACATTTTTTTGAGAAATCAACTGTGTTGCTGACCGATTGACCCATATCGGAACATCGACCCCAACACCAATTTTTCTGATGGTCCAGAACTTCGTGTTCACATCCGCAATTGTGCTTTAGGGTGAACTATCTCTAAAAGGTAGACCAACCTAACCCATTTCCGTATATCAACTTCTGAATGAATACTAACCGTCCAAAGATACAACTTGACATGTTTGGTTAGGTGACAACTCGCAAAGCCTCTCAAATTTCAATTGACTTTTGTATCATCGTAGGCATGCAAATTTCTCTAGAGAGGTGTAAAGGTGTCACACCATAGTAGATATAAGACAATTATCATATTATAATATCACTACTTTTGAATATATTTAACCTAAGTATTGCATAATGTGAATCATTTAGCATCCTTTGGATCATATAAAGCTAAGAAATGAAAGCTATTGTTGTCCAGAATCTAACCCCACGAATGTGAGGGACAAGAAGACATTGACGAAAGTGGAATGAGAGTGACTTAGGGAACAAGATAAGCGCACTTAGTTTTTCATTTTATGATTATATTCACTTAATCTCTAAGATTTTAAAGCATTTGTTTTGTCTACCAAACCCCTATCTTTTCCTTTTTGTTTTTCGTCTTGTTTGATTCGATATACTAAAGCGGTTTTCGTTTTCGTTGAATGCATATCCCGTATTCTCGTACCGTGAGATTTCACACATTCAGTTACAGACGCATTAGATTCGAGCTCGATAAATAAATTGGTGACGATAAGAGAAACAACTCACCGGTCTTATACTCAACTCTACTTATGTCATAGATTACATTGAGATATCTTTATGAATACTCCACTCCGCATTCTTGTAACATGAGGGTTTCACATGTTCAAACGCACATGCATTAGGTACTAATGTAATAAATAAATCTGATGAAATTTTACCCTAAATATAATTTTCGATAAGAGAAACAACTCATTAACCTTATACTCAACTCTATTTAGGGTTATACTTGATATGAGATATTGAAATATCTTTATCAATATTCTTTATTCTTGTAGAATTTCACGTGTTTAAGCGTACGTACATTATGTTCAAACCCAATACATATAATAATTTTAGACAATTCTTGATGGATCTAAGTAACAACACTTTGCTAAGTAGACTAGAGGCAATTAATATTTCCTTTTTTATAATTTCTATTTTTTTATTTCCATCTCTTGCTTTTCTTTATTACTTTTAGGGCCCGTTTGGTTCCAACTCCGGAAACGGAAACGGAATGGAAACGAATTTAGTCCATATGTATATCCATATTCATGAAATTCTATGGAATCATTCCTTGTTTTTACATGCAAAATGCACTTGTCTCCCCATATTTTGTTACCCTATAGGGTATCAAAAGTAATCAAATTCAACTTCAATTACTTCAAATCACAAGGAATGATTCCAACAACTTTCATGAATAAGGGAATACATATGGACTAGATTCGTTTCCATTCCGTTTCCGATTCCGGAGTTCAAACCAAACGAGCCCTTAGTGCTAATTAAGTTTTTTTTTGAAGGGTAGTGCTAATTAAGGTTGGTTAATCTCAATGGGGTGACAAGCCAAATTAATGGTCAATCTATTCGTGTCATTGTCCACTCATTCGTTGTCTTGTGGCCCTTCCCATTACAATTTAGCTAAGGTAAATTTCTAGATGGTCTAACCTATTGTTATGATGATAAGATAACATTGATTAAACCTAGTTTGATTATGTGCAATTAATTATAAAATATCAATATAGAAAAACTCTAAATCGAAAATCCGAATGTCTTTTCATATTATTTATCATGAACTTTGATTTCAAAGTAATAAATGAAAACTAAGAGCTGAGAGCGAAGAGTAACAAGTGACGGTGAAATAAGGAGAGAGTTTGATAGTGAAAAAACGACCATAAGGCAATGAGTGAGGAGCAATGTCAAATCAAAGAGCGACGATAATTAGGTAAGGTTAGGAATTTTGTAAAAACTTTGATTTGAAACGATCAAAATTGAAAACTTGAACACTATAAAATTGGGTCTGACGGTTCATGTCAGTCCGAAATTTCGACGCAGAATGGTACTGATATTGATACAAAATTTGCTACGGAACTCAGACTTCTACCATTGAAACAATATCTACGGAAGGCGGGGTTTAGCAATCGGCTACCAACGTCGAGAGAGAGAGGCCGGGTTGAATCTTGAACAAACCTAATAAAAGTTAGAAGAGAGCTCGTAATTTCTTAATTTTGGTCTACAATATATGTTTTGAACAATAAGGTTGACTTGTTTCTTTTTAGTATAGCTTGCTAATTGCTATGATGTTGTGATTGATTTGTTTAACACCACTAAACTATTTTAGCAAAGGCACGTGCATAGTTTACTTTTATTCATTGACTTAGGTACTACTTACTTTAATTCATAAGAAAGATTGTTATTTATTCAATAGTTTATGTCATTTAACTCGTCAGATAAATAAAATTTCCGGACATAGTAGGAGTGGGTGATCATGCGCCTTTCGGATACAATGGGAATGCACCCCATACTCATTAGAAACATATATGCAAAAACTCACAAAAAATAGAACGTTGCAGCAACGGTTACACGTTCTCAAAACCACGCCAAGTGTCCCCCATTTTGTACGGGAGGTGCACCGTCTCTTTGCCCGCATCACACACCCGTCTTCCAGTTCTTATGATCGTTTCATATTTTTTTTATCTGACCGAATTACATCACTCAAACAAAATTATGAGCAATATAAAATAATACAATTAACAAAATATATAAGACCCGTTTCGAACGATAAGCCAATGACTTAACTTTTTCTTGTTCTCCAATTTATTTTAGGATTATTTCGGATGGTGTCCCTATATTATTTACGTTTCTGGATTATGTCCTAAAAATTTTTAGTTTTATGGTACCCTTGAGTTTTAAATATTTATGGATTATACCCTCCTGCCATTCATAAATGAACATTTTGAAGGTAAAAAAATATAATTATTATTTGTTAGTTATTGTTAATAGTCGTTTTAAAGGTATAGATAATTTTTTGAATGAATAACTTATCTTATGTTAATTTATGAATGGTACAAGAGTATAATATGAGAAAGTCTAAAGCTTAAGGGCACGTCGGCAAACTGAAAACCCTTTGGACATAATTCGAAAAGGTCAAAAGTACTACACCATCCGAAATTTCCGTCATTTTAACAAAAATAAAAAAGCCTTATTCAACATAATTTCTCAACATATGACGGTCATAAATGTCGCAGCTTACAAAAACGAAAGTCGCATCCCAACTATTTTTTATATAATAATTATGAAATAAGGTTACAATTTTATTTATTTATTTTCTTTATTATCTCATCTCATATTCTCTCTAATATCTCTGTGTCAATAATTTGCGTTTATGAAATTAGAGTTTGGGTTTTTATTTTGAAATTTCAATAATGAAATATTTAAGCATATTAAAAATATATAAATAGTATTATTTATCAACAAACATAGACTAAAAACAATTAAAATATAACACAAAATACATAACAAAATCATGTTAAAAAAAAAGAGCCTTTGTATTTCAATATAAATAGGAGTTTATTTAACCAATTTTTTACCTCTTGATTTAATCCATAAAAAATACAACTTAATTAAAATCATGAAACTATTATGGTCAAAAGTGGCTATATATCATTTTGAGGTGATGGACACCTAAATTTGCACTTTGACTCTACTTGATAAACTTCCAAGTCTTCCATTAAACAACTTTTGTAAAAGCAATGTCAATATGTGCATGTCGACGTTAGGAGTGCACAAAACCCACCCGGGTTATAATATATAGTGTCAATATGTGACATGTGTTCCTACTTCGGTTAATCTATCATATTATTGGTAGACATGATAAATGTGGGCCGGTCCTTCCGCCTTTCCGGAAAAATGAACGAGTATGACAAAAAGAAAAAGTTTCAACGGTCTGCTAGTTCGGTCCGGATGAATACGTGTAAGGGCATAGGCCCGAACGGGCCCGAAGCCTGACTCGAAAGGTTGCTTTAATATATTTTCTTAAAACCTAAATTGATAAAATATATAGTAGATATAGAAGTGGATATGGAATTTAAACCTAATTAAGGTTCAATGTCTATAAGTCCTACAATCATTGACAACTTTGATTTATATGTAATAATTTTAACTATTTTATATTAATATGGTTTTTTTTTTTTTCAAAAAAATAAAAATACGGTATTCGCCGGTCTAAACCCCAACTCGTCGAATGGACCCTTTATTTATAGTCGGGAGCTAATAGAAATAGAGGATGGCGTCGGATCAATGGCAACATAAAACCTAAACTCGTTCTCTTGTCTCGGGAGAAAAGAGTGAATGATATACATCATCTTTTTTAACTTAGTGTCTAAATGTCAATATCGTTAATAAAAAGTCAAACAACTAAACCATACAAATAATTAAAAAAAAAAAAACGAATCACGTGAATCTAATCCAAACCCTTCTTATCATTCGTCTAGACCGTCTATGCAACCCTAATTCGTCGAAATTACACAATATATATTAGCTTAAACATGTACAAATAACGTCGGCCACACCAAAAGAGTCACGCGTGATATAACATAAATAGTGTATGAAACATAAAAACTCATTATTTGTGAAATGTGGTAAAAGACCTAATCTTCATAAACATGTAGTCAAATAAAGAGACCGACCACCTTAAACAACTCACAATTAAACCAAAATGGTAATAATAATGCTAAACTTTATTATAATTATATATGAAGGGGGTCCCACATGGATCCCAATCTAGTGGTAGCTAATCAATGTTGTTACTTGGATACCCTGTCGAGTGTTGGGACCCACGTGGGCTCCAATCCTTTCTTATTGCGACACGTATACAACTGTCACCACTTGGCTTCGTGGGCGGCTTATGTGGGACATACCTTGCAACCTGTCACCAATATGGTAAAAAAGAAATGTACTTTTATTCAATCGTGGGTTAAAATTTTAACTAAAAGGATCGATAATTAGGGCCGTTTGGTTTTATCATCGAAAACGGAATGAAAACGAATCTAATCCATATAAATATCTATATACATCAAACTTTTTGGAATTATTCTTTGTAATTTGAACTAGTTGGAGTATTATTTGATTAGTTTTAATATCCTATAGAGTAACAAAATGGTGAAAAACACATGCATTTTACATGAAACTCATGGAATGATTCCAAAAAAATTCATGAACAAGACATGCATATGGACTAGATTCATTTCCATTCCGTTTCCGTTTCCAGAGTTTCAACCAAACGGGGGGTTAGTTGATCTAGTGGTTGTGGTGCTGCACTTCGTAGGTGTTAGCCTGGAGATTCGAGTTTGAGTTCGAATTCTGGGTTGAACCGAAATTCTAGTCTCATGTCTATATTTTTTAGAATTTCGGACCGGACCCAAAACGCATAATCCCCGGTCTGGACTTTTGAAAATTCCGGTCCTCCGGCACAGACTGGACCATAACATTCGGTATGGTGTGGAGTGGTTGAACATCCCTAGTGCCCTTGTAATTTAGACTTTTATGTCAAGGGTTTTGATTTCCGAATGACGTATCTATGGTTCATAAATTTCAGAAATATACCCTTTTACCATCGTAAATTAAGGAGGAAAAGAAGATAATTATCGTACATTATTTATTACTAAAATTCATTTTAAATATATAGATAACTTGATGGAAGGTTCTATTTCAAAAAATTATAAATTTCAAGGATATCATCTTAGAACTGAAAAAGGCATAAATAATCCGAAAAAGTCTAAACTTTAAAGTAAATGGACACTATTAAGCATTTTTCCTATTGATAAATTTTCTTTTATGAACTTTTATTTCATCAAAAAACAAGTCGAAAAACATGTTTTTTTTGTCAAAACATGAGTCACATGACTAAAGCTAAAAAAAACTGTTGTCATAAGATGAGCATGTTAGATGAAAAAAACAAACCTAAAAAAGGACCCAACAAACATGAATCCACTTGGAATTAAGAGACAAATGAGGGGATACTTGAAATTTGGGTGGTCTAGACCGGATTTTCCGGTTTTCGGTCTTCCTTTTTAAATTTTCGGGTCCGGTCTAGTGTAGAATCCTTATGGACCGATCATTTAAAACAGAAAAAGGTCCAAAACCTATTACCAACCGAAATTCAAACTTGTTGGTCCATCCGGTTCAAGATCAGCCTGGATCGGTTTAGGTCTGGTCCAAAACCTATTACCAAACGAAATTCAGACTCGTTGGTCCATCCGGTTCAAGATCAACCCGGATCGGTGTAGGTCCGGTCCAAAACCTATTACCAAAAGAAATTCAGACTCGTTGGTCCATCCGGTTCAAGATCAGCCCGGATTGGTCTAGGTCCGGTCCAATCGGTCCAAGTCTAGATTTGAACCGATGAACAGTCCTACATGCAATGTAAGCAGCATGAACAATAGGCAAAGTTCAATGAATGCAAATCATTTATACAAAAAACAATTCAAATGTTGCATCTTACTATCACAACTTTTAAGGCATTGACAAATATTTTTGTAGTCATAAGAACAAGGAAATCTTAACAATATGATAGAATCCACTTAATGAGGAACAATGTAATGTCTATTTCACACAACAAAACAAATAGTAACAATAATAAACTAATACAACTAGTAAAAAGCAAAGCAATAAAGGGATCATCAACTATCATACCTCTCTATATTTGGCTCCTTGTAGCTTAGACACATTAATCATCATGCTTCATAACATTGTCTTTATTTGCAGCTGAAAAGGACCTAACTCAGACCTAAAAGAAAAGAACTTCACATGCACCAAGCTTCATGTACAAATAACTATGATGTGTCGCATAGACAGCATCCTTGTGCTCTCAACAACAATGCATATACGTAGATCGTACCGTTTTCGTAGAAGTTGACAAGAAAGTTTGAAGACCACTGTCAGAATTCATGAACAAAACAAAGATTCCTACTCTTCTGTAGAAAACAAGTTCAATCAAATAACTAATGAAGTGCATATTGCAACAAAGCGAAAACGATAGAATCCAAATTTCTGATATTGATATGTCCTTCATGCAATTGAGTTTCAAAGATTCAGCTAAGATAGTGCTCTGATTATGCATGTGAAATTTACTGTAAAACAAACTTACTGTAAAACAAAATGAATGTATAAGTAGGGAAAGTGCTCACAGGTTGTTGTTGATGTGGAAAAGCAGTGGACGTGGTTGCAACTGTGGGGAAAAAGTGCAAGAAGATTTGGAGAAATCTTTGCATCCTTTACTCGTGTCGAATTCGGCATATCTGTTGGCTTGCAACACTAGAAAGAGGGAACTGAAAAGAAAAATCCTGAAAGACAACACTTTCCTCATTAACCCAAAGTTAGGCAGTCTCCTACTATTTGCTTTCACCAAAGATATTTAAATAACCGTCTTCGCCTCTCATTCTCCCGGGCACCAATGCTTTGTCTTGCTTCTTTCTCCCAACAAGAAAAAGCTACACTCATAAAAAAAAATCACCTTTGCTTTCTTCTTTCTCATCTAGCAAAAATATGAAGCTTAGTAGTGTAGTTGTCATAGAAATCTGTCTTATGATTTGCTTCATAAGCAATCTTTCAACTCTTTGTTCCTCGAGTTTCCTTCTTCCTTCACTAGACAGAATTCCTTTAGATGGGTATTTCATCTTTGATGAACTTCATCAAGTAGCCAAAGATTTCGGGAATCTTTACCAGCTGCAACCGAGGGCAATCCTGTATCCAGGATCAGTTTCAGACATTGCCACAACTGTAAAGTATGTTTGGCAAATGGGGCTGAATTCAGAGCTAACGGTTGCAGCCAGAGGGAACGGTCACTCGCTCCAAGGCCAAGCGCAAGCTCACCAAGGGATCGTGATCAAGATGGAATCCCTCAAAAGGAATGAGCTGATCAAAGTACACCCGAATGGTCAGTTTCCGTATGTGGACGTTTCTGCTGGCGAATTGTGGATAAACATTCTGCAAGAATGTTTGAAATTTGGTTTGACACCAAAATCTTGGACTGACTACTTGCACCTCACAGTTGGAGGCACTTTGTCCAATGCTGGGATTAGCGGGCAGGCGTTTCGACATGGCCCTCAAATCAGTAATGTCCATCAACTAGAGGTTGTCACAGGTTGGTACCTATAAGATAATTTCAAATTGATTTCCTTTAATTTGCAAGTAAATCACCCTTCCATGAATGTTAAGCTTCTCAGAGGCACATTGTCAGCTAGAAACCTGCAAGATAGATGAGGGGAGAAAATAATAGTAGTAACGTAATAGATGGTAACTTTTTCGCATGTGAAATGAACAAGTACAAAGACTTTTGGACATTTCTGCATCAGTAATTTTCATCTTTTTGAAACATTAACCTCAAAGTTTTTTTTACAGGAATAGGAGAGGTAATGAACTGCTCAAACGAACAAAATACCGAGCTCTTCCACAGTGTTCTCGGAGGATTAGGGCAGTTTGGAATCATAACCCGAGCCAGAATCTCACTTGAACCAGCACTGGAAATGGTAAAAGTACAAAATTCAGTTAAAATTAGGCAGTTCATATTTCCGAGTAACTAAACACCTTGATGTTATTGTGATCAGGTAAAATGGATCAGAGTCCTGTACTCGGACTTTGACACATTTACAAAAGACCAGGAACATCTCATTTCTACAAAAAACACATTCGACTATGTCGAAGGCTTTGTTATAATAAACCGGACGGGGCTCCTGAACAACTGGAGATATTCTTTCAACCCACAAGATCCTGTTCAGGCAAGCCACTTCAAGTCAGATGGGAAAATTTTGTTCTGCCTAGAAGTGGCCAAATATTTTAAAACGGGGGAGATTGATCTCGCAAACCAGGTAATATGTAATGCTAAATATCTTACTAAAATTTCAACAAGTTCATAAGCAAGTTATAAAAAGACCCTAAATTATATTTTGATGCAGGAAACTGAAAGCTTATTGTCTCAGTTAAGCTACATCTCGTCCACACTCTTTGTATCAGAAGTTCCATACACAGACTTCCTGGACAGAGTTCATGTCTCCGAGATCAAATTACGTTCAAAGGGATTGTGGGAAGTGCCACACCCATGGCTAAATCTCCTTATACCAAGAAGCAAAATACACAAATTCGCGAAAGGAGTATTTGGCGATATTGTGACAGACACCAGCAATGGCCCTATTCTAATCTACCCAGTTAACAGATCAAAGTAAACTTCTAATGCAAATAATCAAGTCCAATTTTCTCTACTTATGTTCTAAAAAGTACACAATAAATATATGTCACTATTTGCAGGTGGGATAACAGAACTTCGGTGGTGATTCCAGAGGAAGATATATTTTATCTAGTGGCTTTCCTCACATCTGCGGTTCGTACTTCCACGGGATCTGATGGGCTAGACTATATCTTGACCCAAAACAAAAGAATTCTAGATTTCTGCCAAACAACCGGCATTGGAGCTAGGCAATATCTTCCTCACTATCCAACACAAGAAGAATGGAAAGCCCACTTTGGGCCACGTTGGGAAGCCTTCAAACAAAGAAAAGCAACCTATGATCCCCTGGCAATCCTTGCACCAGGCCAGAGAATATTTCAAAAGGCAATATCCTTCTCTTGACATTAGGTGGTAAAAAGAAGGAACATTGATTTGACATAAAAGAGGAGGTTCACTGGATGAAAAGAGAACCGATAGATGCCATGCCAAGTAAGCCAGTGGATAGGTTAAAATTAAAACATAAATCATGGTGTTTCCTAGGAAATTTTAACCATGACATAAAAGGCCATGACAATTGTTTCCTAATCTTTGTAATTGTAATGCATAGCGCATGAAATATTTGCAAGTGAATGCATAAGATTCTCGATGCACATTTAACTCAAAATCACTGAATTATACAAGTAACTCATTCCATATAACTGATCTAGTTCGGCAATAGATCATTATATCTTAGGGTAGAAACAGAGAGAGCAAGATCAATCATATAAATCCGAGTAAGGTTCATCCTAAGAACCAATTGCAAGTGGAGGTGCCAACTCGACACGTTTATGACAAATGAACAGCCTAAAAACAAGAATTGGTAGCAAATAATTTATTTAAATTATACTAATTCTGAGCTTTCTAATAAGCATCAGTAATAGTGGGACAAATAATGTAGAATTTATACCAACTCTGGTACGAAATTTATACAACCCGGTAGCATTTCATAGCATAAAAAAGTTAGAAATATATGTTTAGTTAGTTTAGTTTTGGTCATGGTATTTCTAGACGCTCATGAAGTAAAATATATCAAAATGACACCAAGAGAAGAGAGCTAAACTGCTAAAAGCACAAAAACTAAAAGGACGTGAGACCCCTAGAATATTCTTGAAGGATATTCTTGCCTATTCTACCAAAAAATAATAGATATCCTTGCATAAGCTGGATTCTCCAAGCTAATGAAAATCTTGAGTTTTGTCATGCTAGCTTAGCAAATATATACACATAAGCAGCATACATCTGTTTAGTTACAATGCTTTATGATGTCTTGTGCATTTTTTGATCTGTTAAGGCTAACAGCCAAGTAGAAAACAAAGCAAATTGGCCCTTCGCTGCATCAAATAAAGATGAAAATTACAATCTGATGATTCTAAATTTCTCAACCTGTATAATTTGACTCGTGAACAAGTTGTCAGGGAATCTCATGCCAACCCCCTACCCCGCCTCTCAAGATACCGGAAGGGTTCGATTCCTGTATTCCCGACACCGAGCATTATCAGTGTCTGCAGCAAATGCATATGCATGAACAGCATAGATGTCATGAACACCTATAAAAGCACAGCTGACATAATGGAGGATGTCCATCCATCTTATAGAAGATTCATCTTTTCTTCCAACTACTGCTTGAGAAGACATTGTCGGTGACAATAGTATGCATCTTTAAATGATGAATATTGGAAAGGTATAAAAGAAACTGAAACAGCTATAACTTTAACAGCATGGCACCTTTGAGTAGAATCCATTGTCAAAATGCAAATTGAACAAAAGGCGAATCTAGATACAATGATTGATTGTAGAAATGGCTCTGTGGTCAGAATGAAATCTTCATGCATATCAATTTTAGCTTATCCCTGGGGGTGAAGCCAGAAAAGATGCTTGGGGAAGCCAATAGTTTTTAGTCATGGTGGAGCTTAAAACCATAAGACAAACGATTGATCAGAGCACTAGTTTTCTGAGTAGGTGTTTCCACGACATGAGCTCAGAAAACACTAAAAGAATATTGAAACTTTGAGAAAGACTGCAGAATATAATCTTCAAAGAAATAATTATTAGAAACACAGTAATCATGACAATTGACATCCATGTGACTCGAAAGCCTGAAATAGCTTTAAACCAAAGGAAATTAAACGAGCTATGTAACTTCGAGAGTTTAATATCCTGAAGGCAGTTGATAGAGTATAAAATAAGAAAACTAACACAAGGACATTTATCACACACAAAGTCAGCTTAACACACAAGAATAGGCACAATCACATTATGATGATCTAGCTGAGATATAATTCTCACAGGCACAGCCCTTACGGCTTTCACTAAGAAAACATGGTCCTTCCTTCTAGTTTAATCCTCTTAATTCTTTACTAGCACATCTTTTATCCTAACAGCATTGCAGATCAAAGCTTTGGCTTTAGACATCATGTATACATGAATAAACTTCTCCAACTATTTTTGGAGGTTCCTCTATTTTATGATAGAAAAAGTTGTGCCACGAATAAATGTTATGCAAACTATGGACGATTTAGAATGAAGTCAATGCTCATTACTTCTTGTTACTTTCTCCACGAATCAGCCATGTCTCATCAGTTCTTCAACCTAGGTTACACCTAATGGTATGCTCAAGAGATAAAGACGACAGCAACTTATTCAGTTTTCTTTCTTATGATAGTAATGACACAAGAAGAACCGAACAATTCGTGATTATTATTTTTACAAGCTAATCCCACATGTAAAGCTGGTATTAGAGTTCAAGGGGAACTGTGTCCTAAATCATAATGATTAAAACAAATTACAACTTGACATAGCAACCCTGCAAAACAATTCATTAGCTAGAAGCAAAACCAACCAAAGAGAAAGAAGGTTTGCGGGGTTATCTGAACTCTAAACAGATATGGGCACTTCCCATTCAGCCACACACAGAAACTTTACTATAAATGGAACATATCCAACATGGATGCATCCAATCATTGGTTATGGTTAAAGAAGGCAAAGCACTTTGGATGGTCTACCAACTTTCATTGGAAAAAATAATAATAAAGTTTAAAAAGTAAATGTAGGACCTTCTTCCACTACATTAGTCTAAAAGCAGGTTCTTACCCATAATCAAACTTCGGGAAAAGTCTGTACAGCTAATCAACTGCATCCATATCACCTTCGTATATCCTACAATCCATAATCACAACTATATACTTGATCAATCGCATATAATGCAATCCCCTATAGGTTATCCTTCCTGGTTTGTTACAAATTTCATTTGATTAATCCATAGATTCTTCCCCTATTGGGTATTCAGCTTGAAATTCACAAATTTCAATTGGTTAATCAATCGATTTCAAAACCTAATTGTGACTTCACAGAATTGTTAGCAACTTGATGGTAGATTCTTTTGGAAACGATCACGCCCACATCCGAATTAAATTAATTTTGATCACTGTCAGATTTTTTTGGAAACAGATTTTGCATGTTGGCGGCAAAACAAGAGCCATAATAGAGATAGCAAGAGAAAACATTGAAAAGCAATCGCAATCTCATAGTGTTCGCCGTGGAAGAGGGGGAGATAAGAATGACCTGCGATGCGACCGCATTACAAAATGGGATACAAAGCGAACGGAAATTGAAAGACTGGAGACGACATACACACGGAGACGGGTAGAGATGACAACCTTTATGTTCACCTGAAAACGGGTTTGAATGATGAGGCCAACGATGGGTCGGGTTGATGAGCAATGTGCGAGGGGTTCGAGTCGAAATCGAGTAACTTGTCTCGTAAACAAATATAATTAAAGACTAATCAATTTATTCTAGTTTTTGTTTTTAGGAAATAGAGTCGGTGATTTCCGACAAATCTTGACGCACTTTATATTAATGGGTAAAAGGCTAAGGAGTTCTCACGCGGGGTAGTACAACCGCTTACATTTGCATTCAAAATATTCCTTTCGAGAAGGGTCAATCAATACAATAAAACTTGTGGAAAAACTAAAAGTAAAAGAAGAAAGGTAATCCACAACATTCTTCGTCTCGTGAAAGGCATGATGGAGCCGATGATCCAATCATTTTTAATAAAGTCGTGACATTTACTAACCAAACTAGCGAGGGTATGTCGACAAGGAAGAGTTTTACCTAAGATATTGATAGCCAAAAGTGAGTCAGATTCCAAAATTACATTACGACAAACACTATCCAAGCAATTTTGAGCCCATGGTATATGCCTCATAATTCCGTCGTCGGGACAATACATATACCAACATTCACAACAAATCCTTATAACCACTCTCCCACATTATTCCTAACAACACCTGTAACAAAAGCATGGCCATCTCCACGCACCAAACCATAAGTATTAATATTAGTAGCACCAACCGGTGGTGGCTCCCATCTCACATGAATCTCGAGCGGGGTAACGTTGTATTGACCAATCTTGTTCTTGTTCCAACCACGAACGCACTCAACAACCATATCCGCAACCAGAATATGCCTTTCCCCACAATTGTTAATATTGTTGAAAGCTTTCTCGTTACGTAATTTTCCAAGTACGCCATATACCTACAACAAATATTTCACTGCACACATTTATGACTAAATTTATATGTGCAAAGGAAGTTACTTCTAATCCAGTAAGGGATGGATTGATCGAATAAACCTTCCACCCTCTCCATGTTACTTCTAAGCGCAGCGGTCCACAAAGGTGATGTGTCCACTCTTCATTAGACAACACACCCCACGCGTAATCCATCCCCTTCTTCTTCTTCTTTTCATCTTCTTGTCTCTTTTCCCTCTATTCCTTAGTCTAGCATAGCTTTCCTTAGGTTTTGATCCTATTCCAGCCATGTTTGGCTTGTGCTGATATATGTATATGTATGTGATACATGCATGTTGTTGTTGGAGTGAAGAAGGGTAGAGAACCGAAGGAAGAAGTGAAGAAAGGAGTTGAGTGGTGTCTTCTGCACACCAGCCGCCCCTGCGCCGGCCAGAGAACTGCCCCTACGCCACCTCCTAGCCGCCCCTGCGGCCACCTGCACCAGCTTGGTGTTTCACTTGGTTCTGCAGGTGTGTGTTGCTTCTAGGCCTTCCTTAGGGTGCCTTTGTTCCCTCCTTTCCTAGTGTGAGTGCTTAGGAGCATGCTAGATGTGTGAGGTTGAGTTTTGATGATGGTTATGATCGGTTTATGCCTTGTATGGCTCTTGAGGTTCTATGGGTCGTGAGTAAGGTTGAGGTTGATCCTTTGGATCCCTTTGGGTCTAGGTGTGACCCTTGTGTTGTTGGGAGTTTGATATATCTCTTTGTGCCTGTTTATAGGTTGTGTTGTCCCTCCAGTGTAGAGGTGATCTTGGTTGAGTTGTGATCGAGGTTGAGAAACTATCAAGTATGTAAACATTGATATGATGTTCAACATATCAAGAAGACGCGCAGCTAAATCAGTGTTATATTTTATTGTCAAAATTCATTGAAATACGCACTTGAAATAATGTTTATGCAAGTTAAAATTGAAGTTTGTTAAATTGCAAAGTCTTAATATCCTACTTTCATGTCTAGGAACTACATTAATCTTTCAAATGCAGATTTATCCTCCATTAATAATTTATAGTTATATAAGATATGAAAGATTCATTTCTAATTAGGCAACATTAGTCACGTCCTCATTACAATTTTTCAACTCTGCTTGTGTATTTTGGTACACAATCGGTCCCAAGCCCGAATAAAGGAGGAGATAAATCTTGTTATGAGTTATTGCATTTATTCAAATATTTCATTTCTTGTGTACATGCATATTTTACGCTCAAGCTAAAGAAAACACGGAAATAGCTCACATGGATCTACCCTAAATTTCTTGATTTGGTCTTGGAATAGTTACAATGCATGGACTTGTCTTATACTTGTTTTAAAATCCTACGTTTTTGTACTATGTTGTTTTCATGCAAAAATGACAACAAGCACATCAACAACTATGGCTAGAGCTGATACTATTCGGGTTCGGGCCGGATCCGGTCCGGGCTTTTTCAAAAATTTTGTCCGGATGTCCGGGCCGGATTCCGGGCTTCTAGTCATATCCGTACCCGTCCGTATGTCCGGGCCGGGCTGTCCGCCGGGTACCCGGATTCAATGTTCAAGGGGAAGACTTGTGATATGCCCCATTTCGTTTTTTTTCTATTAACAAAAGCTATACAGTCGATAATCCAATATATCAGATTTACACAAACTAAAACACAAACTAGCATCAACAAGATTCCAATCCAATATATCAGATTTACACATAAACAAAAACACAAACTAGCATCAACATCAACAAGATTCCTAGAACTATAAACAAGAACATTAAAGTACAAGTACAAGCTCAAGGATGATTGAAGCTTTTTATCCCGATTCAAAGAAAATCCAATCTGTAGAAGAGAGTTTCAAAATATAGAGGAGAAGAGATATGCAAATAGAACATGAAGAGCTTTGTAGAGGAGAGCCTGAAGTTAAAGGACTAGACCCGATTCACGATTCAAAGTCGAAGAGATGTTGAGGGCGACGACCAAATCTCGAATCGGAGGCCGAGGAGGGCGACTGCCAAATCTCGAATCGGAGCCGGCGCTAAGGGCAACAACCAAATCGGAGGCTGAGGAGGGTGACGTTGAGGCCGAGGAGAGACACCATGAAGAGACGGCGATGAGAATTAGGGCTGTTCAGCAGGGAGATTGAGGAGCGAGGAGAGACGCCGACGCCGAGGAGAGACGCAAATACGAGTTAGGGATGTTCACTGCTCTGCGGGGAGATTCAAATTGGTTTCGTTTGTGAGAGAAGAAGGTCGTTTGTGAGAGAAGAAGGCCGCCGCTTGGGTGAGGTAATGAGCGGGTGAAGTGAAGACTAGGGTTTACTAATGTATATATATATATATATAATTCGGGCCGGGCACGCAACCCGACCGGGCTTTGCTCTATGACCGGATCCGGCCCGGATGTTTGGCCGGGCCGGGATTTTAGGCCCGGTCGGGCTTTTCCTCTTGTCCATACCCTCCCGTTTTTGCGGGCGGTCGGGCCGGGCCGGGGTTCTATCAGCTCTAACTATGGCCAATGTCATTATCTTAATCTGAGCACTCAATAATTAATCATACAACACAATGTTTAATTAAGTATTTTTTAAACAACAACAACCTTTTTTTCCTAAATTTACACCAAATACATTTAATTGATATTGGGGAAATAGGTATGAACTGTGAACTGTTAAAATGAATGATCATCCTTTTCAAATGATATACTTCTCAATCTAGCCAAACTTGGCTTCATCGAGAGAATGAACTAAACCATCATTCGTGTCGTCTTTCTACACCGACCCCAGGGATTTCGTAACCAATATACAAAAGCCGGTCATAATCGAGAACTATGATCGCCCTTCGACTCCATCCCCGGAATTATCCTGTTGTCCTCACGTCTTAACTTGGTAAACATGCTTGACTTGAACACTTGATGCTTCTTGGTGCCTATATGGCATCCCACCGCTTCCTCCGGGTCCTCGGTTAACCCACTTGACCGGAGGTGATGGAAGGGCGTTGTGGTTTGGTTGATTCGTATAGAAACTTCCATTTGGAGCTCTGGGTCTATGGTGAGATCGGGTTCTTGGCTCTTCAAGTCCAAGAGTGTTCATGAAAGCTGTAAGAATATGATAGTTATTTGGCCTTTTGTTTCGTGGGTCATAATGAACGTGTCTAGGGCCATTCAACATCCCTCTAGGACCGTATATGCACAATAGGTCTTACTATGTAGCCACTTGTTGTTGCACCTTTGCATGGATATGGTTCTAAAGGTAGGAGATGATAGTTACTGTGACATGTCTTCACCACAAACCAATGCCTCTAGATAGACCATTGGACCCAATGTTGATGTCTTCCACAAAGCCAATTTGCGCATAACGACCTATTGGACAGATTTATGAATTTTTGCTTCCATTATAAACACCACATCGGGGCAATATTCCAAGACCATTCCCGAGAGCTCGAACTGTTGGGCCATTGCCCAAACCTATACAATTCCACAAAAAGAGTTTCATTGGTGTTCGCAAACGTACATGATCGTCAACCATGTTCGCTACTTTGGGTTTAGAAGAAACAATAGAGTCCCTTAGGCGTTTGCTTTTACAAAAAGGGTTCATTGAGACCTCACTTGAGAAAGAACATCAACTTTACGTTGCGTGGGACTTTGGTATAATATTGAGCACACAAACGCACAAACACAAGCATGTGTTACATAAACAACAAAGAATTACTAATGATTCGATGTAAACAATATATCATACACATAAGATAACATACACATATTGTGTATCGATCCTAACTTGTGTACACAAGTGTGTCAGCAACATAAGATACATAAATATAACGTGAATTGTAAGCAATACTTAGGTACATAAGCATAGGGTGAGTTGTAAACATAATTCAGGTATGTAAGCATATCAAATACATAATTAAGAAAATATGTGATATAATGGTACACAATATATCATAATACAATTACCTTATTGGATGTACCACCATCCATTTCATGGTACCCGCATCTTTTAAAGCTTCGAAGCTATGAACTTTGTTTGCACAATCAATAATTGGTTTTTCTTCACTAATATGTATCAGGTTCGTATAACCTATCACAATGCTAAACAAATATTGAGACCTTTTGAGGAAATTTGCACATGTTACTAAATACTCATAATGACAACACAATTTATGACTATTATTGTAAGAAAATAAAACTATTTCAAATGGCTACACAAAAAGTTAACCAAACCTAGTTCAAATGTCTACACAAGACACTAACCAAAATATCTACATAGGACACTAACCCAAACTTTTACAGCATGAACTACACACATTAGCAAGGTTTATAACACAAACTCATAATCAAAGTAGTTGGAAACATATTGTACTTCATTGTGATACACAACCTGTTTAATTTTCCACGAAGAGCATGCAATTTGATTCTTTCATTTGGTAAAAAATAACAAACTACAATAACATAAACAACTATGGTAAAAACGGAACTTGATCTTCCTATTGTGACAAATACCAACCAAAAGCCCCACACAACGAAAAAGATTAAAATCAAAACCTGGGTGGTCAAAATGAAGACGATTTGGAGGCAATTGCACAACAAGAAAACAACAATCATTCAATGAAAAACAAAAAAAAATGGGGTTAGGAAAATGCATGTAAGGCGTAGGTGATAGAGGAGTTGAGAAAGAAGGCAAATTGAAGAGCAATAGGATGTCGTTGCCGCTGTAAACCGGTGGAGAGATGGCGGGAGGAGTTCGTCGCCGCTCTAAATCGGGTGGAGATATAGAAGGTGGAGGTTGTTGTCATCGCCGCCGCTGTAAATTTGTATGGTTGGAGAGGAATCGGGTTGGTTGGATCGGAAAACAAAGAGTCGGCCGTTGTAAATTGGGGAAGAGATGGCAAGGAGGAAGACAATGGAAGTCGCCGTCATTGGTTGAAGAGGAATCGGAATGTTGGAGTGGAAGACAAAAAGTTGGCATAAGTAAATCCGTGAGAATCGGTTGTTGAATTGTAAAAAGTCGTTTCTTTTTTTCGGTAGTTTTAATAACTAAATTCACGTGTTTGCCCTTAGATAAATTTAGATATTACAGTCAAAATTCCACATTTTTCCCTTTATTTTTTATTGGGAAAATTAAGTGGTCTAGTTTGTATTTACCATACAAAAAAGGCTTTAATAGATCAATCTTCTCTTCGGGTGAGTTGGTTAAGTAAGCATTTTTTTTGTCTAATGTAGCGTTAAATAGGCTCATTTGTTTATTAAGTGACAAATTAGACCCCTCTTATTTATTCATAAACTAGTTTAGTGTCCGCACCTCGTGCGGGTTGTCTAAATAAAAGATATTATATTTTTACTTTCATGTATCATATATTTGATATCAATCTATAATAAAAATTATATTTTTTAATTAATATAACTAACATGTGAGGATTAATTTTTTTAAAAATAAATAAAAGAACATAATTAAAATTCTATTATAAAGATTATTATTCAAGTATTATATTTATACATTAATATATTATCACTTTTACTTAGATTCAAATAGAGGAGCAAAATTTGATTTAGTTTTAAATTTAACAAATGTGTCAAATCTTGTTAGAAGATTTGTGTTAGATTTTCTAACAAGTCGAGTTAGAATATATCAGTTTGTTAATTTTGATTGGTAGATAAGTAGATTAATTATTTTAATTATTTATTTTAATAAAATTGACGTGGCATGAGGACTGTTTACAAATTCTAATAAAAATTTTCTTATAAAGTAATTAATGGCAAATCTGTAAATAAATTGAAAAAAGCTGACGTGGACGGCCTTAGAGGTTGACACGTGGACAAAATGGGTGATGTTTTAGTAGTATATATAGATATTAGTTCAAAGGGCTATTTTGTAATTTCAATTTACAAATCTTGTCATTAGTGGGTTTCGAACTCTAGATGCAAGGGCCACCCTTTTACCGGCTGGACTAACTGAACTTGTGTATTCTGGTTTTTTTTTTTGTAAAGTTACACTTAAAACCGAATGTTCGTGCACAATTTTAATGCACAGTGTTAATATACAATTTCAATTATACAATGTTAATACACACTTGATATACAATGTTAAATTCTACAATTAACAAAATCGATTATTTTCTAGTTACACAAGCCCAAAGGTCCGTCGTTTACACAAGGTCGAGTCACACAAGCTCAAACCCAATATAGTTACACAAGTCCAAGCCCAATCAAGTTACACAAGACCAAAAATCTGTCATTTACATAATTAAATGTTTTGGACATTTTGTGTAATTATCAACTTAGACCACATCCAGTGATTATTCAACTCAGAACATTTAATGCACTTTCGAAAGTTTGGGTCATTTTTGTAAATACAAACTAAGGCCGTTTTCAGTAATTTTCCATTTTGGGACAGTTTTGTAAATTCTAAAAACACGGGTCATAAACGTAATTATTGTTACCACCTTTTATGATTTCTAGTTTATTATTAACACCTTTTAGATTATTGTTATCACGTAAAATCATAGTGGAAAAACCTGACGCTTGCCACTACCCCTAGACGTAGTCACAATTATTTGGTAAACTGGGTCACGAATTTCCGTATATATTTTTTCTCGTTAATTACAGTGAAATCCTAACTTGTTTAAGAATATTGACGGACATCGGCTATCAAACGAAAAAGAAAGTAATTACTAGTCAACGAGGTTGTGATTCTTGTGAATCCTTGTACCTCTAAATATGTCTAGATTTAGTTCTCTAAGTAACTAAGTAATGTTGATAGAAGGAAGTTTATATTATTAATTATGTTTTAATATGTGGGCTAAATTTTGTGTTGTTATGCCTCTTAATTTTTTTTAATGGTGTTATTCTTTTTTATTTTTTTATCATTATTAATTTATCTTACAGGTTAAGAAGAGAAAGTTGAATAAAGTTTGAGCTTTAGTTTGATACCGAAAACCGTTTTATATTTTAATTTTTAAGAATTTTGACACACATTTTACACACAAAAGATAAGGCTTTAATTTAACCTATGAGTATAATTCTTAGCAATATGAAAAAACATATTTATATTTTTGAGATGGTTTTGTTTAGCTTTTTTATTCAGATTTATTTCCAAATTTTTGAGAAAAATAGTTTTTTTTCCCTAAGATTTACAAGAAATCAGTGAATGAATCATTTCATCAACACATCCACAACCTCATGTAACTCCCATTACACCCAACTAATGCTATTATAATCTTGCACAACATACCAACAAAAATAACGCAGACATGAGCTAAAATCAGTGAATGGTGATCAGGAAGAATCGGGGGTGTAATACGAGCCGAGTATAAATATAATACGGACTTTAAAATGTGTTTATATTCGGCTCGTTTAGAAAATGAACGAGCTCGAGACGAGCTTTTGGCGAGCCGAGTCAGAGCAGAACTTTTGGCAAGCCGAATCCGAGTAACTCGAGTAAAATAATGCTCTTATAGTGTTACTTTAGCCGAACAAGCCGAACCTAAATTTTGTACGAGCTTAAAATGTGTTCGTATTCGGCTCGTTTAGAAAATGAACAAGCTCAAGCCGAGCTTTTGACGAACCGAGCGCGAGCCGAGCCCAAATAGCTTGTCTCATATTATAGCCCTTAAAAAATTTACAATATAAATATTAGTTCAAATTTTAAATATCATTAGTTCGTACACAGTGTACTATGAATCAAACATTGTGTTTTATTAATTCAAGTAAAAAAATAAATAAAAACACAACTACTAAATTAAAACAATACGTGAACTAACTAAAAAAAATATCTAAACTGATAATATTAGTTTTGAACAATTGAACTAAAATTATGAAATGAAAGAATAATTGTTACAGTTTTTCTCCTCGTGAAAAGTACAAAAATGTCATTGTGTTCCTTTTTTTAAACAAATTTTCAAAATAACAAAATTGCCCCCGTATCTTCTAAATTTGTCACTGCATACCCCCTAAATAATTCAATGATGTGGATAAATGTAGACCATTTGATCAAGTCAATCAACGGTCCAAATTACTCCGTAAATCCGCACCACAACTCTACTCTCTACTTGAACCAATCCCTGAGTATATATATAGGCACGCATATAATTTAGTTTGTTTTGAGTGTCACCTACTTTGGTTTTTTCATTTAGTTTGATTTGAGTAGTTTAACGAGTTATACTCATTTGTAATTCCAGATTGCAGATATAATTTGATTGCAATTACAATTGTTGTTTTTCACCTATTTGATTTTTTTTACGTGTTGAATGTTGTTCAACTAGCTGGTAACTTGGTAATGGACTATGTCTATGTAGACATGTACAAATCTGGGACGACCCGGGAAATATATGGGTACACTCAACTCGTATGGTCCGTTCGGACCCAACCCGTTTTGGATGAGACGATTATATGCAAAAATTTTGGTATGCGGACCAACCCGGTCCAACCCGAATATAATTTTATGCATATACTTTATTTTAAATTTTAAATATAATAAGATTGTAAATTTTTGTTGAATACATTATAGTTATTTTATATAATAAATCAAAGGGAGGGAAAAAAAAAAAGCATAATCGGTCCCTTTTTTTAGGTTCTTTTTTTTATTGGATTTTAGGTACCGTATATTATTACCCCTGCCTAATAAGATTTTGTTTTCTTTTTGTGAAAACCAAATAAAATTTTGTTGGACAAAATTTAAAGTTGTTATAACAAATATTTTTTATAAACAGGGAGAGAATAAAAGGCAAATCAAAGAATATAAAGAAACAAGTCAAGGCTGTCTTCAAGGTTTACGCAAATCAGAGAACCAAGAAGAAACAAGTGAATCACTGAATCGAAGTAAAGATGACTGAAAACCGGAGCATAGGTATCAACTTCTTAGATGATCTCGACATGGAGTGTACCGAAATCACCGCTGAAGATTTGGAATGGCTTTGTTCTCTACTCAATGACGAGCCAAGTATGCTCTCGGATACCGAAAACGTTGTTGTGCCGCTACCACAACCACCGGTAGTCAACGATGAACTGTCATACCCGGAACAAACTGAGCTACCTCATCAGCAGGCGAAATTAGTTCCAAGAAACAATGGTCGAATGCCGACGAAGAAAGTAAAACGTTGGTCTAAGGAAGAGCACCAGTAAGTAATCAACGCTTCGATCTATTCTTGAGAAAACATGAACGCTTTGCTGGCAGATTTGATGACAGAAATGGACAACGAACTTTTCCGACCATTTGTAGAGGATTATGAAAGAACCTGTTCAAAAAGGCTATTCTATATATATGTATATATATATGTATATATATGTATATATACATATATGTATGTATATATATATACATATATATAAATATATGTATATACATATACATATATATACATATATGTATATATATATGTATATGTATATACATATGTGTGTATAAATATGCATATACATATATGTATATATATATATGTATATGTATATACATATGTGTGTATAAATATATATATATATATATATATATATATATATATATATATATATATAAATATGTATATATATATATATATATATATATAT
>BSUD01000002.1:2688734-2745178 GCA_033239045.1 Fagopyrum esculentum | reverse complement strand
TATATATATATATATATATATATATATATATATATATATATATATATATATACATATATATATATATATATATATATATATATATATATATATATATATATATATATATATATATATATATATATATATATAGTTTATGAAGATTATTAGGAAATAAAAACGTGTGTTTTGGATTCTATCGGAAATCATTGGCAACCAAAGCTACTTTAACTGCGTGTACTAACATACAAGAAAAGTCATGGATAACAACTGAGACAAGTACTTGAAATTTTCATAATCAGAAATTACCAAAATCAAATTTTCTGCTACTCTAGTTAATTTGTGTGATATGAATCTTGTGTGGCAATTGAAGAACAAAAGAAAATCTTGTGTTGATTGTTCTAGTTGTTACTTTGAGGACTAGAATCCAAAGTTTTCAATACTGGACTGAACAAGATATCTACTTCAATTGTTTTCTTTTGCTAATCCTTTACAAATCGTCCAAGTCAAATGTGCCCTGCATCCGGTTCAGTTTACAATTGAATAAAACCCATTTATTTTATAAGCTGAACCGAACCCAAATTTACTTCCATATCTATGATCCAATGTTTTGTCAAACTTTGCCTTACCATTGTGAGAATGTGCAGACGCTTCTTGGCTGGACTCAAAGTGCACAAGAGAGGAGATTGGAAGACTATAGCACGCGATTTTGTTAAGACACGATCACATATACAAGTTGCAAGTCATGCACAAAAGTACTTCAAACATAACTCGACCGAGGTCAACACCGCTGCCAAGACCAACAGGAAGAAGAGGGCAAGCATCCACGACATAACAACCGATCATCTTCCTGGCCCTTGATCGTTATGCTATTCTAGCTCGTAGTACTAGCTTTTACGATTTTCTTGTTAAGTTAAACTATACATTATAAACAATTAAGCAATATTTTAGGATTTCTAGTTTATTATTAGCACCTTTCAATTCATTTTAATCACATAAAATCATAGTGGAAAAACCTGGCTTGGCACTGCCTCCAGATTAGTCACGTTTACGTGATGAACTGGGTTATCAATTTTCGTGTTCGTTTATTCTAGTTAATTGCAGTAAAATCCTAACTTTTTCAGGAATATTTTCGTGTTTGTTTTTTCTCGTTATTCTATACGCTGATTTTGGTTTTATATGAAGCTATGTGCTTTGTCTCTGGGAAAAATTAATTGAGAATCAGTTGATACTTAGAAGTGATTTTTATATGTGTGCCTGATGAGAAACTATCAAGTATGTAAACATTGATATGATGTTCAAAAGATCAAGAAGACGCGCAGCTGAATCAGTGTTATATTTTATTGTCAGAATTCATTGAAATATGCACTTGAAATAATGTTTATGGAAGTTAAAATTGAAGTTTGTTAAATTGAAAAGTCTTAATTAATATCCTGCTTTCATGTCTAGGAACTACATTAATCTTTCAAATGCAGATTTATCCTTCGTTAATAATTTATAGTTCATATAAGATATGAAAGATTCATTTCTAATTATGCAACATTAGTCACCTCATTACAATTTTTTTAACTATGCTTATGTACTTTGGTACACAACCGGTCCCAAACCCGGTTAAAGGAGGAGGGAAATCTTGTTATGATCGAGTTCTTGCATTTATTCAAATATTTTATTTCTTGTGTACATGCATATTTTACACTCAAGCTACAGAAAACACGGAAATAGCTCACATGGATCTACCCTGAATTTCTTGATTTGGTCTTGGAATAGTTACAAAATTACAATGCATGGGCTTGTCTTATGCTTGTTTCTAACATTCTACGTTTTTGTACTATGTTGTTTCATGCAAAAATGACAGCAAGCACATCAACAACTATGGCCATTGTCATTATCTTAATTTGAGCAGTGAATAATTAATCATACAACACAATGTTTAATAAAGTATTTTTTGAACAACAACAACCTTCTTTTCCTAAATTTACACCAAATACATTTCACTGATATTGGGGAAATAGGTTAGAGGTATAAATTGTGAACTATTCAAATGAATGATCATCCTTTTCAAATGATATACTTGTCAATCTAGCCAAACTCGACTTCATCGAGAGAATGAACTAAACCATCATTCATGTCGTCTTCCTACACCGACCGGGAATTTTGTAACCAATATACAAAAGCTAGTCATAATCGAGAACTATGATTGCCCTTCGACTCCATCCCCGGAATTATCCTGTTGTCCTCGCGTCTTAACTTGGTAAACATGCTTGACTTGAACACTTGATGCCTCTTGGTGCCTATATGGCATCCCGTCGCTTCCTCCGGGTCCACGGTTAACCCACTTCACCGGAGGTGATGGAAGGGCGTTGTGGTTTGGTTGATTCGTATAGAAGCTTCCATTTGGAGCTCTGGGCCTATGGTGAGATCGGGTTCTTGGCTCTTCGAGTCCAAGAGTGTTCATGAAAGCTGTAAGATTATGATAGTTATTTGGCCTTTCGTTTTGTGGGTCATAATGAACGTGTCTAGGGCCATTCAACATGCCTCTAGGACCGTGTATGCACAGTAGGTCATACTCTTTAGCCGCTTGTTGTTGCACCTTTGCATGGATATGGTTCTTAAAGTAGGAGATGATAGTTACTGTGACATGTCTCCATCACAAACCAATGCCTCTAGATAGACCATTGGACCCAATGCAGATGCCTTCCACAAAGCCACATTTGCACATAACAACCTCTTGGGCAGATTTCTGAATTTTTGCTTCCTTTATAAACACCACATCGGGGCAATATTCCAAGACCATTCCCGAGAGCTCGAACTGTTGGGTCATTGCCCAAACCTATACAATTCCACGAGAAGAGTTTCATTGGTGTTCGCAAACGTACATGGTCATCAACCATGTTTGCTACTTTGGATTTAGAAGAAACAATAGAGTTCCTTAGGCGTTTGCTTTTACCAAAAGGGTTCATTGAGACCTCACTTGAGGAAAGAACATCAATTTTACGTTGCGTGGGCTTTGGTATAATATTGAGCACACAAACACACAAACACAATCATATGTTATATAAACAACAAAGAATTACTAATGATTCAATGTAAACAATATATCATACACATAAGATAACATACACATATTGTGTATTCTAACTTATGTACACAAGTGTGTCAGCAACATAAGATACATAAATATAATGTGAACTATAACACCCCAAATCCTAGAAGACTCAGAATGCTACGAGCTGGGACCTCACAATGGATCCCGACCCTTAGCCCGACAACAACTTCATCGGACCTTACAACACGGCACAAATAAAAAGGCAAAACATAGAGTTTTATATCATGAGTGAAAGAAAAAGTGAAAATCTAAAAACAATACAGCCAAGTCTCAAAACCAAAATAACAACATCAGTCTCAACAGTCGTGAAATAAAAAGATAACAGTCCCGTCCTATAATGCACGGAACCACGACTGCCTACTACCCCCGGATCACTCGATTGCCTCCCTAACCTGCAAGGCATCTACAAGCGGTATAAAACCGTTAGCTAACCATCTTTGCATAAGTATAAAGGTAAAAGCACAATCACACAAAATACACAATTAGCATGCAACACTCATTCCTTTTGTTATCTTTAATTAGGTGATATGTCATTACTAATGATACTTAATTTGTGACACGAGGGTTTCCAAACCTCACCCCTGTCCCCGTTTACCAACGCGGAATGGTACTAATGCATTTGACCGTCTACCTGACTGGGCTGATCGCAGGGAACCTCCTAGACTCTCGCAAGAGCTAGGTAGATGATGTCACGACCCGTTATCATACACTTGGGTCAATCACACAATATACTAAAGTCGGCCTATTCCGGTTTCATTGTTTATCTTAACTAACAAACACCACTCATACACATTACACTCATACAAGAAGCCAACTAAGTAAGTCCGTAGACTTACCAGAAGCAAATCTCAACTCTCTCTTAACCACCGCTCAATCGGTAACTGCGGAAACTCAGTTGCCTGCCAAAGGAGGCACGTGGGTCAACACATTTCCCTAGGTACTTAGAAGTCTAAAACTCCTAAGATGTAAGATCCTATTTGCAGAAGTTATTGCAGTGCTTATTTAAGGTAACATGACTATTTTACCCTTGGTCCCGAGACTTCCAAAAACTCGTAATACGTACTTAAATTCTTATTTGAGGCTAACTAACCACATACTACTCCCTAGAATGATTTTAGGTAAAAACTAGAGAAACTACCCACTTTTCTATTTCTCGAAAAGTCACTAAGGTCCAACTACAGCTTTAAATATGAAATTAAAATAAACTTATAAAAATTCTAAAATAAATCTCTAAATTATCTAGGATATCTAATCGACTCATAGGAGCAAGAATTTCCTAAAACTGTTCAATTATCACTTCTACAAAAATCCTTAAAGTTGGCTACAACACTAAAATGTTCCTATATTTAGTCAAAATTCCCTGCTGGAAAAACAGCTCAACTACTCTACTTTGAGACCCTGTAACTTTCAATCCGACCGTTCATTTATTCTCAAATTTTAACACATTAAACTACGTATATCCATCTATGATCTATAAAAAATTCAATGGTGGATCTTCAACCAATCTTTTTAACATTGATTCACAATAGTGACTATTCTTACTTTCAAAACTGAAGTTTTAAGGGAGGGGGGGGGGGTTTCTCACTTCCATTTATATGATAATCTGATCTACTTCACTAGGTCCCCTAATGGTCAGAAATTTGACACTCTAGGAGGCTACAACAACTCGCTTACTACTCGTCCCTTCTCTAGTTCAATCTCTCCTCATCACCACACTAAAACATTTCAAAACCTAAAAACACACATGTCTATTTCGCCTATAGTTTAATGATTGAACTGCAGCCAAGATAAATGGAGAATGATTGATCCCTTACCCAAGGTTTTGATGACTGCAGAAGGTAAGCTACTGCACCAGTGTGGGAGGGTCCGATTCCAAGGTGGCCATCTCCTCTTCTGTCAACGCAGGGCAAGGACGATGCAACCCTCCAAACTGGTTATCTTTTGGGAAGGAGTGTGTACTGAGAGTTAGATCTAGAGAGGAATTGTGTGCAGAAGGGTTGAATGAAAATCACTTACACTACTCCGGCTTCTAGCGAGGCTTGTGCAACGAGCATCCCCAAAATAGATAAACGAGCAGCTGTTGTAGTTCTCTCCTCTGCTGGCTCTTTTCCTTGCAATTTCTTGTGGCTGAATGTTGTTGAATGTGTGGAGAATCAAGACAAATGTAGCGTGAATGTGGGGCATGAGATGGGAGCAATAGCGTTGCAGCTTCTTCTCTTCTGGCGTGAAAGTAGGGTTGTTATAGCTCTTTAATTATTTCATTTATGCAGCTGTTACAATCAGATGGGGAGAGAGGGAAGCTGACGGTTCTGGCGTGAGTTCCCTGGGCTGCTTCTGGCTGGGCTGAAGCAAGGATGTGGGTTGAGGCTGGAGCTGGGCTGAGAGAGGAGCAGCTACAGCTGGGCTGGCGGGTTGTCTCAACAACAACAATAGGCAAGGAGTTGGGCTGTCACAAGTTGTCTGGGCCTTGTCAATAGGTTGTCGGGATCCGTCATGGTCTCATCTCAGCCTTGTCATGATCTCGTCTCAGCCTTGTCATGATCTCGTCTTAGCCTTGTCATGGTCTCGTCAAAAGTCGTCGTTAAGAATTAATTATAAGAATTAGGGTTTGATATAATTCTATCATTTTATGTGAATTAAATTCTACATAAAATGATAAAATTTGTGGAGAAATAAATACTAGATAGAATGGAAAACCGTCAGCGGCTCGAAGTCCGATTTGATTCGGAATTAAACGGAATAAAAATTCCGGATATTACATCAGTACCCCCTTAAAATAAGTTTCGTCCCGAAACTTAGAACAAGGTACTTAATCAAACGACTTCCATAATTAAACATGTATATCCTAGTCTCACTAAATTTTAATTTCGTTTTCTAAACTTCTCTAAAAACCGGTCGTTACATGAACTGTAAGCAATACTTAGGTACATAAGCAGAGGGTGAGTTGTAAACATAATTCAGGTATGTAAGCATATCAAATACATAATTGTGTATCTTACTTGGTTGGAGAGGAATCAGGATTTTGGAGTGGAAGACAAAAAGTCGAACGAAGTAAATCCGTGAGAATCGGTTGCCGAATTATAAAAAATCGTTTTCCTTTATTTATTTTTTTGGTCTAATGTAGCGTCAAATATGCTCATTTGTTTATTAGGTGACAAATTAGGATGCTCTTATTTATTTATAAATAATCGTTCAAACCGGTTGGAGCTCATGTCTGGTTGAGAGTATCTCCGACGCGTGGCGTCAGACGCTTTGGCATAAAGGGGAAGTTGAGTCCCCGATATGTCGATCCTTTTGAGATACTTGATAGAGTTGGGAGGGCAACCTACAGATTAGCTTTGCCTCCACGGTTAGAGGGTGTTCACCTTGTGTTCCATGTGTCTCAGCTGAGAGAGTACATACCCGATCCGAGACACATTGTGAGTTATGATGATTTGGTGGTGGAGCCAGACCACACCTTTGATGAGCATCCGATTGCAGTCCTAGAGCGAGGTATGAGACGCTTGCGTTCGAAGGACATTTCTATGATGAGGATACAGTGGTCTAGACGTGGACCTGAGGAGGCTACATGGGAGACAGAGGATAGTATCCAGAGGAACTATCCAGAGTTTTATGCCGAGATAGATGCACCTAGGGTCAATGAGTAGATCTTAGTGCTATCTTGGTGAGTATGTGTTTATGTGCTTATACGCTTATATGCCTTGATGTGCTTTCCATGCTAGCTATGATATGCTTTATGATCTTATTAGATCTTGCTGTGCTAGCGTGATGTATGTTATAGCTGGAGATGTTTACTCCCTCCATGCTACTTGAGTTTGATGTTGATTACAGCTGGAGATGGTTCTTTCCTCCATGCTATCTGAGACGATTAGGATTCAGCTGGAGATGGTTCTTTCCTCCATGCTACTTTTATGGACATAGTTTCAGTGGAGATGTTATTCCTCCATGCGATGTGTATATGGTTATGGTTTGGCTAGAGACGTATTTCCTCTATACATGTGATATGTTTTGGCTAGAGATGTGCTTCCTCTATGCCATGTGATGTGGTTGGCGAGAGATGTGATTCCTCTCTGCCTTTGGGTAGCGTTATGGCCCTGGGTAGCGTTATGGCCCTGTTTTCTAGAGTTGATGATTCCTCCATGTTATGCTTGAGGTTATAGATTTTTATAGGTTATGACCTCCTGATCGGAGATGTGATACCTCCGATAGAGAAAGTGAGTTATACCTCGGCTTATGGGACCGAGAGGACTTGGGATCTTGCAAGTTTCGGGACGAAACTTGTTTTTAGGGGGGTGAGATGTAAGAGCCTAGTTGCTGAGTGGTCGAGCCTAGTGCTGAGTTGCTGAGAGAGGGTGCAGAGGGGCCAGGTTTGTGCCTGAGCCGCCCCTGCGTGACCCAGGAGGCGCCCCTGCGCCTGGCCTGATCCTCCCCTGCGGCTCACAGAGCCTGCCCCGCGGCTCTGTGTGCTGCAGCCGTCTTCTTTGGCCCTTTGACCCGTGCTTTACTCTTTTTACCTCCTTTATATACCTCTTCTTCTCCTCTGATGAGGGTTTACATTTTCAGATCTCTCTCTCCCTACGCACATCTTCTCTTCTCTTCTCCCTTGGATCATCTTTGATCTTCTTTGAGCTTTTGTGAGTTGTGAGCCATGTGCTTGGCCTTGCTTGTGGTTTTTGGGATGATGATGTTACTGTGCCTTGTTTGAGCCAACTTGAGGTGTTGTTGGTGCTGCGTTGATCTCTTGGAGAGCTTGGTTGGTAAGCTTCCATGGCTTCTCCTCTTCCTTTCTTCTTTTCTTCCTCTTTTCCCTCTTTCCTTAGCCTAGTTTAACTTTCCTTAGGTTTGGATCTTGTTCAGCCATGTTTTGGCTTCTGTTGATGTATATATATGTATGCTATGTATGTATGTTGTTGTTGGAGTGAAGAAGAGTAGAGAATCGAAGGAAGAAGTGAAGAAGGAGCTGAAGTGGTGTCTTCTGCACACCAGCCGCCATTGCGCCACCTTGCAGCCGCCCCTGCGCCGGCCAGTGCACCGCCCCTGCACCACCTTCTAGCCGCCCCTGCGGCCACTTGCATCAGCTTGGTGTTCCACTTGGTTTGGCAGATGTGTGTTGCTTCTAGGCCTTCCTTAGGGTGCCTTTGTTCCCTCCTTTCCTAGTGTGAGTGCTTAGGATCATGCTAGATGTGTGAGGTTGAGTTTGATGATGGTTATGATCGGTTTATGCCTTGTATGGCTCTTGAGGTTCTTTAGGTTGTGAGTGAGATTGAGGTTGATCCTTTGGATCCCTTTGGGTCTAGGTGTAACCCTTGTGTTGTTGGGAGTTTGATATATCTCTTTGTGCCTTGTTTATAGGTTGTGTTGTCCCTCCAGTGTAGAGGTGATCGTGGTTGATTTGTGATCGAGGTTGAGGTAAGTCCGTAGGACTTACTTAGCTATCATCCTTATTTTGGGTGTTTGTATGAGTGGTGTGTACTTGGTATGTTGTTATGATAACGTGTGATGTCGTATATACCGACCTATGTTTTATTTGATTGCCCGTATGCGTGGCTGTGATAACCTTTCCCTATTATCCCGTCGTGGAGTCTGGGAGATTTTCTTGAGTTAGGCCAGACCTGGTATATGGGGAGGGCACAACCCACTCCCATAGGGTCGAGTTATAAACTAGTTGTAATTGTAACCGTATAATAAAATGAAAAAGCCCATGAGCCCATAAACATACACTTGGGCTTCGGATTCTACCATTATAACCCTAATAAAATGAAAAAGCCCATAAGACCCTGGTTCGGTTTTACAATCGTCGGAGCAGTCCTTTCTCCCTCTGGCCGCTGCGACGTCCTCTTCTTTTGAAATTTCTGTTCGGCGGGCAGCGGGACGGCGGCGGCATCCCCTTCTTCTGCCATTCGTTTTCAGGTGCGTGATTGTGTGTTTGAGTTTACTTAGCTCCCTGTTCTTCATGTGTTGAATCCAATAAATTCAATCAATTCATCAAACGAGTAGAATAGTGAGAAGAACAAAAAGGAGATTTGGTCTGTGTATAGTTCTGTTTTGAATATTCATTATAAATTTCTCAAATTTCTGTCTCGTATTTTTGAAATTTACTGACTAATGAGATTCGTGAGCAGCGAGAAGAAGAAACCGGGAGATTAGGTATCGTTTTTTGAGTGTTATAGTTCCGGTTTGGAGTTCAGCTACTCACTATAACACTCAGACCCATTATCGAGCAGGCTCCATTGATAAACCTGCAAAATATCCATTGAAGATTGAACTTTTGCTCGGAGAAATAGGGGATGGAGGTCGAAAGAGAAATGAGTACTAACAACGTCATGTGCCAGTTGGCTGACCCAGAAGGCACTCTTCTCGGAGATGCTATGTACCTTCCTCAAAACGCAGGCCCCAAAGAGCTTCACTTGATCGTCAACCAGCTTCTCAACAACACTGTAATTTTTCTTATTCTCTATATCATTTGGATTTTAAAGTTTGTGTATTTTTTTAGGGTTTTAGTTTGTGGGGTTTGTAAAGTTTGATTGTAGGTTAATTGAAGAGTTCTGATTGTTAGCTTTATCATCCTTATAACTTAATTTCAGGAAGAGAGACTGCCTTATTCTTTCTACGTATCAGACCAAGAACTTGTTACCGAGTTGGGGGCTTTTCTACAGAAAAATAAAGGTTTGTCTTGCCTAATCTGAGTACCAATTAGTGGCCTTTCTGGATATTGATTTTTAATTTTTCCCAATTATTTGTGTTCAAGCAGAGTTTATGTTTGAATTATATTCTTTTCACAGTCTGAACAAGTTTGATTTTGATGTGTTCGCAGTCTCTGTTGAGAAAGTAGTTCAGATCGTCTATCAACCACAAGCTGTTTTTCGCATTCGTCCTGTAAATCGTTGCTCTTCTACTATTGCCGGTAAGCTCATTGTGTTCAAGTCCTTCTTGTTCATCCGAAGCTGTGAAAACTATCTTTTTCTTAGATGGAAGACAATGGTTTTGGTTACCCTTAGTTGACTGTGAAATTCATAGCTTATCAATACACGTCTAGGTGTCAGCTATGAAGCCTATGCTTTCATTTGTTAAAAATTTATATTTGTCATATTATAGGTCATACAGAAGCTGTGCTTTCAGTTTCGTTTAGTCCAGATGGGCGACAATTGGCTAGCGGTTCAGGCGACACAACTGTTAGGCTTTGGGACTTGAGTACACAAACACCCATGTTCACTTGTTCAGGTTTGTTTTGATTGTACGATTTGTACTCACTGCTTGTGTAATGAACATAATGGAATTAGTCCTGTCTTTGTGAAGTTCTTAATTTCATATTTTGCAATGATATGGAATTTTTATAGTTCTTTGCATCCAGAGTTATTTGTGTTGGTATTAGATTCTATAACTTCTAAAAAAGAGGATGTTTTCTAAAATTGTCTGTTCAGGGCACAAGAATTGGGTTCTTTGCATTGCATGGTCCCCAGATGGCAAGCATCTAGTTAGTGGAAGCAAAACCGGTGAGCTTATGTGCTGGGATCCACAGACAGGGAAGGCATCAGGCACTCCACTTATGGTAATTTATAAGTTCATAAGTGGGTTGATCAATTGAAATAAGTGTATCTCTAGGTTGACAACTGTATGTTTATGTATTGGATTTTTTCAGTAGAGAGCCTATCAAGTGTCGAACCTAATCCATTCTCTTACATCTTGCTTGATCTTTTGAAATTCAATTGCATAATAAAGATCAACTTGTGGTTCTTGTCTCACAATAAGGAATCTTAGACTGATGAACTAGCATCCGACCTTAGAAACCAAACAAAAACAGAAAGTGCAACAGATTCATTAAGTTATTCAATATATTTTATGAAAGATACAAAATTTCTGCCTCCATTTTATTTCTAAAAGAAAATAACTAACTCTTATACTACTTTAAATACTTAATAACTGAAATTCAGGAAAATGATGAACATGGAGAAAGTGGACAGTATAATGAAGTGCCTTATAAATATGGAAATGGAAAATCAAGAACTAGAAATGAGAGAAATGACAATAGAAGGCTAATTTTGCTTCTGGAGTTTTGGGTTTGTATCGCCATAATTTTTATTGATACATGCTTAATACTTTACCTAGTATGTTTCATATTAGCTTAGATTTTCATTCATATGATTTCTATTGTTGAAGGTCAATTATGAAGATATGTATGATGTGGTATTTTAAATTACCCACAACATTGTAATTTAAAATTTTGCACGTCAGGGTCATAAGAAGTGGATCACTGGCATATCTTGGGAACCAGTCCACCTTCAATCTCCAAGTCGTCGTTTTGTGAGTGCTAGTAAAGATGGGGATGCACGAATATGGGACATTACCCTGAAGAGATCTGTCATTTGTCTAAGTGGGCATACCTTGGCAGTAACTTGTGTCAAGTGGGGTGGTGACGGTGTCATATATACCGGGTATATTCGTTAGACCACTTATCTTCTTCTCCTTCGTATGCGTACCTTTACTTTCTGGAATAATGAAGTGCTACACTTACCTCTATGTTCAATGATGGGACTGTAAAATTTGTGATCTAATTTGAGTAGTTATTCAGCTCTCCAGCTTTGATTTATATGAGTCTAAAATCTAAAGCAAATGGATCATACAACCATTTCATTTAAGTGGATCATTAGATTTTTAAGTCAGGATCTTTGGAAGCAATGTCTCTAAGTTGCCAAATAGGGAGATAGGTTTTGTCCCCAGATCTTTGTGATGGAGAGCTAGACTGACTATCTGAGGAACCAGATGTTATCTAAAAAAACTCCACATGTAAGTTTGAATCTCCTGATGAAATTTTCTTATTCTTTTCTTTGACAGCTCTCAAGATTGTACTATAAAAGTCTGGGAAACTAAACAAGGGAAACTAATTCGAGAGTTAAAGGTATGCTTATGTGCTACTTTCTACAACAAAATACTCGTTGCCTAGGTTCCTCTGAAAATTTGAATATTCTTTCTCAGTACTCCTTGTATCCATGTTGATCATGCAATATTCCGACCCATTAATTTAATCTTAATATTTCCTACAAACGTGTTTAGTTTTCGTTTATATAATTATTTTTATTGAAGGGCCATGGACATTGGGTTAATTCTCTTGCACTGAGCACGGAGTATGTCCTACGTACTGGTGCATTTGATCACACAGGGAGACAATTTTCTTCTCCGGAGGAAATGAAGGAGGTAATTTGTGTTGGTTGCTTATGGGTTTAAGCTATGTAATATTATAATGTGTTCTGGGAAATTATTTATATGTGCATTCTCTTTATATCCTTAATAAAACGATATAATTTTGGTATATTTCCTGCATTTATAGACTGCTTTAGCTAAGTACAACAAAATGAGAGCCAATGCCCCTGAGAGACTGGTTTCAGGTTCTGATGACTTCACAATGTTTCTATGGGAGCCTGCAGTAAGCAAACACCCAAAAACCCGAATGACTGGGCATCAACAGGTACCGCGTACTTCTATTAATCTAACTTGCATATCTAATATGGAGTGCCTCTCTTTTGTTACTTGTACTATTACTGTTGTACCTGTTGCTGCTAAATCTCATTTTCGAGCGGCCGACTCTTTTGTTTTCTGCAGCTTGTAAACCATGTTTACTTTTCCCCTGATGGTCAATGGATAGCAAGTGCTTCATTTGACAAATCTGTAAAGTTGTGGAATGGCATTACAGGGAAGTTTGTTGCGGCTTTTCGAGGCCATGTTGGACCTGTGTATCAGATAAGGTACTAATGTGCTTGTGGTAATTACTTATCCACTTCACCCATCACGCCGTTAAACTCGCTCACTATTCTCTTTGCTTTGTTTTTTTTTTTGCTGCATTGCAGTTGGTCTGCTGATAGTAGGTTGCTCTTAAGTGGGAGCAAAGACTCCACATTGAAGGTAAATTATCCGCTTTGATAATTTACATAAGCAACATATTTTGGGTTCTTAATTTACGGTTCAACTCGTCTTGTTTAGATCTGGGATATCAGGACACAGAAATTGAAACAAGATCTTCCAGGGCATGCTGATGAGGTAATTTCAATGTCGAGTTCTTTGACATTGAAACCAATTGCATTAACTAATACTTCGGTTATCCATTTGTGTCAGGTATTTGCTGTGGATTGGAGTCCTGATGGCGAGAAAGTTGCATCGGGTGGCAGGGACCGAGTATTGAAGCTTTGGATGGGCTAAAACACCAAGCAACGAGTATATTCGTTTACGAGACATCTGTGGTGCGATAAACACACACTCGTCGGCATTTCAAACCCGAGTCCAGGCTCATGATTGGTAAGGGTGTCTGTGTTTCGGCTTTCGGGTTTCTCTGGCAATTTTGTTTTCCTTTCCAGTCTAGTAAGTGTTTTGTTATACATGTTAATGTTAATAGAAGAAAACTAGGCTAACCTTGTAAAGGCTGTTTGGTCTTCTATATACTACATTAAACTACCCTTCAGTTTTGCCACATTTCCTGTATGAGATATTGAGATTGTTAGTTTTGTTCAGTGAAATCATTATATTTTGTCTTGATTAATAATATTGTGGTTTATTACCCAAAAATATAGAAAAATATATGGAAACCTCTTATATCTATTCAAGTAGAAGCCTCTATTGCCACATGAGAAGTGATTTTTAAATGTTAATATAAATTGAAAATTAATTTATAATTTTTTTAAAAATATTTAAATAAATATTTTTATAAAAATAGTTTTTAAACTTTTATTGCTTTTGTTTTACCAACAAAAATATCTTAATAAATTAATTTAAAAATATAATTAACTAGAAGAGATAAATACTTAGAAGAGAATTAAAAATCATGATAATGATTATAATTTTATTATTCGAATTTTTATTTTACAAAAATATATACATATAAATTTTTAAGTATTAAATATTTATTAAAATTCAACCCGCACTTTGTGCGGGTTGTACACTAGTTAATATTTAATACCAAAATCTTAAATTTTTATTAATCTAATTGTTTACAACAAATTATTACATCAAATTTTTTTAAATTTGATGTATTAATTTTTTAAAAATTTCTATTTGAAAAGAAAATAAACTTGAAAACATTAATATTCAAAGTTTATGAAGGATGATTGGGTAAGACATGTTTAGTGCCTTGAAAAGAAAATAAACTTGAATATTTTTGAATATTCAAAACAGAAAAATATATGAAAACATTAATATTCAAAGTTTAAGAAATGGAAATATTTGCATATAAAATTATCTATTTGAAAAGAAAATAAACTTGAATATTCAATCTTTTTATATATGTTTCTAATTTCTTCCATTATTTTCAGGTGATCCCATTTGAATCTTATTTGATAGCTCATTTATAGAATAACTTCATTGAAAATTATTCATTCTCTTGTTTTAAAACTTTTCACCAAAAAATCATTTATAAACAAAATTATTGTTTTCTTGTGTTCCAAATTTTTTAAAATTTATGAAGGATGATTGGGTATGACATGTTTAGTGCCTTGAAGTTTGAGATGATTGTTGGAGCAGGAAACAAACTTGACTGAATGAAGAGGGCCTGGCCCCCCCAACATTCATAGTTTGACTTGAAGATATGCAACTGTATTTTGCACTAAATTAATGCTTTGCATTCTTTGTAATTCATTCAAACATTAAATGGGTATCTTTAGGGTAAATAAAACTTTACCACATTGGGGTAAAAAGTGGTTGCTGGATCCAGTAAAAAGGTAAAATTGTTTGAGGATTTGCAACATAGAGTTTGATCTTTATTTTTAGTTTGATTTTGTTTAGGATTTGTTACTAACTTTTACTTTGTCTAATGATACATTAAATCCTAAAGTTTAAAGTTTGGATCTTGAGGAGTATGCAACGTTGTTATATGTATACTCGTTAATGTTTATATCGTGAAAATACAACGGACTCGTGGTTGGAATTGTGTGTATGGAAGCAATATGATTTTTGTACTAAACAAATTGATGGTAAAAGATTAAGTGTAGCAACGTAGCAACATTATATGTTCGATTTCATATTTTGTAGGACTCTGTATGAAACGAGATTGATGTTACTCAATGTCTCATCCTGACAATTAATCTGATTGGGATGACACATGTATTGAATTTTTTAGATTGAATGTTATCCGGCCCTAGCCTGACCAGGTTTAAATTGGGACCAATTTCTCTTAAGACTCGTAATCGAGGGCACAATGGTGTCGGTGAGAGCAAAATTTAGGGCGTGATCACCGGACTTGAAGTTGAGTAACTCGATTATAAATAATCTATAAGAATGATGAAGTCACGACACCCTTATTATGAAAAGTCGGAAAAAATGCAGTATCTTAGAACTTACTCCTTAGTGTTAACTTCTAAACTAAAAATAATAATCAGACAAGATGAGCATAGTACGGCGAATAAGTTAATACTCGTACCCCTTTCCAATACTTTTTTCATCATGGGACATAAATAGATTCCTATTTTTGGATGAAATTACGATCAAATTGGTTGTAAGATAAGGAACTAACAGACCTAGTGTATAAATATATAGGCGAACTACTCCTCCTATTGTCAACTGATTGTAGGATGGAAGCTCACCGGACTTATGTGTTGAATTTGGGTCACCTTACATATGCGCTCGAACGTGCTGTTAACTCTCACATCATAAATAACCCGTCAAAATTTCATAGAATTTATACCCGGCCCTAAGTTTTTAGTTACATTACACAAAATATATTTTATCCCGTTGTTAAATTTTTTTATATGTTTTAACAATTTAAAAATATTTATTATTTTTTAATTTTCACAAATTGATATTTTTCTTAGTCAATAAAACATTTTAAATCTTTTCAAAAATATAATGAAATTATTTTAAATTCAATTAGAAAATCATTCCTTCCTTGGATTAATTTTTAAAAATAATTTTATTTTTTTAAATAATAATAATTCAGTTTAACTTCTTTAAATTACCATGTCATCTTAAACCCCAAAGAAACTAAAGTACAACAAATAAGTAGATATAAATAATACATTAAACAATCATATAAGTGTCAATCAACCTCTAATCAAATCCAACCTAACCTAAATATATCTGAAATAATGAAATGTGTACTATCCTAGAAAACCATAACTTATTAAACTTGACTTACAACAAACATATAGAGAAGCATTAATGTGGGGAAGCATAGGCACCTACTCGTACGTTGTGGCAATAAGTTAATGTACGTACTCTTTTTCATAATGGTTTGTTTAAGGTTTTAAGTATAGGATTAATTAAAACGAAAAAGAAAAAACCGCTTTAACGCATCTGATATATAAGGTCGGTTTGATAATTTCCGGACCCTATTGCATGTCAATTAATTTTAGAATGGAGATTCATTGATGTCGGGTTCAAAGTTGCAAAATTCCACGTTGTATATGACCCTCCGGAATTTACCACAGTATCAAAACAACTCGATATCGGGTTCACAGTTGCAAAATTCCACGTTGTATATGACCCTCCGGAATTTACCACAGTATCAAAACAACTCAATATCGGGTCTTGGTTAATCGGGTTTGTCAGCGTTAAGACATTGATCGCGGACATAGACCAAAATTGTGTTTGGGCTAGTCTGCTATATAGGGGTGTTAATGTACGTGCTCTTTTTCATAATGGTTTGTTTAAGGTTTTAAGTATAGGATTAATTAAAATGAAAAAGAAAAAATCGATTTAACGGATCTGATATATAAGGTCAGTGGGTTGCAGGTCAATTAGTTTTAGAATGGAGATTCATTGATGTCGGGTTCAAAATCCCATGTTGTATATGACCCTCCGGAATTTATAACAGTATCAAAACAACTCGATATCGGGTCCTGGTTAATTGTGTTTGTCAACGTTAAGACATGATCGCGGGCATGGACTAAAATTGTGTTTGGGCTAGTCGGCTATATAGGGCGTTATACGAGTCAAACGATCCGAACATTGACATATACTCAAACTCGGCTCGTTTACGAACGAGTTGAGCCCGAACCAAGCTTTTGACGAGCCAATCGCAAGCCGAACCCGAATAGTTTGTCTTGTGTTACAACCCTACGGCTATAAGACATGTCGTCAAGTGTCAACAGAAGAACGAAATCCCATTTTATGTTTTGACCCACCAAGATTCCACATTTTAAACTTTTTTTTTGTTTTTATCGCCTTTAATTTATCATCTTGTATTATCTATTTCTTATAATTTATTATGTTGGTGATATTTCACTAATATATATATATATATATATATATATATATATATATATATATATATATATATATATATATATATATATGTGAAAGTTTAACTACGTTATTTATAATTTCTTAATCACACCGTACGTCCAACCAAACGTCAATCTAACATAGAAAATAATATTTTTAGCCACTATAATTGTTTATCTAATTTTCTAATATATATGTCATTGTACCATTACATATTAGCCTTAAAAAAAACATTAATTATTGATGTAATCTTGTATATAATTATATAACTAATTAATAAACTTTTTCCCTTTTCTTCCTCACATTCAATAATTTGTATTGCATGGGGACCCTTAAAGATTTGGAAACCCTACTGCAGATTATGCTGTACGTTGCTCTATCTGGCCGGTTGTCACTATTTTTTGCATGGCAAAAGAAAAAAAGAAAATATATCAGAAAATGAAAAATAAAACACCTGAGAAAATCTAGATATAGTGTCCCAACAAAATATTATGTGCCATATACAAATTATGGTGTTTTAGTAAAGTTCGTATCAAGCATGTTTTTCGAGAATTAATATAATGATCGGTGTGCTCGCTTCTTGGGTCGGCTGTCTCCTTTCACCTATGTTGATGTTCCGTAGTGTCAAAGTCTAATAAAAATATATTGTAGAGCGAGAGTCGTATACAAGCGCACATGCGTG
Source organism: Fagopyrum esculentum (assembly GCA_033239045.1). Classification (NCBI taxonomy): domain Eukaryota; kingdom Viridiplantae; phylum Streptophyta; class Magnoliopsida; order Caryophyllales; family Polygonaceae; genus Fagopyrum; species Fagopyrum esculentum. The sequence goes on along the minus strand of BSUD01000002.1, from coordinate 2,727,209 downwards.
GTAGACCAAGTCCAACACATAAATAAGACAAAATTTCATCCTAAAACTAACTGACAATAGGTGGAGTAACCTACTGACCTTATGTACTAAGCTCGGAATGTCCCGATGTGGGAACTTATTATCTCCAACACTCTCCCGCAAGTGCAACATGAGGATATAGACCGAGTTGCAATTGCCCACATGTTAGGATCGCGAAGCGAGTAGAGTGTTGAAGATCTCATCAGAAATGATGTACTCAGTCGACAAGTTCGGAACGCTTTGACGAGTCTTCATTTGTCGGTATTACATTCTCTCATCAGACCCGACTCGTTAATTTTAGTGGTCCGGTCCATTAACAATTAAAAAACACACATGCCCACAATTTTAAAAGATATAGTGTACTAAAAAATACAAATTTAGGGCAAAGACTAGAGTAAACATAACAAATATCTTATTTAATTTACCAACTGTGCTATTTTTTTGTAACGAGACCCCTAAAAATCCGAAATCCTGTTCATAAGAACTTGTTGCACCGACTAGTCGGCTACGAGTCGGGTCTGCCTCTCATGCTACTAGACATGTCTAATATCCCGAATTGCTTTCCTCTTACTGTTACATAATACACGTCAATTTATGTAACATAACTCAACACTTAAAAACATTTAATTGAAAACCGATTTATTTCATGTTTAATACTAGAGAAAATAAATAAGATCTAAAAAGACGGTAAATTTCGTATATAATTAACATTATCTTTATAAAGAGAAGATGAATTCGAAATCATATATGTATAAATAAAAACTATGATTTCTCATACGGGTTCGACTATAAATATATAAAGAAATAAAGGTAGAGTATTTATTAATTAAGTTTCAAATCTCCATCACTTCACAATTATGCATAAATGTGATACAAATTAATACATGATTGAAACCCTAATACTAGGTTTCAAAACTTGCATGATTAGTTTTTCCTTTTAATGTTGAGAAATTGTGACCTATTGATGTAGGTTTTGATTCTTTGTTTGACAATATAATTGGTACCTATTGTTTAGCTTTGAAATACTTGCAAGATTAGATTACTTATAGGTAAATTATTATGTCTATATGATGAGTAAACTTAATCTTCAAGATTAGAAATTACAAACACTTTTCAAAAATTAACTTTAATTTTATGAGAATGTGTTGTCTCTCTCATTGATAAAGCATTGATTTTTCTTTTAATAAATCAACCAGGACATACCAAAAAAAGAAAAGATTAATATAATATCAATTACACATTCATACAAGAAAGTTTAGTGAAGTTGAAAAGGGGAGTTAAATTTTGACTTGAATTGTAAGAAATTATTTTAATAAAATAAAAAGGAACATATGTTTTGTTACCCATATAAGTTAATTTATTGATACATATTCAATCAAAATTTAAGTTAAATGTTGTCAGTGGTTAAAGTTTATTACTTTTTTCGATAGTAAATAAATGACTTCCTAGAATTTAAATTTTGATCAAATTTAAATGTAATTTTATGTTTTCAAGGTTATTAATTAAGAGAGAGTTGTGAGAATAGTTCTTGAAAACTGTTTTTATTACATACTTTTATAATAAAATATTCACTCATTGGTTTAAAATGGTGGTGAATATTTAATAAGTGATAAAACTAGAAAAAACTTTATAAAATTAAGGTTGGTTAATAGTTTTCTTAATAATTGTGTCAATGGCTAAAAAGTCATTTATTTATGATCAGCGTAAATAAAAGTTATAGAGCAGTCAAAATATAAATTTAACTAAATAAACTTTTTTTATTAAACATCTATGTATATATAGAAGAACATAGTTATTAATTATCTATAATTATAAATTTATAAAAAGTAACATCAATATAAAAGAATAAGATTCTCATCCAATTTATAAATTGGCCAAAGTTTTCAACTTTAAATAGTTGGGATAAGCTCAGATAAGTTTAAGAGCTTTCAAACAACCACTTATCAAAAAAAGTTTTCTTCCATTAGTTTGATAAGTTTTGATAAAATAAGCTTGTTTCCAAATAAAATAACAAAATTTTTAGATGTACCAGCGAAAATTGCTATTGGTAATCAACACTACTCACTTCTCGTGCGTAGCTTCGCTTTTCATATATGGATTTCAATTGTGCTTGTGGCGTGCGTAGTTGGAGCTGACCTAAAGCCGGTTGAAGCCGGTGAAAATATTTTTTTTTTTTTAAATTAACTTTAACTACGCTAATGGTAAGCGTAGTTAGAGTTTTTATTAATTCGGCTTCGTCTCGGCTCCAACTATGCATTTCGCGTGCGTAGTTTCGGTAAAGTGAACCATACACACAACTATGTAGTTGCAGGTTTGATCCATCTGCGACACCAACCATACACACAAGCATTCGGGGTTTCATGCTAAAACCAATTAACAATAGGAGGAGTAACCCTATCTCTTATATGTTAGGTTCGGATATTATTATATTGTCGATGTGGGACAATACGCCACCCATCTTAACGGTAATTTTTTCTCGTAAAGGTAAAATTTGTGTTTATGAAAGAAAAATTGTCAACTCAAATTCAAATAATGGACTTTTAGCTATTGCTTTAGTTGTTGAGCTTGTGTTAGTTGAGATTGGCAACTATTTGTATATCGTTCATGGTAAGAATACAAGATGAGTCGATATGATGGTTTGTGTCATAAGCAACATATGAGTTTCTAGCTTTCCATATGTAGTAGAAGAACGTGGTGAAGGGAGATGGTGTTTTGCTATTTCGGGTATGCATATTTTGAGCTTGTTTCAAATTTTATTGTCTATGATTCATGTTGTTTAGATTTGGTCTTTTGGATTCAAATCACTTTGGTTCTTAGTATTAATGTACTAGGTTGGTTTATACCCGTTGCCTCCTGTTGGTTGGATCATCTTGCTTTCTCTTGAAGACTTTTTTGCTTCCGGTTCCATTTTGATGTATTTTGTGTATTTCTTTTCTCCTTTATTTGTGGTTTTTTATGACGGTTTGTCCGTCTGCCGATTTTTGGCCTTTCGACCCACTAGACGACACCGTCTAATGGTTTCGAACAACTTTTCATTTTCAAAAAAAACAAACAAACAAAGTATGAGGTTGGTGATCTAGTCTAATAGCTAGTGATCGATTGATCTTAGATTGAAATTGTATAGTGCTACACGTTAGATTGCATGCACATATTATGCTCGGATTTTAAAAGACATATGTATTATTAGAACTTTGGCATGGTATTAGAGGAAGGTGTGAGTTCAGTATATATATTCAACCCTTGTGTTTTTTTACTTTAGCACATATGAATTTTTTTGTCGAGATCAAGATTCTATGATCCACTGCCGTAACTCTTTCATTTGGAACTCGGCGGTTAGAGTATTGCTTTCATACTAAGTAAGTCACTTATTAGATATCATAATCGATAAAAAGTTAAAACCTCGTATCATCTTCTGCTATTGATGAAAGGAAAGAAAATGTAGCATATTTCCTTATGTACTAACGTATCGAGATGGATTCACCATCATACAATCATTAGAACAACAACAAATAACATACAAATGTAAAAAAGATCACATCAAACTTACATACTAGACTTCGTGCTTAACGGTCCACCGAATTTCAACATTCCGATAAGTTACTCGATTTCATCGGGTCTTGTATGGTAATAATATCTTCCCAATTACTCTATTATCAATTTTTACAAATCTAAGGGTCAAACAACTAATAAACACATCTTTTATGATGTCAATTCATTGAATTATGTAGTTGTTGGTCTCTCCAAAGCCATCTTGGGGTAAACAAAACTCCTGTCAGAGAGCAAACAATAACCCTCCTTTCAAGGTCACTGCCAGATCAGTTACAAGATTGCATATCTTCTTGTTATAACAATATTTCTTGTTTTCTATTTTTTAATCATTAAAAATAATAATATAACAATTATTATTTTCTTTTTTTTAAAAAAGTATGATGTGGACATAGGCATAAAAGTTAATGGTGCCAGCCACATGGGTGTTGTTGGATGGGCCTCACACTGGACCAGCCCACTATCATCTATTATTTAAAAAAAATAAAAAAAGTTAAATAAAATATTATTTTTTTACTCATATGTCACCAACATTGCACTGTCATCCCATGTGACTAAGAGTGGCACCACCTTTGGCTCTATTCTTTAAAATTCATTTTCTTTTATTTAAAAAAAAGATTTTTCATTTCCCCTCCATGAATGGCATATATAAAAGGACAAGAATACCCCACCACTTGGTCCATATTTGCATCCAAGTGACAAAAGTTATTCCATTTTTTATGTCCAATACATCACATTCCTCATTGCACTATATGTTTTGCAACTTACCTCTTCAATGTGTTACAAAGACATAAACTTTATACATTAAGAATTGTCGAAAACGAGTTTACGACAACTCGTTCGACGTTTTGGGTGAGTAACACACTCGGGTTCGCGCGGTTATAAAGTTCTTTATTTGTATAAAAGGAAATATTATGAGAGAACAAGAAAAGAAGAGAACTTTGAGAAATGTAAATCCTTACTTTTGTTTTCTCTTTAATCATATGCTTTCTTTATATGCTTCCACTATTTTACTTTGTTCCATACAAATCATTCTCTATTCAAATAGGGTCCAAAGTTGATGATGATGTCTTTCTTTTGTATAAATAACATCAACTAGTTGAAATACTATAATGGAAGCACATTTAATACTCATAAACCCTAGATTATATAACAAAAGAAAAAACATTTAATTTCCTTTCTTTTTTACTTTGCTGATCTTGAGAGCTTCATCTCCATTCTTCAACTCCACACTCCTTCCCTTTCTTCATCTTCTTGATAGCCTTTGCACAACTTGATTTGCTGCTGTAAAAAAGGTGGCTGCTTTTTTCACTTTTTTACCTTCCTACCACAAAAAGCTAGGGTTTTGATGTCCTTCACAAGAGCCAGGCCAGTAACTCATCAAATTTGAAAGGGGTATAGGAGGGAAGAAAAATTACAGTGTTTGGATTTGGAAAGTTCTTTTCTTTTTTTTACTGCTGGACACATAGATTAGTAAAAAGTGAAAAGTGAAAACCTTTTCTCTTTCTTTCTTTGATATTTTTTTACTGGTGTATTGATTAGTTGTGGTCCAACCTCAACTACAGAATCAGAGGTGAAGGATAGCACAACAAAGAAGTGGGGGCCAAGAGTAATAAATGGCTGGCTTTTACCCCCTCCCCTCTCCTTTTTTTTTTTACTGCTTCCTCTTTTTTTTACCCTTTATGTATGCAATTTTTTTTGTATGATACTCTATTGCAACTACAAGAACTATAATGTAGATGGTTTGGCTGGTTGTAGGATAATGGTTTTTTAGGTATGCAATTGCAATCAACCTGCAAGATTCCAAACAACAAAGGAAAACAAAAACATCCAACTCAAACCAACAATAACGACGTGACGGAAATCGATCGAATCCAATACGAAAACAAGACGGGTTTACCTTAGACAACACGAGCCGGCCAGAGTACGGGGCCTACTACATTCCAATCGCGCCAGGTCCAGTCGAGAACCTAGGCATTTGGAAGTAGCATGATTTGAAGGGAGAAAGATCCAATGAGGATGCCAGCAAGCTACCATTAGACGGCATGGTTGGCATGGAGACAGCGTTCTCAGCGTTTGTGAACGCCGTGAGGCGTTCCATGTTACCTTTGGTGGGAGAAGCAAAAGGACTGTCAGGGAGATTGTGCTCCAAGCTGCATTGTTCGAACCGACATGATTAAGACAACGCGAACCCAACTCGGGGACACCTATGTTACCTAAATTAGAAAGACAAATAAGATTGTTTACCTTTCTAGTAGTAAGCTATCCTCTTCACTACTAAGAGGACTTTCTTTGCCATTAATACTCTCCTTAATTGATCCTTCCTTTTCTCTATCATCAATTTCATTCACAGTCAGCTGAGGAAGCTGCAGGCTATCCCTAGGTGGAGAAGATAGATTTTCTGATGAACAAAAAGAATAGAAATTTACTTAAGATCCTTGACAGCATAATTTCCAAAAATGTCAAAAAAACTCGAAAATGAAATATCAATGAACCTTGAGCTCTATCCGGGCTTGTTCGGTCCAAACCCGAAAGAGGATGGTTATAGCTCGGTGAGTACGTAGGAGACGGAAACGGAGCTGCCCCAGTCGAGAGTGCACGATGATGATGGCTTCTCTTAATATCAAGCTGAAGATCCATCAGTCTTCGGCTTTGGATCTCGAGGGCTTGCTGCAAATCATTTTGTTCCTCAAGTTTCCTCCTCCACAACAACTCTTGAGTATTGTTGTACATCATTCTAGAACCTAAACCAACACAATCATCATTAATTTTCACAATTTCCAAATAAAAACAATGTGAAAAAGATTGTTTCTTTATTGCTTACCAAGCTGATTGTCAAAAGGGTCTCTAGAGTGATCAAGACCAGTTGGAGAATTGCAAGCAGAAAAATCTCCTCTTTCCATTTGTTGCAGCTGCTGCTGTTGCTTCCTAAAAATGACAATAACAAAGAAAGTTAAAGATTAAATCTTTAGATTGTAGAGATATAAGTTGTAAGAATTGAATCTACCTGAACTTATCAGGAACCTTGCCCTTCTCCTTGTAAGGCTTTACGAGAACCCGAGCATCGCAGACGAAATGAGGGTTACCCTTAGCAAGAATGATCTTGACTGTCTCAGGGTAAACAAAGGTAACAAATCCAAACATTCTCTTTTGCTGATAAGGAATTCTCACATCTTGAACAGGCCCATAAATGCTATTGACAAAACACAATTTCAAGAAACAAATTCAGCAACCATGGATTATAATCATTATATATAACTATTTTATAGAATTTGACAATCAAGACCTGAAATAATTTGAAACATCTTCTTCTTTGAAAGTACTGTCAGCTGGGAAGGTTAAGTAGATCTGTCTTGAACCAGGATTTGAGTCACCATTGATTACAAAATCACTTCTACTTAGCCTTGACCTACTGAATTTGTGCATGTCCTCTCCCATCATTAGAGCAGCTGCAGCTCTGAAAGAAAGCAAATTTGAACAAAATTAGTATTTTTAGATAAAATTAGTTGTTAATTACTGAATTAGTACCTTTGAGACTCATTTTGTTGCTGAACAAGGAAATTCAAGCAATTGTTTTTAGAGAAAGGGAAAGAATTGGAAGCAGCCATGAGTTGAGAAGCAGCCATGAGTTTCTGGTGTTGCATGGACTTAGATCTAAGCAATTCATGGCACTGCTCCATCATTTCAATCTTGCTAGGAGAAGAAACCGAACCGGAACCCGAACCCGAACCGGTGTCGGAATCTCCAATAATTCCACCACCATGCAAGAACCTGCAACTACTTCCATTCTTACAAAACCCTCTTGCATAGTATAGGCATGGCTTCCATCCAAGACCACCAGCTGGATCATCACCAAGGCTGATGTCACTTACTGAGCAGCTTCTTCTGTGAGGGCCCCATGTGGGTCCTGAGCTGTAAGGGAAGAGCAAGTTGTTTTCTTGATCATTCAAGAAACTCAGCTGTTCTTGAAGATGGATTTCATCAATTAGGTCAGTTTTTGAGCTAGGGCTGATTAAGTCATCTGGGTTTTGGAAATCAGGGAAAACTGAAGGTCCCCAAGAAGGTGAAGAGTTAGAAGAAGGACTAGCAAGGCTTGAAATTGATAAAGATGGGATTTTTAGTCCATTAGGCTTGAAAATGGAGTTTTGTCTAGAGAGAGAAAGTGGGTTGTTGTTGTTGTTGTGGTGGTGGGTTGTGGTGGTGGTGGTGGTGACAGTGGCGGCTCCGGTGGGAGTTGAAGGTGTAGAGGGAGTGTTTGGAGAAATACCCAATTCTTGTCTAGCCTTGAAAATCACAGAATGAAGGAGATTTTCAGGTCCAAATGCAAGTCTAATCATTTCCTTCTCACCATGATCTTGAATAAGCAAAAGACCCATGATTTTGGAAGCATTTTCAGGATCCAAGTGTTGGATTCTTGAGAAAACACTCTTTGTAGCTTCATAGGGATCCATTTTTGGATTTCTTTGGTTGGTGGTGATGAAAATTTGTGGAGAAAAAAAAAATGGGTAACAAGTAAAGGAATGTGATTGAGCAAGAAAGCTCAACACAAACAAGGCCTTAAGTTTCTTCCACCTACCAAAGCTTTTATCTTTGAGATGAGTGAGAGAATACTACTCTTACTCATCAGACTGATTCCTGCAAAGATAATAAATTTTTTATTAAAAAGAAAAGCAAAAGAGAAACCCACCAAAAAGAAAGTGAAAGATAAAGAGGGTAAGAAAAAAGTAAAGCTTTAAGATGAGTATTCTCATGGAGGTGAAAGATTAAAGCATTCATTCAAATCTCAGTTTCTGGGCTTAGAGTTAGACTCACCTGAAGATTTTGCAGTCTGCAAGAGATGAAGATGAAGTAAGAAAAAACTTGCTTATGTCACTTACAAGACCTAAAATTAAGCATCTTCCCAACCTCCTTTGCTATTTATGGGTCTTAAAGAGTTGGTTTTCAAAACTTTGAAAGATGCAAACTTTGCAGCTTCAAGCTTAAAGATGAAATCTTTGAAGAAGAGGAAGAAGAGGAAGATGATGTGTGTGTTGAGTGGATCCAGATCTGCTTGAAATAAGCGCACGTTCCTTTGCTCTTCCTCTCTGACACTCTTTTACTCTGCCCTTAATTTATGTTTTTGGGTTCTTTTTTCTGGTTACTTACTTGCCCTACTTGCTCATCTTGCGCGTTTTGCTCACGGTTTGTTTCTTGGATTGTCACTTTGTCTAGGGTTTGGAAACTGAATTTGGATGATGATGACGATGAGTGGAAGAAGCAAAGAAGGATATACTCACCTTTGATGCCTTAATGAAATGGAGTGGTTATCGGTTACAAGTTACGCATTTAGAACATATTCGATGTCATAAGTTTTCTCGTTAAAATTACGTGAATTTTGAGCTAAAATGTTACTTTGAATAAGTACTTTGTGTTTCAATATTGATGTCTTAATGAAATGGAGTGGTTATCAGTTACAAGTTATGCATTTAGAACATATTCGATGTCATAAGTTTTCTTGTTAAAATTACGTGAATATTGAGCTAAAATGTTACGTTGAATAAGTAGTTTGTGTTTCGATATGGAAATCCGGAGTTTTAGAGGTGTGAAATGGAGTATGATACGATAGAAGATTATTTTAGTTATACGTAGAGTACTAGTATCGGTTTCTATTTTTATTATTGTTGTTAGATTACGTAACGGCTGACAACTGACACTTGTATTAATTTATAGGAGCGTAAAAGTATTGAAAAATGGCCGTTATAATAACGACATATAATTATGACCGATGTGTGTGTTAAATAAAACATTTAACGAAAAGTAGTTGGTGAATCTTAAAATAACGAAATTTTAAGGATGTTTTTGTTAAGCATTTAAGCGACAGAAGTTAACTTATTATAATTTGTGTATGCTCACGTTTAAACAAGAATGGAATATGATTAGATGATGAAAGATTATGTTCTTACACTACGTAAAAGTATTGAATTTTAAGGTAATTTTTAAAAACGTGTTTAATAAGTCAGTAAGCGACAAAAATTTGACTTATTATGACGGATGAGTTCTCGTGTTTAAACAAGAAAGTTAAAGAGTGTAACATGCACATATGCACTTACTCGATGGAGATTCGGTAAGTTGTTTATTTTCTAGGAGGATGTCTGACGTCATGCGTGTATAGTGATCTATTCATCGTATCATCAAAGTTTTTGTCGTTTTCATTTCCGACAATGTTTATATTTTGGCATTATCTTTTTTTAAACCTTTTTAACATGTTTTTCCGGCATATCAATCATTTTGATAATTTTAATGTTTTAGGTTTTTTTTATTAATTTATGATTAAATCATCACGTGTTACTTGATTAATAAAAACGACTTACTTATCGACTTAATACATTTACACAAATTCACTTTGAACACTTTTAAGGAGAACGGCAAAATTGTGGAACAAGTAACCTACCTCATGCACATCTGCGGTCTACCCATCGAATCCTTATTCAACATTATAACTTCTTATTCTCATCCATAAATTTATTTTACACTTTACTCCGTATTCTCGTCCGTAAAATTTTATCAAAAAAATTAATCATATCATTTGTGGATGAGTTGGCTAAGTAGGCAGTTTATGTATTAAGGTGTATAAACTAGGCACTTTTGTTTATATGTTGACAAACTAGGCCCTTGTATATTTTATTAAAAAGATTTATCATATATAATATTAAAGATTCTCCAGATACTCAAAACCTTTCTCTATCCTAATTAAGTTTATTAATTAACATAATTAAAGACTGTAATTATATTAGAAAACCGTTAAATAAGAAAATAAATAATAACAATCTTCTTTAATTAGAGATATCATCTGAATAACCATTAATCGTAAAAGTTGTAAGCCATTGTTTCTGCTTTTGTGTCCTTCGAAGTTCGTTGATATATATCGATCTGTTACATAATACGGCGACAATCAACTACATATGAAAACTTGAACGTCCATTCTTCCGCTGATCATTCCTTGCTGTTACATAATACGGTGACAATCAACTACATTATTTGCATATTTAAATAAATGGTACATAATATTTTTGAACAAATATTTATCAGCAATTATATGTGATGTATAACTAGTACATAATGTTTATCAGCAACTATATGTGATACATAAATGTACATAATCAAAACATATTATATCTATGCACAATCTGTACATATGTGTGGGTATTAATTACCGTCTTCTCCATTTTTAACATCACTGAAGAACTAGGTTGAGAAGTTTTCAATGTTGGGTATTTAACAACAAATAGACCGAAAAGATGAAATCGAGTACTTACCTGGTATAATTAAACCACGATCGATGAATATGAACAACAATAAATGACGATTACAACCCGAAAACGAAGATGCAAAACGAAGATGCAAAACGAAGAGACCTTCAACCGCCTTCAATGGAGTTGGAGAGAGTAGAACGTATTTGACTTGAAATATGGGATGCTGTTTTTGATTGATATAAGTAGCCGCTAAAAGAAGATTTGGAGAATCTTTTATTTATTGTTTCCGATTTTTTCATAACCAGATGATATTTTTATGGCAGTTTTTTAATTCAAAAATCAATAAATTGCCCAATCACTATCCTTAATTATAGTACTATTTCTCTATTTTATCTTTATTTTTTAATTTAGTTTTGTTAGGGGCCTAGTTAGTAAACACTAAACAAAAAGACAAAAAGGGTCCTATTTCACCAATATTCTCATCATTTTTCTATCTATGATCAGATAAACTATATGAATATTTCAGTAATTGTATTATTATTATTATTATTATTATTATTATTATTATTATTATTATTATTTCCATGACACCAATTACATTTTAAAAAATATACAATATTATAGTGGTAATATAGTGGAGAGTATTACGTGTTTGTTTGTTTTGTTTTTTTTTTGGAAAGGTTGATAAGTAACTTCCGGTTTGATTGACTTCGTCGCTCTACGTCCGACTACTTAAGAAGTCTAGCACCACACCCCGTTAGACCAACTGAGTATTGATATATTACGTGTTTGTTAGTGGTTAGTGAAAGTTACCGCGGTAAGAGAGCGCGTGGAAATAAGACGAGAGTGGGTCAAATATGTAACGTTTTGCTGCAGTGTGTGGTTGTCCTGAGTGGGTCCCACCTCCGTCACCCTTCTCCCCTGCTCTATTTAAAAAAATATATAATAAAAACAAAACGGTTTATTTCAAATTTGAATAATCAATTTTAAAATTGGAGGCTGCACAAAACTTGTAAATTGGATCACTCAATTTTGTATAATAATTTGAGAGAATGATTTGGATTAACCATGAGTTTAGATGGCAACTTAATTATTATCTTATTTTAAATAATACTTCATTTCGGATTAGATAAATATTAAATAGAGGTGAGATATGTACTTTATTTTATTAGCTACAAAAAAATTGTTCTCATTAGTAAGATATAAAGGATATACTTATGAAACAAGTTTTTTTAAATGATAAAATTACTCATCAATGTTTCTTTACGGTATATCCTTGTAGTAATTGGGTACGCGCATGTGCGCTCGTATGCACACGATCCCGTTCTACGGCCCGTATATATCGGATTTTGACATGGTGGCATAGTAGTTAGCCTCTACTCGGCTCTGGATCCTAACTTAGGGCTAGTGCAACTCGGTCTATATCCTCTAGTAGCACTTGTTGGGACGTGTTAGAGATAATAAGTTCCAATATCAAAAGTTAGGGACATTCCGTGTATAAGGTTGGTGGGCTTCTCCTCCTATTGTCAATTGGTTTTTGGATGGAACCTCGACGGATTTATATGTTGGGTTTGGGCCAAACACACATGTGCGCTTGCATGCACCCGACCCCCGCTCTACCGCCACTACGGTCCATCTATATCGGACTTTGACACATGCATGAAATGACCGAAGAAATAGTCTCAATCTCATACTTCCTTTTAACACCATCTAAAAGCTTGAAAGAGGTACAAGGGATGAAGTCATACACAAATCTAAGAGCCTCTGAATTCTCTCATACTTTAGCACCTTTCGGAGAAAGGATGAGTGTGTGCATAAGGGATTTTGAAAAGCATGAACATCGACCACAAACGCCATCAAGGACAATCTTCTTAAAATGTAGAGCCATTTTGACAAGTAGAGCACAATTGTAGTACCTCCAAGCAAAGTTCTTTACAATGAATGGTAACTGCAATTTCCAAATAAAGATCATAAGGTCGAGGTGTCGTCCCAAAAGTCTATCTTGTCACCTTGCAACGTGATTGCATCGTCTCAGTCACTACGCCAACCTCATTGTAAAAATACCAACCGTATTCGGCACCACACCTTCAAACCCCCCACCTCAGGGAGTAGCATGGGCATAACAAGAATGAGTGCACCCTCCGACAATCAAATAAGGAGCTAACTATGTTTCTTTTCCACATTCCCAAACCGAAATCCATTAAGTCACAGACTTTCATCGAAGCATCAAAGCTTGCACCTTTGCCAGGACTACATAGCCTTTTACCTTCCTCTGAAGTCCCCCATTTGTCCTTCCACAATTTCGCCTCAATCTCCATCCCGAGCCTCTATCCTAATCCTTTTTAATAATAGTGCTCCTCCTACACTCCTCCGAGAGTAGCTTGGACTTGTCCCTATAATAGCCTAATAGCCTCAACAAAGGTGCAATCCCATAAGTAGCATACTTTAAGTATATCACGAACTAAGGTGTCCCTATTCCTAATCTGCCCTCACCTTGTTTAGCCAAAAATGTCTCATTAAAAAATTTGAGGGCCTTAAAACCATACCCCCGTATATTTGGGAAGGCACAACGTTTCTCAACTCTTCCGATGAATCTTCCTCCTTTCATTACTAGATCCCCGCCAAAACATTCTCATCATCAAATGTATCTATTCAATAAGACTCAAAGGCAACCGGAACACACTCATCACATAAGTAAGAATGCATTGGACAATAGATGTAGGTAGAACCTCCATACCCGCTTAAGCTAGCATGCCTTCTTTCCAACATTGTAATTCCTTAGCAATAATTTCCTCTATGGCTTCAAAAGTTCTCTTCTTTGAATAGATTATCACCGTAGGTAAGCCTAGGTACTTACCATGTCTTGAGACTCTATACACCCCTAACAGTCCGGCAAGGTGTGCACCATTCATCTCCGAAACGTTCCTGCTGAAGAAAACATTTGTTTCGTTGTATTTAATTTTTTGCTCTGATGTGGTTTCGTAAAGACTAATAACATCAACAATAATCGAGCATTCCTGGAATTTTGCTTTTGCAAACAACAAGCAATCATCAACAAATAACATATGAGAAATGACTGGGGATCCCCTTCTAACTTGCAATCCATGTAGCCTTACATTCACAATCTCCTTTAAGCAATCATCAACAAATAACATATGAGAAATGACCGGGGATCCCCTTCTAACTTGCAATCCATGTAGCCTTACATTCACAATCTCCTTTATTAAACATGAAATAACATCCGCACATATAATAAAGAGATGAGTGGAGATTGAATCTCCTTGTCCCAAGCCTCGCGTAGGCACCACAGTTCCTCTTTTACACCCACTGATATTGAACGTAAATGACACCAAGGAAACGCATTCCATAATTCTCACAATCCATGTCCTTCCAAACCCGAACCTCTCCAACACAACACTAAGAAAATCCCATTATATGTGATCATACACCTTACGCATGTCAAGTTTAATCGCCAACTCCCAACTCTCACCGTTCTCTTATTCATCATGTAGCTGAAGGCTTCCAAAGCGACAATAAGATTATCACATATGAGCCTCCCTACCACAAAGGCGCTGCGTTCTTTCGAAATAATGCTAGGAAGTCATACTTTCAATCGATTAGCCATCAATTTGAATATTCTCTTGTAAATAACATTACATAGGCTAATAGTTAGATACTCGTCAAGTTTAAAGGGTTTATTCACCTTAGAGATGATAGAGAAAACTGTATTATTTACCTCACCAATACACAGTTCACTATCTACCACTTATAATAATCATCTTGTTATCCTTTAAATAACCGATCGTTCTAGACACATAGTATACCAAAACATACTAAAACATGCAAGAGAGTATCTATATCAATTACTTTTCGATATTTCATATATAAATAATAACAAAAACTTTACATTATCCAAACACACCATAACATGTCATAAACATTAAATAGTACTTCATGGTTTGTTGAATTGAAAGTTAAGAGGGGATGGACAAAGAGCTTGGGGTCTTTCCCCCTACCAATTATGGGGACACTTGTCTATCAAGTAATTAATCTTTACTTTATATATATATATATATATATATATATATATATATATATATATATATATATATATATAGGGTGTGGTTCCCATTAGAACACCCCTAACGTGAGAATATGAGAACAATCGTACACCGTTGGATGTGAGTATTAAGAGTTGAGATTTAGAGTAGATATCAAAAATAATAATAACTACGAATAATAATAATTAGGAATCCAACAATAATTACGAATAATCCACTAAACCAACAATAACTACGAATAATACATTAAACGATATGGCACATTCGTAACAAAACTGATAATAAGTACGAATTTATTCTCATGTTCTCACGTTAGGGGGTGTTCTCATAGGATCTATACTCTATATATATATATATATATATATATATATATATATATATATGTATATATATATATATACTTTCATAACCTTTAACAAAAACTTTCATTTTATTTAAAAAAAAAAAAATTCTTTAGAAGGAAAAAACAGGATGATATATGTTGGTATATTGGCATATGGATTCTATAAAACTTGACCCTTATTTTGTAGAGGTAGTTATATATTTGAAAGTTTAACAATTTAAGACCTTAGGATAATTCTAAAACTAAAGGATTTAATTTATCTTTTAAATGAATAATTTTTTTTTATTAAATTACTCAATAATTTCAAATCGTTTCATATGGATTATAACGTGAAATTTTGTCGTACGTTCGAGCGTCTATGTGTGTTTGGTCTAAACCCAATACATAAGTCCGGTGCATTTTTACTTGAAACCGATTGACAATAAAATAAGTAGAGCATTCTGAACTTATATACAAGGTTGTATTTATTTTTTTTATCGACGTGGGACAATTCAACCCCCACACTTACCTCGATATCGCTCTTATCCATATATACATGTCTCATATCGGTATTCTACCTCCATATTTTTCTATCGGATTAAAACTGAAAACTAAATGGAATGAGGAATGCATGAATCATATTACAATCATACTCAAACTAAAATGAGAAATTATCAAATCAGAATCTCAAAACTTATTTTTTTGGTTAAAGTTATACATTAAAAAAAGTCAGTTGAAATACATTGATTTATAAAATAATGTTTAATATCCCAATTCGCCCCTAATTAATTAATAATCTAAAACAATATCTTTGAAAAGATTACGAATATGTTTGGTAATAGGGGACGAAGGGATTGAAGGAGAATGAAAGGTGTGAACGACGATAGACTCGTACAGAGCCGAACTATTGAGGATGAAAGGAGGATTAAAATAAAATGGTGTCCTAAATAGACCAAGTTAAAATAACTCAAAACCGATTCTGAATTCTATAGAATCATACCAAACGGAGCCTTAATAATTGTTTTTTATTGTAGATAAATAGTTTTTTTAAATGAAAAAAAGAAAAGAAAAAACGAGTAATTGTTCACATGGGGTGTGTGGGCATGGCAATATTCCAACCTATGCAAATGGAAAGTCCCTCTGTAAAGACTCTTTTTCAAAGTGACTCCTCTCGTGTGTCTTCACTCACTATTTTCCTTTTCATTGTTATTAATATTATTAAACAAATAAGAACATAAAATTTTGGTTTATAACTTAATATGGCATTTTGAACGGATACCCAATTCAAATCGGTTTAAAGATGGGTCCGGGTAAAAAATTTGGACGGATCCGGATAGTCCGATCCCATCTAACTCTAGCATATGAGGTCTACTTTAGGCATTTTATAAAGTATGGGTCCGGAACTAGTCGGTCCAAAATTCATTCGGGTTTAGCCAAAATCAAACTATTTATAAAAATAAATAAAAAGAAAGTCAATGAATATTCGTCAAGGCTCTATATAGATTCCTTGTACTCTTATGTCTTTTTATAACTTTCATACATAATTCGTCATCCGTATCCGACGACATTCTTTCTCGCTCTTTCTGTATAAGAGTCTTCATACAAGTTTTCAACTTCAGTTTTTCAGTTTGGTTCCTCCGTTCCGGTCCTTTACATGAGTTCCCCACCATCGTTTTCTTCAACTCTTTCACTCTTTAAATTGATACCACTTTTCTTTCTTTGAGGTCTTTGTTCAACTTTTCGAGTCTTTCACTCTTGCTCACTCCAATCTCGCCTTTCAATATTTGCATGAGTTTCAACCCGCCGGCGTTACTTGTTTGAGTAATCAACGTAGTTGTATGCGTCATCGACATTACTTGTTAGAGTTCCTCACTTCTTATTTTATACGTGACATGTATAATTTTGAAGACGGTGAATGCTCCAAATGTATCATAGATGACCAAATAGTACAAATTAATTTTTTGGTTGATAATTAGATAAAATGGACCTTGTGACTTTAAAAAAGATGTTTTATTATTAGTTGTAGAATTTGGATTTTGAATTTTGGATCATGAATTTTTGTTAATTAGTATGAGTTGAAAACTTAATATGTCTAATCTTGGTATTGGTTTATATATTGTTATTTATATTATTATTATTATAAATTATTCTCATAGAAAAAAGCAGGGACGAACACAAATTCCAATTTCGATGGAATTTTATCTAAAAATATAGCAACCCGTCCAAAACCCTTTCGTCAAAAATATATGGAACGAGATTTGGGTCTTAAAAATTCTACATCCCACTAGATCCGTCTCATATATACTAAACTTATAAATTTAAATATAAATAAAATTAAATCCATTATTAGTTATAGATTTCTTAAAAATTAATTATGCATGTCAAAATAGACAAATAACCCAATTACGTTTGTGATTTCTTACCTTTTGAAATTTTATTTTTCTTTGTTTAAACAAATTTTAATTATATTTCAGTGAGATCATGTAAAACGTTATTGAGGATTATTGAAAATTTTAATGTTTTTTTCATCTCAAGTATAATATACACGAATATTTTTGTTTGTAATCGTAAAATTTAAATACTATAAACAATTATAGATCAAGCGAGATTGGTCCCGACCCGTCTCATCCCGTCCCGGTCCTAACCGGGATAGAGCCTGGCGGAATTCATTTATCAAACTCAAGTCCCATGTATAATAGCCGGGATGGGACGTGAGATGACCTCAACCCCGTCCCGTGCCAACCCCTAGAAGAAAGTTATAATTTTTTATTTAAGTTAGGTCTAACGAAATTTGGACCAGAGTTGAACCCCATCTAGACCGATCTTAACCTTAAACATTAGGGTCCGTCTTCAGTTCGTCCATCAAATTTGAATGTCCGGCTATAAGTCCGGTCTGAGTTTAAACCAATGAACAACCCAACCCTACTTTAAAAAAAATCCAATTATGGATAAATAGGTGGTCGATCAATTTTATGAGGCCACCAAAATGAGTTTTTGTTCAAAACTCCCACAATATATTGAACCAAAAATGTGTTGGACATGGGCAATCCAAATATCAAATGTACACAAACTACATATTTGGTACATACGAACACATGTACATGCAAATTCATGTATATAATCCAAATATCAAATGTACACAAACTATATATTTGGTATATATATAGTTAATCAGTAACATTTTCACAGCATCATATGTACATAATCACCACATACTGCAAACATATATACATGCAAATCCATATGAACAAGATTCTTCAAATTTAATGTTTTAGGTGCGATTCATGACTTCCTGATCCTAAAAATAAAAGAAAATTTTACCAAATTAAAATAGCTCAAACAATTGAAGACGAGTTTTTTAGGTTATGGATCTACACAACTATCGCAAAATCCAGTCTTTAACAGGCATTCAAATCGATTGAGGGGTTAGAGTGGAATTTCGAATATGTATGGATAAGAAAGAGTCGTCTTCTTAAAAAACCTGTGTACAATCGACGAATATAACACACCTGAAAATGGCGATTGAAGATAGCCGAATCGAATTTCGAGAATTTTTTGAAGCAATTGGTAACTGATTATACATGTTGAAGACGACCATTGTATACTCGATTGAAGGTTCATGTTGACGATAAAAAAGAGTTGAAAAAGAGACCTCGAGATGAATGGAGATAGTGAAACTGCTTTCGACTACAAAGAGTTTTTTTTGCTTTAATTTTGGTTACCGCTTGAATAGAAAAAATGGCGGATATTTGATATTTTGAAATTTCAAGCACGGTTACCTTATTTACGTTAGTCGGTTTCCTATTATTTAGCTTATTTAATATATTTTACCAATTAATTATCTTCCATTAAGTTTGTAACTGTCCAATAAAGATGATAATATTAGTACAATAAGGTCTTTTTTGTATCACATATACAAAGTAGACCCTTACAATTTTACAATTTAAAATATGAGAATTTGGTGTGGGAGAGATTTTTTAAAATAAATTAGAGGGGTAAAGATCCTCTTAATTACTAATTTAACTTTTTGAAAAAATTATTAAATAATTGGGGTCTAGTTCATTTTTTAGAAAAAAGTTATCTTAGTAGTTTAGTTTTCTCAAATGTCTTGGACCTGAGCAATGATTGTCCCAACCGATTGAGCCAATTGGTCTTGCACGTCCCCAACAAGTGTACGTCAACCAAGTCACACAATTGTATATGAAAGAAAGTGTAAACATAAACAACCCACGTTGATTACAAATGAATACAAAATTTGGTATATAAGGTCGGTGAACAACTTCTATTATCAGTTATTTTAGTATAAAAATGTTCCCAAATTTATTAGTTAGGCTCAAAACCGATACATATATACGCTCGAATGTATAAACTCATGTGTTATACTCTATTGATGTAATGAAAATTTTAAATTTCACAAATAAACCCACCTCACTCATCTCAAAGATAAAAAATCACTTCTTCATACGAAGTTTGAGAACATCTCACTTATTTATTTTTACATCTCATAATGATTTTACGTAATATTACGTAATGAGATTTAAGAAGGTTCGACTAATTAAGATATGAAATGCGTGTTTGATAAGATATGTAAGTTTTTTATAAGATTAATCTAGATGAGGTTTAAAAGAGATTAATCTTTAATAACATTGGATGATGAGAGTTATTTTTTGGGAATATAAGGAAATATTTTCACTCATATAAGTCATTTTTAATAATCTCATATCTCCGTCTCAACATGTTCCACTACAATATCATTAGTGTGATGGAACATCACATCATTATATATTCAATTTTGGAATTTATTTTCAAATAACATCCAATAATTCTTAGATTAGTTACACTATTGTGCACCTAAGAATACCGTGCGGGGTAGATAAATCAAGAGTGAATTTATTTAGATTGAATATTTTTAGTATGGTTGAATTGTGTACAATTAGACCGGAAAACCAGACCAGAAAGTACAGTCTGGTCCTGCACCGTCTTCGTCTAATCTGGTCCGATCTACACCACTTTTTCTTTTCGTATTTTTTTTTGAAAAACTCATGTATACAACACAACCCTGATTTGGACCAAACCGGATCGTATTGAACCCATATAAAAACCACCGGAATGTAAAGTGGAATGGACTGTTATGGTCAAAGCCGATCCATGGACCGTTAATTTGTAGAAAAACTATCCGTCCAGTCCACAATATTCCGGTCCGGTTCAGACAGTTCACACAGTCTTATAATGTATATAAGATATGTATAAATATAATAAACCATGAAAGAGTAATTAATATTTACTTTTTGTTGGAGAAATGTATTAATTTAAATATAAAAAATACATTATATGTCATATTCGAGAAGCGTATTAATTAGAGATGTTGGAGAAAATGACTCGACAACTATCTCATTTTTAATGTCTTAATTTCTTGTCTTACTAGCTAATCCGTAATACATTGCATTATCCACGTATTTATAATGTATAACCCGCATGCATGCAAACTTTATTAGGAAAGTTGCCCCTCTATCATCATAAATTGCAAAAAAAAGCCCTGTACTAGTAGTTTGTTTATTTGATTTTTTTAAGGAATAAGAGTCGAAGGTCTCTGTTAGACCTGTTCATATCCAGATCCGGGCCTGGCTTTGAAAAATACTGAGCCCGTTTAGCCGGATTCGGACCGGACTTACGGGTATCCGCTTATCCGGATCTGGGTCAAATGGGCATGAAGTCTTGTCCGGATCGGGCTCGACGGGCTTGGCGGACCGGGCTTGTTTCCATGTTCTTACCCGTCCGTTTTATGAGCCGGACGGATTACCCGGATTTGAACAGGTCTAGTCTCCGCACATATATAACTGAGACGATGATACCTAATCCGAGTATATTATTTTGGCACCTAATTTATTTTTAAGAAACAATTTGGTTTACTAGGCTTTTTCTAGTTTTGTGTTTAGTAAATGTACTCCTTGAGAGAAAAGTGTGTAGAGTTTGAGAATAAATACAAAAGATTGGGGTATATTTACTCAATTGGAACATTAAAATGACTAGTTACTACTCTATTTTTTCAAAAAGACCTACTTACCAAAATTGCCCTTTATTTAATATCAAGATGATGCCTAAACTAATAAAATAAAATAAAACTATCTAAAAATCTGGTTCTATTTAACTAAAATCACATATCTTTCTTGATACAAAAGTAAGAGAAAACGAGAGTTAACTTTTAAAATTCGGTCGTTCTAAAACATATATACTGATATACATATAAGATTTTCAACGTTAAATAGAATGCTTTAACCGTTGGTATTCATTCCGATATAATCCTATGTATAGGTTATTGCTATTTGTACACGGAAACGTGCTATTCATACCCCGACTACGGCTACGCAGTGCGTAACCGTAATTTTTCGAACGAAATGTTTGATACGGACTACTACACATCCAGCATGGTAGTCATACTAAACATACGCATCTGTCATGCGTAGTCGTAACAATTTTCTTTATTTTTCAAACGCAACGAGCTTATTGCTATAGCTCCGCAATACGTAGCCGTAATCAGGTTATAAATAACACGTTTTATGTGGTGCGAATAACAATCTCGCTATGTATAACAACAAAGAAGACCTACGTACATACACGTAGAGTCTAGTATTGCATGTGGGCGTCGAAAAACATCAAACATGACAATAATTAACAACAAATGATTAGTACGAAGAGAAAAGCATTAGCCGGGGAGCAAATTGCGGCCAATGATATGGTTTTAGCTTTCGGCGAAGCAAATGTCTACCCTGCTGAGCTGTCACCACGTTGCCTAAATCCTCATTCATGGGACCCACGTGTCAAAATTAAGATATGATTATGAGAGGTCTTGACAAAGATGATGACTTTAAACTGCGATAGATACGTTGCCACGAAGATTAACCTTTTTTTGTTTAGTCGAATATTGTTCCTAAATGTATGGTTATTAGCTTTGGTGTTTGTCGACGTTACGTTTAACGGTAACATCACACTATCATACTTACGAGTAAAATCAGATTTGTTTAGATATGTTAAGGGGTGATTTCGGTATGTTTATATCCGTGTTGATTGGTGTAATGGTTGTTACGAGTAAATTAGGGTTTGGAAGTGTCTTAGGCGGAGTTACGAATAAGAACGGAAAAGCTTTTGAAGAT
This sequence comes from Fagopyrum esculentum, assembly GCA_033239045.1. Lineage (NCBI taxonomy): Eukaryota > Viridiplantae > Streptophyta > Magnoliopsida > Caryophyllales > Polygonaceae > Fagopyrum > Fagopyrum esculentum. The sequence goes on along the minus strand of BSUD01000002.1, from coordinate 2,704,879 downwards.
GTTATGAATAGAATGATTTTATAAAAGGACGCCAAGTTGAGTCGCGTTTATAACTAATGGGTTTGTGGGTTATAGGTGGATGGCTTCGGGAGAGGGTGTATTTTGTGGATTAGGGTTTAAGGCCTCTCTGGTATGGTGTTGGACTGATCCCCTAATACTATATTTTTGGGCCAGACTGTTGTAGTTAAGCTTATCCGAAAGCACTGATCTAGTCTTATCCACGCAGTTAATTGACCTATTCCAACAGGAATGAATGACAACATGTAAATTATTTCTTGTGGTTATCTTTGGATCCTACTCCCGACACCTATAAAAGGAAAAACTAGCCACCTCATTCTACACACCGAACAAAAATGTATACCCAAACTAGGAAGAATTTGTAGTTGTATCCCGTCCGGGATTCTGATCATCATTAAAACTGTAGTAATACGGGATGATTTAAGAATTAAGAAAAGAGCATCACACATTTGCAATCGAATTGTTTCGAATTTCTCAATAAAAATAAACGGGTATGTGCAATTTCGATATCTAAACTTCCCCTACCTACGCTCTGGAAATTTAGGTTGTGACTATACCTTGTATCGTTATCATTGTGTCCAAATTGTCTATGCATATGCAAACCGAAACTCTTAATATAAAATCTCTAAATAGACATAACAATAATTAGTGAATTGTTATAATTCCGAGTGTCAAATTTTTGTATTGATAGAACTACTATTATTTCTCATATTTCGGCTCGACAATAATAATACAAAGTGCGATCGATCATATCCGAAACGTACTTAAAAGGACAATATATAAGTTCAATTCATTAAGTGCCCGTTTGGTTGGAGCGGTGGAATGGAAACGGAATGAAATCGGATAAGGGTTAGGAAAGGAAATGGAAATGATGGTATTACTTTCATGTGTTAAAAGACCTCTAACCAAACGTATTTTTTGATTGATTCGGAATCATTCCGTTATCGGGAATGATTCCTAGCACTTCCAAACGGGATTGTTTCTTTGTTATCTATTCCACATGTTTGAAATGTCTCACATTTAAAATAATCCATACATACAATTAACAAACACAAAAAAGAGAAAATAATAAAATACATGCTATTTTTTCCCTCAATTTTCATTTCAAACATTTGTCTTAGTTTATAGATAAACAAAGTAACATACATACTAACATGTGATTAAGTTTTGTCTTATATATGACGATCGAACCGTCCAAGGCCGCCTAGTAGGGACAAGCTATGCCATTAAATGTACAATCTAATGTAGCGACAACGTCGAGCTCTATGGTCCTATATATTTGCTATGATAATGACTTCATGTCACGAAAGTTCTTGTGACATGCATAAGAGTCTTCATCTCTTTGAGAAATTGTCACTAAATTAGGGTTAGAGATCTATTGTCTATGAGTAGGCATATACAAGCTAATTATGTTTTCTTGATCATGTGTAGTCTTTGATTAACTCGTTCTTATTGGTCCTATTCACACACGAACCCGATGGGATGGAAAAATGTCAAATTCCGATAGGTCAATATATGCGGGATTTCGCACTTCTGAGCGCGCATATATCATATATGGATATTATACGAGTCGAGTACTGTTATGTTCAAGTTCGGGCATTCATAAACGAGTTGTCCGAGTCTAGATTTTAAACGAGATTTAAAATGTGTTTATGTTTGGCTGATTTAAAAATGAACGAGCCTGAATCGGATTGTAATTTTTTCCAAACCGCGAGTCCGATTGTAGCTTAGCTAATATATCAACTATAGTATCTGGTTAGTCAAACGACACGTGCCTAGAATGTATGCGAGCTTTAAAATCTATTTATATTTTTTTAAAAGAATTAATTTATCTATTATATTTTCGGGACTTAATAGCCTGTGAGTAAAAATAATAATGGGTAAAATGACTAACTAGACCTTTTATCACTATTACTCTATTAAAAGTTTTCATAGCAAAAACTCATTAATTAAATATGTCTTAATAGTGATAAGTCAAATAGAGTAGTAAAAATTAGAAGGGTTTGCAAAACAAAAGCCCATAAAAAAGAACATATTTCACCAAATTCTTTCAATAATAATCCAAGTATGTTCCTTTAAAATGTCGGAGATATTTCAGTCTACCATCGTTGTCTATACCCGTAAGGTTGTGCATACGGTCCGGTCCGGACCGGTGGACCGTAAATTGATAGAACCTTGGACCGTAGACCGGACCGGGACCGGTCCGGTTCTGGTTTGGACCGGTTTGTACATAAATTGTGCAATTTTGAATATTGCAGACCGGACCGGTTTGTACATAAATTGTGCAATTTTGGTGATGTTTTCCGGTCCAAAACCGGACACGGATCGGACTGAACTGACCGGACCGGACCGGAAATTCACCGGAATGGACCAGATTGGACCGAACTGGACCGGACAGGACCGAAAATTCGTAATTTACGGCCCAACCCGGGTTACGGTTTTATACGGTCCAAAAACCGGACCGGACCGTAACCCGGATTTTCAAAAAAACCTGGACCGTAAATTCCGGTATGGTCCGGTCCGATTTTCCAGTCCGATCTGATTTTGCACAGCCCTATATACCCGTAATTTTCTTGGGATGGGCTAAACCGATTTTGTATAGGTATAGTTAGCTCAAGAGGGTTTGTGACAAAATTTAGTTGAACCGGTTTTCACTCGATATGTCTATCTATGAACCCAAAGATAGTGGACTTGGTAGTTGAGCCGGTTGGATCAAACCGGGACAACGGTCCACTTTATTAAGTACATCTCAATAATCATATTGATAAACGTGTTTTTTATTTTTAAAAAGTACATTTTAATGTCCTTTTGTTTTTGTCTCTGTTTTATTTGTAATCTATGCTGTACCTTTTTCTAAACTCCTATTAAGGTATATTTCATATTTATTATGTTTCTTTTATTATTATTATTATCATAGGTGCAGAATTATGATTCAAGTTATTATATTGACCCAAATTATCATATTTTTTCCCGTTATTTTTACAAATTAAATGTACATTAAATTATTGTTTTTTATGGATATATTTGTTCATGTACATATAATAAAAAAAATCATGTAAAAAAAAGGTTTTCCATTAGTTTAAGCATTGGATAAGAGTTATCGAACGAAATCACTGATACCTAGGTACTCTTATATATATATCTATGATTTAACGGTTATAAAATTTTTGAAATATTCATTTTAAATTTTCTCTATATTTTCATATGTCCGTTTCTCTCGAAATTAGGGTTTAGATTTAATTTTGAGGTAACAAATTTAATAAATTTTTGTTGTTTTTGATGAATCATGTAAAAAAAAAACATAAACTAGTGTTATTTAACACAAGTTTAGACAACGAAAATAATATAAATTATTAGTTATTAACTTATTATACGTGTTTATTATTTTACATCAAATATATTATATTATATATATATGTATATTTTTTTTGTGATACGTATATATTATTCATGACAATAGTATTACATAAGTGCCTTTTTTATCCGAAGTTGTAAAATTTAATCATTCACAAATCCAAATATCGTTGGGTAACTTGAGTCCATATCGTGCACGGCCCATTAGATTATTGGGCCTTATTGTGATGGCCCATTAGCCTATCGGGCTTATTGATGTAATTGCTCTATCATTCGGCCACAATTTAAAATTATGACTAAATGAGGAATTAATTTTATAAAATATCTATTTAAATTTCTTTTAATATTAATTAAAATAATATTTGTACTTGTTAAATTCATGACATAATAAATTTAAATTAATTTTAAATATTTTACTTAATTAGTAGAATAATTCAATTTAAAACAAGTAGAATTCGGATTTATTGCATCATTCAAAAATGAGAATTGTAGAATTTACACGAAAATTTTCCATTTTTTTATATAAGAAATCTAGTAGGTGATGATGATGCAATACAAAACTATGCACATATTCACCTATATCAAAAATTCGACAACCTCCAATTACACTTCATTTATGTACACTTGATCTACATATGTGATTCTTGCACTTCTTTCTTGATCAATGCTCGTAGTGTGCGTCTAGCCTCTTCCGCGGTCTCGTTTCGCCCCTCGTTGAACGTGACACCGTCTACACTCATACGTCCGGGGTTTGTGATTCTTACGTTTTTACTCGAATGGTTCACGGAAACAACAAACTTGTTCAAGATTTCAATCTCCGTGGTGAAAAGCGAAGAAACCGGCCTATGATCCGAAAATTTGCTATCACCACAAATGTAGGATAGTTGTTGTATTCCTTTCCCATACCACATTATCCTGTCACACCTGTATATACTAAGCTCGTTATTACTTTATAACTAATCTATTGAAAAGTTATTTAGTGCGTTTGTACCATGCTGGTGTTCTGTGCTTGTCGCCTGATCGCGTTGGAAGATTACGGGTGTACCGATTGCTACTCGATAAATAGTACTTGTACGTTGGTGCAAATTCGATGCTACCTTCGCGCCATCCTTGAAATACACCATCTTCTTGTTGTTCCTTCTTAAGTTGATCAAACTTTTGTAGTTCTTTGAAGTCTTTCTTTCTTATGAGTTCTCTAGCTAATCCGTCTTCCAAGTTAAGCCGATAATTGAGATCTCCAAACCAAAATACCCGACTAATTTACAAGAGATTATTGTTTCAGTACTCTAGAAATGATCTCACGTCGATTATAATGTGATAAAAAGTCTGAAAATACTTACTCATGTCCAAGGATGTCGAGTTGAAGAGGAAAACACTCGTCTTTTCCAACCCGGGAGAAGTTTGTCCTCTTGAAAATCTCTTGTACTTGTTGATTTCTTCGACCTTCGTCGCCTTTCTTCTCCCCGGAAGCCAAATGCGCGGTAACGAAGCAAAAACTCGTCCCCTCGACCGACATACTAACCGAAACCGAGCCTTTGTTACCCAAACACCCCATGATTCCACAAGCCACGGAACTAACCTTAACATTTGAGACACAATACTTTCTCAACATCTCTTTCTTCATCCATATAGTTACAAAGACTCCAACCATCTTCTTACTAGCAACCAACTTGTAATTGCTATTGCCACTTATCACACCGTGGTGCGTTTTCGCCCTATCTCGTATCAAACTCATACCCAACTCGTTCCGACTGTACTCATATTCGTCGCTTGCTATCGGACTCGACGTGGGTGTCAACCAAACCGAACCTTCTTTCTTGTTTAGGATCTTTGAGATCAACATATTCCACTTTCTTGCTTCGGATTGATCTTCAAGCACTCCAATCACCGTCCTTGTATTCAATGGAACAACTTCTTGAAACCTTAAAATAAACAAAAACATGATCCAACAAACTACTCACAAACTTTCAAGATTGGATCTTGATCAATACTCACTTACCCAAGAACATAAATGTCAGCTGCACTCTTGAGATTTAGCCATTCATCCAAATCCACAGCCAAACTCCGAGCCGGAGATTGTCCGGCGACATTCCAAGTTCCTACAAAGATCCTAAGACAAGAACATATTTAAAAATCAATCCTTTTCCTAGAACTCAATCATTACATGTACCTTAGTTCATGGGTAAGGATGAAATTTCGAGTCTTTTCAGGTCGAAACGAATCTTCACCTTCACCTTCATCTACATAAACAAATCATATCATCATGAAATCCAAATGGGTTTGTAAATCAATAACCTAATTACCTGAAATGTGTATAACACTCGAACAAGAATTCTTCTTTTTCATTGGAGATGTGTTCTTCTTGAGCTTTCCTCTCTATCATATGAGAAGAAGATGAGATAATCCAGGCTGTATATTATGGGGTGTTTGAATAATTATTGTTAGCCTTCGACCCATCTCTCTCGTTCTCTCCTGTAGTGAGTTCAGTACTGAATCGTATACTTCAATTTTTGAGGTGATTTGATCAAAGTGATAGTTTTGTCATTGGAACTTAATTGCCACCAATCATTATTGTACGGGTCATTTCTATCTTTTAAATTTAATTTTGGGTCCGTTTGGTGAACATAGTAGATTATTTGGAAGATTAAAATTTCACAATAATCCTCAATAATCTCGATAATCCATGTTTAAGTGGATGAAAAAAATGAGCAAAATAATCTCCCGAGATTATAATCCCAATAATCTCGATAATCCCTAGCTCACCGAACGCACCTTTGCTACAAATGTTGAGATTTGAAGGTTAAAAAAACTTATGTTAATCTTCGCGTATCACCAAACGGACCCTATAAAATTAAAATAATTGTAAGATGAACCCTAAAAATATTATCGATAAATTATTTTATAATTTTATTCATGATTTAATGTCGGATGAGGTTCACATAGTTTTATTATTATTTTTAAATTATTTTTCAAAGCTATTCATTTAGAAAACAATATACTTTCAAAAATATACGTATCAACTCGTACTATCATAAATAAAATGAGATCGAGCTCGTGTAACACGCTCAATGATTTCAAAATCTCGTGTTATGGGTAGCAAAAATAACGATTATTATTTCTGATTCTAATAGGGTTTTTACACGCGTATGAGATAAGCTCTAAATAACGAAGGTCATTATTATTATTATTGTTATTTGAAGTTATGATTGTGTATATAGGTGTCATTTGGACGCCGGTGGAGGGCAATAATATGAAGCAAATGTGGAAGCAATGGTCAATTTTAACACCAAAATGAGAGCATTGAATGTTCACCAGCAGACAATGCGGTGGAGTTCCTTTGTATGGCCCCAATCTCATTCAATTGCAATGTTGATTGGCATTTTGGAGCAATCCTCCCCATCTTATTATGTACAAACCCTAATTTATCCAACGTACTAGACTCGTCCCGCGTCACATGCCACTCGGCCCCATACTTTCTTCGTCACTCTTAAACACGAAAGCGACGAGCTTTCTCGTTCAAATTCGAAATATAACAACTCTATCCACCACAAGCTTAACAAACGAATTGACCTTGACTTACACTTTATACGTGATAGTGTATATATGGATACCCAATAACGAAAGTTTCGTAAGAGGACTGGAGCAGACTACCATGAGACAAAGAATCTTCTTTCTAAATAGATTTAAATTGGAACTATTATATGTCCAAGGTCCATAATTTCAGAGGTTTTTCCTCACCTTGTCCAGTGTAAACAAACAATTCAAAATACCTCGACTTTTTTAGAATAGGTCTGAGTCAAATAACAATGATTATATATATATATATATAGTGTAGACAAGCCTTATCGTGTAATCATGAGAACATATCTTATTGTTTAATATATTATTCGTAGTTATTATTAGTTTTGTTACGAATGTGTCATATCGTTTAATGTATTATTCGTAGTTATTGTTGGTTAAATGAATTATTCGTAGTTATTGTGGTTGAATTGATTATTCGTAGTAATGATTAATTATGATATCTACCCTAAATTTCGACCCTTAATACTCAACATCCGACGGTCTAAGATTGTTCTCATGATACACAATAAGATTGTTCTCATGGGAACCACACCCTCTCTATATATATAGTATAAATCCTATGAGAACATGTCTTATCGTGTAATCATGAGAACATACCTTATTGTTTAATATATTATTCGTAGTTATTATTAGTCTTGTTACGATGGTGTCATATCGTTTAATGTATTATTCGTAGTTATTGTTGGTCGAATGGATTATTCGTAGTTATTGTGATTGAATAGATTATTCATAGTTATTATTATTCATAGTTATTATTAATTATGATAGATACCCTAAATCTCGACCCTTAACGTCCGACGGTTATATATATATAGTGAGAGAGAGATCAAACTTATCGTGTAATCATGAGAACAAATTCGTAATTATTATTAGTTTTGTTACGAAAGTGTCATATTCGTTTAATGTATTATTCGTAGTTATTGTTGGTTGAGCGGATTATTTGTAGTTATTGTTGGTTGAATGCATTATTCCTAATTATTATTAATTGTAGTTATTATTAATTATGATAACTACTCTAAATCTCGACCCTCAAATACCCACGTGGTTATGAATGTGGAGATTTGGTCATGTTATTTGAACTAGAATTAGGGTCATGTTATGTTTTTGTTTACTCGGATATCTTAATAATTGATATATATATATATATATATATATATATAGAGAGAGAGAGAGAGAGAGTATAGATCCTATGAGAACACCCCTAACGTGAGAACATGAGAACAAATTCGTAATTATTATTAGTTTTGTTGCAAATGTGCCATATCTTTTAATGTATTATTCGTAGTTATTGTTGGTTGAGTGGATTATTCGTAGTTATTGTTGGATTCCTAATTGTTATTATTCGTAGTTATTATTATTTTTGATATCTACTCTAAATCTCAACTCTTAATACTCAAATCCAACGGTGTACGATTGTTCTCATGTTCTCACGTTAGGGGTGTTCTCATGGGAACCACACCCTATATATAATTAAAAAATTAAGAAGTGATAGAAGTAGTTGTATATGTACGTGTATCCTCAAAACATAGAATGTGCTAACAAACATATTGATGAATTAGATAATGGGCAGTCTCGTGTGTTGCTCTTGAATGAATTGTATCAAAAGCCATTGTTTATGGTCACATCCAATGGACATGCAAATATGCAATCCAATAATGAAAAAAATGATGAATTGGCTTGAGTACGATGACTATAAGGATCCTTCTTTAGGGTCACATCCAATGGACATGCATTTCAATTGCATTATAGTCATTTTTAATAACGGAAAGATTACGATTTTCAGAAATAGTTCAACCTAAAGTATCATTATTGTGATGAGAGCTTGAAATCTGTAATCATCGGTAAAAATATTGTGATGGAAAGTTGACTGATTCAGATGGATCAAACGATCAACCATATATTTAAATTCTCCATAGACATGCTTAACGTGAATCATATCTCGTAGAAAACTGAAGGTCTAACATGAAGGTATATAATTAGTTCGTTCTTTCAATGACATCTTAAAACATCTTGAAAAACACAATTACTCACACAAATTATCACCTTTAATTTTCTAAATTTGTAGTGTTTATATATATCTTTTTATTGATGAACAAATTTTGGTTAAAAAAAACAAAATTTGGATTTCTTCACCAATAATAGCTTCATCATCTATGAATAACCATATGGTCGATCTCTTTTTCTTTTCGGTCCAAACCAACAGTTTGGATTGAACCGGACTAATTGGACCAGAGAGTTCTCATTTGTGTGGATTTGAAGTGATTGTTCATATCCGACACTCAAAATCTTAAAAGCCTAATAGTAGGCCTATAAAAAAAGGTTCAACCTAAATATAAGTAGTTTGAACTACTTTATACCAATTTTGAATAATCGGTTCAGGTTCAATCGATCTCGGACTCGTGACCGGCCCTAAGTCTAATAAACTTTAACCAAGATCAAAAGCATCGAAAGCCAACGATCAAGTGCCATAGCACAAAATTTGAATGAGACTTCAACATCTAATGCAACACATGGCTAAGTGGAACATCCTTCGTTCTCATGAAAATAGTATTAAAGATAAGAGAAGATAGATATACGTCTACTTCACTATATAAAACACTATATAAATTTTTTTTTGATAATAATTGTCATTCTCTCATTTATTTTATTATATATTATTTTATACTTATTAGAGTATTGAGCCGTATATTTGAATTTATCCTTTATTTGTTAGTTTCTCGTTTTATCCATTTATATTTGCCTATATAAATAATATTTGATCGATGATATAAAAGTTTTTGGTTCACAAATCTTTATTTGGTATGACATACTACAATCCCTAAACACGCTTCTGTATTCCTCTTGAGCATTCCGGGTCCTTCTTGATCGCCCCGGATCTTTCCGGAAGATTCATCTGTCTTCCCGGTGTGCCATCTTGACAAATTCTTTGTCCAGTCTTCCGCTTGACCTTCTTGCCATGCCATTGCCGTTTGGCTGTAACACCCCAAATCCGCAAGACTCGGGGCGCTACGGTTTAGAATCTCATAATAGATCCTGACCCTACCCTGACAACAAGTTCATTGAATCTTAAAACAAGACACAAATTAATATAAAACCAAATACATAAAACAACATAATTATATATCAAAATATATACAAAACCACAGCCGAGTACAAAACGGCGACATCATACAAATGTATGCATCAACATCCCCAAAACCCATACACGTCCTAATGTACGGAAGCCCTCGGCTGATCACCCCACCGGATCATTATGTAGTCTTCCTATCTTGCAGAATATCTACAACACGGTATGAAACCGTTAGCTAGTAGTTCATGAATAAGAATAATAGAAATAACACATATAAACACATAATCATTTCACAGTATGCAATGCTCACATCATAACCGCTTATTATATTCATTACGTTATACCATTACTAATTCATCCAATGTGATACGAGGAGTAGAACGACCTCGCCTATGTCCCCTTTCATCACACAAGTTTGGAATTGATGTAAATCATCATCACTTGGTGGAATGGTCGCAGAGAACCCCCTAGCAGCCCCATTTTGAGCTAGACAAGTTATCACCGTCCGTTATCATACACTTGGGCCAATTATATCCATATATGGTCGTCCAAGTCCGGTTTAAGTTATCAATGCAACATTCATATGCAAACACACCACTATCACGATCACTCAAACTCATAAACGCCAGCTAAGTAAGCCCGAAGGACTTACTTGTCACAAGGTAGTTCTATACAATTGTGGTCACAGTTTCCCCTCGAGGAAACAATCAGTGCCTGCATAAGAAAGGCACAAAACATCAAACGCTATCAAGGCTAGGAGATTCCACCTCCTAGACCCCAAGATCATACCAGATCCCAACCCATAACTAAACCTCGATATCTCATCAAAACTCACAAATATCTAAGGCATTCCTCAACATAACATCAACACTCACTACCATACCCTCAACACAAGCCACCATAAAGAAAGGAAGGACACATACCACACTTGGTATGTTATGGACAAAGACGCACCTGCGGAAACAAAAAGGCCTAGGAGCGGTGACAAGCCGCGACAACGGTGGCTCACAACCACAAGGACAGTGACAAACTTCAGCCGCATGTGCGGCGCTGACAGGGCGCGGGGGCGGTCAACATGACATAGGGCGATCTTTTGCTTTCTTTTGATCTCTCGTTCGATCTACTTCTCTTCAAAGGTGCCCAAGGAAACCCATCAACATAATACATATACATACACATCATCAATGTCCAGGAAGATCATACACAATATCAATCTTGTGAGGTTCATCATCAATGAAGGAAGAAGAGGAAATAAAGAAGATGAGAAAGGAAAACCTACCACTGCAGGATCAGGGCAAGAAGAACAACCACAAGCTCAACAACTACACAACACAACTCATCCACAACATCATCACCAACATCTCAGCCATCAACTCACACACAAAGCTTCACTTGAAAATGATCAAAGAAGAATCCAAGGAATGAAACAAAAGAAAGAAGAAAAAGAAAGGGAAAAACGTGAAGAGAAGAACATGAAGGATGAAGGGGAAGGTTTGGAGCAAACCCTCTCACAAGAGAGAGAAGACGAAACTTATAGGAGAAGAAAGAAAAAAGCAAGACGGCTAAAAAGGCGGCGCCCGACATGAAAACCGCGGGATCGGCTCCGCACTTGCGGCCAAGCTAAGGCGTAAGGGCGGGATCCCTAAAAAACTAAGACTCTTACATTGTCCTTATCAAATGACGTCTTGATGACATCTTCTGGCAAGTCGTCTTGTCTTGTTGGGTTTAGCATCGTCACGGAAAAGCAGTTTGTGACATAGTTTCCACTTGTTTTGGCAACGTCCCCGTATCGAGTCCATTCCTAAGGTCTTCCTTGACCTTGTCAACCTCATTCCCCAAAGAGGTCTTGTCTTCCGTAGGCAAGCATTGCGTCTTCTCCGTAACGTGTCATGCCTCAAAACCTACACTAGGAGATAATATACTTGTGTCGTAAGGACCAAAACCTACACTAGGACGATAATATACTTGTGTCGTAAGGACCAAAACCTACGCAAGTTGATTAGAGTCCTAGGGTAGGTTTTGGTCCGCACGACTCTTTTCTTTATATTAGAACGCTAATATACTTGTGTCGTAAGGACCAAAACCTACCCTAGGACTCTAATCAACTTGCGTCGTATGCCTCAAAACCTACACTAGGACGATAATCAACTTGTGCCATAGTACCCAAAACCTATCTTATGATGCTAATCAACTTGCGCCCTAGGACTTAACTTACCCTATGACGCTAATATACCTGCATTTTAGGGCTCAACCTACCGGCTCCGGCGGCATATCGATGCCAACAATACAAAGATCAATGAAGGGAGGGAGATCCATCAAGTCCTTCTTGCATCTCTTCGCTCCCATAACATTTTTTGTGCTCAAGACTGAAATGTATATAACAAAGAGCATAAAATAAACAACCTCAAGTTTCTATAGTTCAAGCTTAAAATTCTTCAAGTTTCTAAAATTCAAGCTTGAAGTTGTTAAATCACAACCTCAAGTTTCTATAGTTCAAGCTTGAAATTCTTCAAGTTTCTAAAATTCAAGCTTGAAGTTGTTAAATCACATCACAATTTGATGGGAAGTGTTATAGTATTGAGCCGTATAATTAGGAATTATCCTTTATTTGTTAGTTTTACCATATTGTTCCATTATAATTTTCCATTAATAATATTTCATTAATAAAATAAACAAGTCTTTCATTACACAAATCTCTACATAAGCTTATATAAAAACGGTTCAACCAAAATATAACTAGTTTTAACTACTTTAATACCAAATCTTCATTTCACAAATCTATACAATTTAGCTATACCTTATATATAGTTTTATATTTGAATATTTTTCAACATAAATTAATCAGATGATTCATTAATTTCATTATAACTTCATAATGGCTCTAGTCACGTTTGTATATGGATCAATTTTGTAATATGATTTTTTACATTTTGTAACTTTGTAATATACTAGTTCAGTACACGTGCCTTGCACGAGTATTTATAATATAATTATATATAAAGAGATTTTTATATGTGGGTAATGTATGACATGATTCGCCTGTTGAGCCATGTGATTTTTACATGTCTATACCATGGCATGGTTATGAGAAATGATTAAATTATCAAGTGTTAGCCTGTTTTGGCGTGACAATGTATGACATGATAAGCTTGTTGAGACGTGTGATATGATGACGACAAGTAAAGGTAAAAAAGTATGTAAAGATGGATAAATGTGTTGAGCTTAACCATTAGTCAGGTCGCTAGCATCAACAACGATGTTGGGTTGGTACGTCGCCCACGTCGCTAGCGTAAGTCAATGTTTTGAGCTTAACCACTAGTCAAGTCGCTAGCAATTGTAGTGAATGGCGGAGCTTGATCAAGCCCGGACACTTGCACTTGTATAAGAAATGACACCGAGTTTGATAGTTTTTCGGGCTCGGGTCGCACACCTAATTAAAATGGTAAATGGTTGCATTAACATGAATGGAAAAATGTTGCATGTGGTCGGGGGTTAAGATTATAATCCACCACGAGAAATCATGGCCCTTACTTAATCAGCTTGGCTCCGACCTAAGAGCAAAATATTTGAATTAACTTAGTTTGTGCAATGGTGATGCTCACACCAAAGCAATGTCCGTATAAGCAATGATTCCGGATTTGGTTCGGGTCGCTTATTGTAAATTTTACACTACATTCATGTGCATCCTTCATAGAAGCATGATATCTTATGAGCTCGATATATGGTATATGAATACATGTGATGTGTTATAATGTGTTGATATGATCTCTTGTGAATAAATTATGATCGGTAGTTAACGGTTTTAAACCAGTTATTTTTAAGTAATGTCGATCGTAGGAACGATTCAGGGACGTCAGCTGCGGCAGGTGGACAATCGTGGTAGTGTTAACCTAAGTGTTGTTTGAACTTTTTTTGAAACTAATCGCTTGTAAGCGGGTCTTTTGTTGCATATGTGCAAATGTTTTGCTTTCATGATGATGTTTCATGACAACCGTTCAACTGTCATGTATTGAAGTGTCGTTTTGGGATAAATATATATATATATATATATATATATATATATATATATATATAAAACATTAATAATAATAATAATAATAATAATAATAATAATAATAATAATTGCATGGTGGTTTTATGTAAATGTTTCTAAATGAAGGGTGGAATTTTTTTTTTTTAATTTTAACGTTTTGTTTTTCTTTTTTTTTTGGAAATGGAAAGTTGTTCGAAACCATTAGACGGCGCGCCGTCTAGTGGATCGAAAGGCCAAAAAAATCGGTAAACGGTCAAACCGTCACGGAGGATCACAAATAAAGGAGAAAACAAATACACAAAAATACATCAAAATGAAACCAAAAGCAAAAAGTCTTCAAAAGAAAGCAGGATGATCCAGCCAGCAGGAGACAACGAGCATAAACGTTCATCTTCGAAGTACACAAGGAGGAACCTGGGGAACAACTATGGACACCTCATATTTGAACTGCAACAGAGTTGTCAGGAGTCGATCACAAATCCACGCCCCCTTTTCGAGAAACGCACGAAACCGCCAGCAAATGACCACATAAAACCTCAAAAGACGAGATTGCAGAATACGGTTATCTTTATGAATAAAGGTGTAGAACTTGATTGATAAGAGAATGATGATTTGTAGGAGAAGATTGTTCATTGATGTCTGATTTATGTTGTCGGGAGTGATTGTTTTTGGATTGTGTATGCATTTGGGAGGACATTGTGAGGCTAATAATACGACTCATTTTGTGATCTTTAGTCTAATGACGTATTACCTATTAGATTATTAAAAACTGGTTCGTTACCGTTGGTTTCAAAACAAGCACCTAATTATTAAGTTAATAGAAATGCAGGTTTTACGCCCTATTTGATCTTTCCAATTGTATAACATACTTTTCAACAACACCACTCAAATTTCCCCAAGGCCCTTATTCGGACCCTTAATAAATTAATACTGGCACCCATAAAACAAATACCCTATCGCACATAGTGTGCGAGAGGGTAAAAACAATTAAAAAAGGAGATGCAAATCATCGGGAATGAAATGCCATTCCCGATGCTCTCGCACATAAGGTGCGAGAGGGTAAAATCTCAGTAAAAAAAGCACAGTCCATAGATAATGCTTTTTGCAGCAATACTTTTTATTATTTTTTTTGCCTCTCGTACAAATAAAAAAATTTAACCCTCTTGCACACTATGTGCGAGAGGCAAAATTCAATGCCAAATTAATGGTGTCATTATCAACTAAATAGGGTGCTATTATCATCTCCTAATTTCCCCTTTAGCTACGCATCACTGTCTAACCTAAGGGAACTTATCTCTTGAGTCTTTGATACATGATATGCGATTACTCTAATGAAAAAATAAATCCAAATTTATCTATAAATCTATTTATTTTTATTATTTTTTTGAAAACGGAAAGCGATTAGGAAAATCTATCTTATAGAGGTAGTTCATGAAGCATCCTTGCGGATGAGAACATGAAGTTCGGAATCATCACAAAAGGTGTGTTGGGGTTCGAAATTCCCAAATGGGTAAATCGGTCAGCAACCCAGTTAATTTCCCAGTACACATGCCTGACCTGGACTTCTTCAAAGAAGCGAATATCCAGTCTGGAGTCGGATACAATCATCTCGATCTCCCAGGGACAACTCCAAAGACCTTGGAGTGCCTTGATAACACAAAGGTTATCACCCTCAATTTCGTTCTTTTTTATATTTAGCCTTATTGCTTCTTGTAGTCGTGCTTTAGGCTTCTGCTTTAAGTACCGAATTAAAGTTGTTTTTCTTAGCGTCCAAACTTATAACTTTGTCATTATTATTTCGGATTACATAACCAATAGACGTTATGCCCGTATCGAGTTTTGATCCATCAAAATTAAGTTGGACAATTTTGGTAACAAGGCCTTTTTGAAAAACTAGAGTAGTAACTAGGCTTTTTAATGTTTCAATTAAGTAAATGTACCCAACCTTTTGTATTTATTTTCAAACTCTACACACTGTTCTCTCAAGGGGTACTTTGGTAATGTTCGACTGATGAAGGTGGTATAGGAACCTCGGACACTGGTAATGTTCGATCCCTATGGAGACGATTATGGAAGGTAAAAATCGTC
>BSUD01000002.1:2561424-2688470 GCA_033239045.1 Fagopyrum esculentum | reverse complement strand
CCCCCCCCCCCCCCCCCCCGATTAGATCCTTCCTTTGGAGTGCAGCACGCGACATATTACCAAGCAAAGAGAGGCTATGCTAGAGGAGAGTACTCGAAGATAACGCTTGCGATGTATGCGGGAGAGTTGAGAGCGGTATTCATGCTCTGCTCCTTTGCCCTAATGCAGGAAGGGTATGGAGATTAAAACCAGACATATGGGCTATCGGAGACGGGTTTCGGGATATGTTACATTGGATGTCAAATGCGAATCAGTTTTTGAGCAAGGAGGACTTCCAGCTTTGGCTTACCATTGTTTGGTCGATTTGGAATGCAAGAAACAAGCGAATATTTGAAGCGGTTGACCTGGACGCAAACCACATAGTTGATTCTTCTTCTGACCAGCTGATGGATTTTAGGAAAGCAACTTCTAGTGAAAAACCAACTGCGGCTCCTCGATCGAACACTATGTGGAACAAACCACCTGAGGGGTTCATCAAATTTAACACCGACGCAGTAGTGGATAGCGAAAGGGGCTGTGGGGCTGGAGTCATAGCGAGAGATGCAGAGGGCCGAGTGTGTCTGGCGGCAGCCAAGAAACTGGTGAGATGTCCCTCTGTGGAAGTTGCTGAAGGAATGGGAATTCTCTGGGCTGTGCATATAGCGGTCGAGATGGATATGGATCACGTGGAATTTGAATCAGATTGCTCAGCTATCATCTCCTAGCTCAACAATGGTGTCCGAGTGATGGGGCGGTTAGGGACTATTCTAGAAGAGATTCGGGAGACAAGCAAGTTTTTTCAAGCATGCGTTTGGCGGTACACTAAAAGACAGGCAAACACAGTGGCACACCAGCTAGCTCAAATGAAACCCATTGCGTTTTATTTTATAATGACGTTGATGCTTTCCCTCAAGAGCTTAGACTCATTCTGAATTTTGATTTGGAAGATAATTAATAAAAGTGGACTTGCAGCTCAAAAAAAAAAAGTTTACATTTACTAAACACAAAATTAGAAAAAGTCTAGTAACCCAAATTGTTTCAATTAAGTTTATGGAATTCAGATTTTAGTTTGTCACATTTTATGTTAGTTTTCTTCCTTGTAGAGGACTTGTGGTTTTTGTGTTTAAAGTCTAGCATGTGTTTAAAGTCGTAGTCGTCTTCATCTATAATACGAGTTTTCCAATTATGCAATTGGTTTTTGATGAAATTTATAATATCATGGTCCGAATCAATCGTATCGTTATTAAAGAATCAATCCAAATTTATGTTTATAATATATACTGCAATTTTCTTATTCTCTCTTCTTCTTTTTTTTTTCATTTCAAAAAAATAAACTATAAAAAATAAAAAATCACTCTTTTAATGAGTCAAAGTCCGTTAATCACTATCCATCTCTTTCAACTATGGCGTACTGCTGATTGCTGAACCAAAAAGAAGTTTCCTCTTCCTCAATACATTTCCAGGTCAAACATGTCCTTTTTTGCAATTTTCAAAATTTTATAAATCAAATATCCAAACACACAAATCCAAATAACTTTAGGATAATTTGCACAAAGCTACTTATCAAAGTAGAATTTACATAAAACTCCATAAAAAAACTGTGCATGAATGAGGGGTTTAGGGGTGGGCATGGGACGGGACGGGACGGGATAGGGGTCGTCCCGCGTTCCGTCTAGCAAGTTATTTGCGGGACGGGACGTGATTTATGACTTTTTTTTCTTCGTCCCACGCGTGCCTTGTCTCATGTGGGACGGGACGGGACAAATCTCGCGCAAATTATGCAGCGATTATATTCAATATGTATGCTTGTTTTCTCCCATGTTTAAAGACACAAATGATGGGTAAAAAACCTCGATACCTAATTATTGATCATGACGCCTACATTAGTAGTTAATATATTGAAAACAAATTTAAGTTACATCAAAGTGTCTTATCGATTCACATTCAAAAAATAATTTACAGAAAATTACATTTATTTAACTATCGATTACAATTGTGGGAATCCACAAATATAAGGGCGATTGAACAGACTAGAGCAAGGGCGGCGATGAAACGGACTAAATCAAGGGTGAACAGAACCTCTAGTATTTTACATTCAATCAAATGTGTCGTAAACAACGAGTGAATGACTGATGAAAAATTATCGAACTAATAATTTTGAAAATATAAAAATATCTTTAAAAAATTATCTATATATATAAAAATATAAAATATATATATATATATATATATATATATATATATATATATATATATATATATATATATATATATATATATATATATATATATATGCGGGACGAGACGGGATTAATCGGAATAGGAAGTCTCCGTCCCGGGTCCCGTCCCGCAAATTTTTCACGGGACCAGAAAGGGACGGGATTAAGCGGAATTTATGCCCACCCCTAAAGGGGTTTGTATTTTTGTAGCAAAAAGTAGCGGTTTCTGCAAATATTCATTTATTGGATAGTTTTCTACAAATATTCATTTAAAAGGATAGTTTTGTGCAAATGAAACTTATCGGGTGGTTTTGTGCAATTTACGAAATAAAAATAATAATATTAAAACCAGAAAATTCAAAGTCAATCCCTCCCTTCTTGCAGCCTCAAACAGTCGTGTTCTTCACTTCTTCCACCACTCCGTCACCTATGCCAAAACCCAACAAACCCTCCATCTCCTCTTCTGCAGAGGGAATTCAAGCTTCGTTAATGGCGGAAGCTACACCTCTTCTCTATATCCTTTTCTTCTTCTTCATAATCAATCACGCTTTCTCTGACGATGTCAAGTGCTTACAAGTTCTAAAGCAATCGCTCAACGATCCACAAAACAGGCTTGTCTCATGGGACTTTACCAACACCACCGCCGGCGCAATCTGTAATTTCATCGGTATCACATGCTGGAACGACCATGAAAACCGCCTGTTAACTATCCAGCTCAGTGGCTTCCAACTCTCCGGAAACATCCCTGACTCTCTCCAATTCTGCTCAACCAGCCTCCAAAACCTCGACTTATCTGGTAATTCTCTCTCCGGCTCAATCCCACCTTCAATTTGCCGTTGGTTGTCTTATCTCGTCACGTTAGACTTCGCTGACAACCAATTATCCGGTCAGATCCCGGCTAACCTTAGCGATTGTCAGTACTTGAACAAACTCGATTTGTCGAATAATCAGTTATCTGGTAACATCCCTTTCGAACTGGCTAATTTGAATCGTTTGAGTACTTTTTCCGTTGCGAATAACAATCTCAAAGGTCAGATTCCGATCGGATTAGGTCATTTTGATGAATCTAGCTTCGATGGAAACAGCTTGTGTGGGAATCCGGAAGGGAAGTGCAGTTCTATGAGCAGTAAGAATCTGGGGATTATAATCGCCGCTGGTGTTTTCGGTGCTACTGTTTCGGTGTTGTTAGCGTTAGGGTTATGGTTTTGGTACTTTTCTAAGGCTAGTGATAAGAGGAAGAAAGGATATGGACTTGGGAGAGGTGATGATTCCAGTTGGACTGATAGATTGAGAGCTCATCGTCTTGTTCAGGTTACTTTGTTTCAGAAACCGCTTGTGAAGGTCAAGCTTGCTAATCTACTGGCTGCTACTAACAATTTCAGCCAAGAGAGTGTGATGTTTTCAACTCGAATGGGGATTACATATGAAGCTGTTTTACCTGATGGTTCTGCATTGGCTGTGAAGAGGCTGAATGCTTGCAGTATGAACGAGAAGCAGTTTCGAACAGAGATGAATCGATTAGGGATGTTGAGGCACCCGAATTTGGTGCCTCTATTGGGATATTGTGTTGTGGAGGATGAAAAGCTTTTGGTGTATAAGCATATGCGTAATGGGACATTGTATTCGATTTTGCACAGTGAGAAAACATCATCTTTGGATTGGACTGATAGGTTTCGGATTTGTTTAGGCGTTGCAAGAGGTCTTGCTTGGCTACATCATGGTAACCAGCCTTCTTGTTTGCACCAGAACATAAGTTCGAAGGTTGTTATCTTGGATGAGGATCTTGATGCTAGGATAATCGATTTTGGTTTAGCAAAGCTGATGAGTGTATCTGATCGAAAAGAGAGCAGCTATGTTGATGATGGGAATCTTGGTGAATTTGGTTATGTAGCACCAGAATACTCGAGCACCATGGTTGCTTCGTTGAAAGGCGAGGTTTATGCTTTTGGCATAGTTCTTTTGGAAGTGATAACTAGACAGAAGCCTCTTGAAGTGAGTTTTGCTGATGATGGATTCAAATGTGACTTGGTTGATTGGGTTAAGCAGCTTTCGGCTTCTGGACGAATCAGTGAAGCTATTGATAGAGATTTGTTTGGTAAAGGTCATGATGATGAGATTCTTCGGGTTCTTCAGATTGCTTGTAATTGTGTTGCTTCTCTACCAAAGGACAGGCTTTCTATATACCAGGCTTATGAATCATTGAATAGCTTAGCTGATGATCAAGGAAGTGCAGAGCAGTATGAGGATTTTCCTTTGATTCCCGTTCGACAGGACAATAGCAGTTCCGTATAGTGTTCTTGACATGGTAAGTTCTTTTGCACATTATCATGTGGATTATAGCTTCTGAATTTGGTGTTGAAATGTTATACATACCTGTGAAATATAGTAAGTTAAACTTTTAGCTTCTTGTTAGTGTGAATGTATCTTGTATTGATTGTCTGAATCAAATCAATTGTTCTATAGAAAGAGTGGTGTGAAATTCAGCTTTTGGTAGATTCAATGGTTGTACTTATACTCTTTCTTGGTTTTGAAGGACTGTGAGAGAAGCACAAATGTACCTTCTTACTTGCAATACACAAAATAAACCTCATGTAAGCTTCCCATTGAATAATAATACCCTTCTTCTTAGGGCTTGTTTACTTTGTAGATTGATTTTGT
This sequence comes from Fagopyrum esculentum, assembly GCA_033239045.1. Taxonomy (NCBI): domain Eukaryota; kingdom Viridiplantae; phylum Streptophyta; class Magnoliopsida; order Caryophyllales; family Polygonaceae; genus Fagopyrum; species Fagopyrum esculentum. The sequence continues at coordinate 2,683,614 of BSUD01000002.1, read as the reverse complement.
TTGTGTTCATGAGTTTATAATTTATTTCAGCTTATTTCTCAATGGGTTTATGTAAATAAACTTGATAATGGTATTTAGTTGGGTTTACTTCGAAAGAAGGGTATGTCACTAAAAAACCCTCAAAGAGTAACGTTGAATTTCAGAGGATCATCATATAATATCGGGATGAAAAAACACAAGGACAATATCGGGCTTTGAAAAAACTAAACCCATGCAAACCCATATTTCATCAATAATATGATTAAGATGGCCCTATTTCATCAATAATATGATTTTTTTAATTTTTAATACCCTTGTTGGACTGGACTTTGACCGAATATTCAGGTTCGTTCATATCGGTTTGAATCGGTTGGACCAAGGTTTCTTGAGACCATTTTTTTAGCTTTTGGATCCTTTAAAATTTTGACGGACGGAGCCTCAAAATCTGGCCGAAGTCGGGACCAAAATCATTCATGTAAATTGGCATGCATCACCGTAGGAAGGGTTATTTTTTTTTAGTTGTTGAGATTTGTTTTTAGGTGGGAAGAAGGTCCGATACTCTCCGTGTATTTAGTCACGATTAAATAGTGCTCGACGAGCATAGTCAGGCCCTTGACATTCAAGAAGAGATTGAATTATCCAATTTCGTTTTATTCGTGAGACAAATCAACTTGCAGACTACAATATTAAGCCCAATCGAGAATAAGTCCATATCTAAATGGGTTGGGCCTACATGATAAACTAGTTGGGCTGAAACTACAATGTTAGGCCTAATGGGCCTAAACCTAGTGGTGCCACATACCTGATCAGTCCACCACCGTCCGATCTAGGGTTACAGGTCCGTACCTCTTATAAAACTCCTCCCAAAACATTGTCTTCCTCGTCCAGTTCACTCTCCTGCAATCACAATCGCAGCAATTTCCATTATTTTTCTCTTTCAAGTCATTCTTCCCCAATTGTGTGTTTGCTTTATATGATTTTTTAGCGATCAATTGATGATGATTAAAACTGCAACAATATGATGGAAGCAATTCCAATCTCCATGATTCCTATGTATTTAAGTCTCTGATGATCGTCTTTTGATTTTGTTTATGGAGATGATGAGGTTTTATTTGGTCCGTGTTTCTGAATTTACCGTGACCGACAACAATTAACCAATCTCTGATCCAACTATTTTTCATACATTTAAATCTGTGTTCATTTTTGAATATTTTTCAGCTCAATGATTATTTGCTTTTGGAAGCAATATACGCTATTCCGAATTACAACTCATGAGCTTGAAACACTTTCAATTATGAGAGCTGATTACTCTGTTCTTGACCATATTTCTTTATCTGTTTTATTCTTCTCTGTTATGTACTGAGGTTATTGTTGATGTGCTGTGAGGATGTACGATAATTTCACATGTCAGACTTCAGAGATTTTGCAAAAGATCTATGAGATTAAGAATCGTTTCTGAGCACAATTTGGTTTCTATCCCGAAAAATATCCTATAAACTTTGAAGCACTGTATGTGGTTTGGATTGAGTCGAACCAGATCTTCAGAAAAAAAAACAAAAATGGAAGACTTGAACTAGGTCTTCGTCTACAAACATCAATTATATTATTAACTTGAATTCACTTGGATTGTCTTGAACCACTCATGAAGCTTTTCGTTATCCTCTTTCTTGCGTTCGTTACACGCGCCTCTACCAAGGACCTGTGTTTTTATTCAAATTAGGTTGAAAGTAATGAGACTCGGGTTCGGTAAACCGGTCTGGATATGTAAAAGGCCTTTTTTAAGTTTAAATAGATGGGTCATGGCCCACTCAATTTTGTGCTTGGTAGTCAATTTTCAATCTAGGTAAAACACCTTAATATACATATTATTTTCTTATAATATGATTTATTTGAACATTAAATTCATTGGTAATTTTTTCCTAAACCATGTTCTACCAAAATGAGTAACTATGTTACATCACAAATATGAATGACAAATTTGCCTTAATAAAGACAAATTCCGATCTCGACTCTTTCTCTTTATAAACGAGGCGAATACGAACGCATTTAAAAAATTGTTTAATATTGGGGCTCAATTCGTTATTACACAAGACAAGTTTGAGCAGGCCAAACTACTCTAGTTCGGATTAAAAAGCTCGGCTCAGACTCATTTGTTTCTATTACGAGCTGAATGTAAAAACATTTTAAATATCGTTTAAAATTTAGACTCAATTGGCGACCATCCCTATAATTGACGGTCTCCGTCGCATCTGCACACTTCCAAACCCTTATTTGGACTAGGTCTTCGTCTACCAATAGCAATGTGTGCTTGTGTCTATCGCATTTTACAAGGCTGTTTGCTCAACACAACCTCACAAGTCATAACACCAAATAGATGAAGCTTTTACTAATCCTATTTCTTGCATCCCTAACATGCGGCTCTACCGAGTACGACCACTACTTCCTAAACTGCGGTGCCCTCGGAAACACGTCCGGCACTTGGGACGGTCGAAATTGGTTCTCCGACCACAACTCCACCTTCTCCGATGACTTTTCATCCACCATCTCCGCCCAAACCACCACTATCAACGTCTCTAACCTCTTCTCGACAACTCGCGTCTTCATCTCCAACTTCACCTACCATTTCCCCGTATCCCCGGGTCCCAAATTCATTCGCCTCTTCTTCTTCCCTTCCGACTACTCCACCCCCACTGGCTCCATCTCCACAACCAATGCCTACGTCACTGTACACGTCAACTCCGGCAACCACCTCCTCCTCCGCAACTTCAGCGCCCACCACTCTGCCATTACCACTTCCGAATACCATATCAAGAAGGAATTCTACGTACACATCATTGACTCCAAACTTCAACTCACTTTCTTCCCTTCTTCTCCAACCTCCTACGCTTTCATCAACGGTATCGAGGTTGTCTCCGTTCCCGACAACCTTTACGTTAGACCCGCCACCTTACCTCGATATGTGGCCCAACCGGAGGCCGAGTTTGTCATCGGAAGCTTAACACCGCTCGAGATGGCTTACAGGGTGAACGTTGGAGGGAAAGAAGAAATTAGTCCAAGTGAGGACAGCGATGGCATGTACCGTCGGTGGGTCAACGACGAACCTTACTTGGTCGGAAATTTTAACGGATCCGTGGGCATATACGACAAGCCAACAGATATCAAATACACGCAGGAGACGCCGACCGGAAGCGCTCCAAATGATGTTTACGTAACGTTCAGGTCGATGGGGATGGCGAGTTATGATGTTAGGTTTAGGGTTAACCTTACATGGGGGTTTGAAGTCGATTTGGGATTCTATTATCAGGTGAGACTCCATTGGTGTGAGGTTGCGCCATACATGAAAGCCGTTCACTACAGGGTCTTTGATGTTTATATTGCGGGGCAAATAGCGGATCAAGCTGTCGACATCTTTGGATTGGTTGGCGGCTACACGCCGGTCTTTAAGGATTATCTGGTCTACATGAACGACGGATATGATGCCGGAACGTCGGGAGGCAAGGGAGTTTTGCAGCTTGCACTGCACCCAAACACAAAGACGAAGCCCAGGTAAATAGCTCTTCCGCATGTTTTCAGATAACTTGGTGACCGGTTGACCCATTTAAATATCTCGACATTCAACAGAAATTTGACGATAATCTCGAAGGAGACATTAAGTTAGTCTAACTATAAGATTTAGATCAACTAACTGCTTTCCAAAATAAAAATACATATTATTTGATAAATTATGTAGTAGGGTGTGGTAATGTGAAATAGTGTCTTTATAGTAATAAATAAATTATAATATGTAATATTCTTCAGGTACTATGATGTCCTCTTGAATGGCTTGGAGATATTCAAGATGAATAGTTCCGACCATAACAAACCCGTCGCAATAGATGCAGCAAAACCGTCAAAACGACCCAAATTCATCTATGTCATCATTGGCGGTTCAGTTGGAGGATTCACCCTCGTTTCAATTGTCACGTTTGTTTTTGTTTTCCGACGTATGAATGCAGTGAAGCATTCTAGGACAAGCACTAACAAGACAAAGGGCTCGGCTATGCCGACGGACGATGTTTGTCACCGGTTTTCACTAGCTCAAATCAAGTTGGCTACAAATAATTTCAATGAAGAACTCATCGTCGGATACGGAGGATTCGGAAATGTGTATAGGGCAATGCTAAATGAGGAAAAGGTTGCAATCAAGAGGTTAGATCCGTCATCTAAGCAAGGCGCACACGAGTTCAAGACCGAGATTGCGACGTTATCCAATATCCGACATTTCCATCTAGTGTCTTTGATCGGTTATTGCGACGAAAATGGAGAAATGATTCTAGTGTATGACTACATGGAACACGGAACACTCCGTGATCATCTTTATAACACGACTGAGGCGCCTCTCTCATGGAACCTAAGACTTAGTATATGTCTTGGAGCTGCCAAAGGATTACACTACCTTCATGCCGGCGTAGGGCAAATGATAATCCACCGGGATGTCAAGTCGACGAATATCCTATTAGACGAGAATTGGGTTCCGAAGGTTTCGGATTTTGGGTTGTCGAAGCTAGGGCCGATTGGCGGAGATCTCCATGTAAGTACCGGAGTTAAAGGAAGCTTTGGTTACATGGATCCGGAATACTATATGCTTCAACGGTTAACCGAGAAGTCGGACGTGTACTCATTTGGGGTAGTTTTGTTTGAGGTATTATGTGGAAGGGCCGCGGTTGATCCGACATTGCCTTGGGAGCAAGTAAGTCTTGCTATGTGGGCTCGAAGCTTTCAACAAAGAGGAGAGATTGGAGAGATTGTTGATCCGAATATAAAGGGTGAAGTCGGGTTTGCGTGTTTAAGGAGATTCGGGGAGATAGCGGAGAGATGTGTGCGTGAGCATAGGACACAACGACCCACAATGGCTGATGTTGTTTGCAGCTTAGAATCGGCTCTTGAACTCCAACGACAAAGTGACTTGTTGTCAAATGGCAACATTGTTGATGACAATGGAGTTCCGCTAATATTATCAGGGTCGACTTCATTTGGTGAGTTGCAGCTATCGCTATCATCAACTGAAGCTTCAACTTCTCATGGGAGAAGCTCCGGAAACTGAGGGTGAGATTAAGGGCCAGCTTGTTTTAAATTCCGAAAACAGAATGAAAACGAATCTAATCCATATAGGGTAATAAAATTGGGGGAATAAGTGCATTTGACAACAAGTCATTTTTGAATGAAATGACAAAGAATGATTGATTGTGGTTTAAAGTAATTGGAGTGTAATTTGATTAATTTTGATACCCCTATAGGGTAATAAAATTGGGGGAATAAGTGCATTTTTGAATGAAATGACAAAGAATGATTCTAAAAAAAAATCATGAACAAAGTACATATGGACTGATTCATTTTCATTCCTTTTTCGGAGTAACCACCAAACGGGGGCTAAAAAATTGATCATAGTGTTAAAGTTGTACTATGATCGATAATATACTCTTTTGGGTTTTCACCCTATTACAAGGTAACGATAAAGATTAATCCTCATCACCAATGCAATCCTTAAGTTATCATTGTTTTGGTGTCAAAATGTTAAGAGTAATTTAAATGATCGTACAACTATTTACAGGGTTTTCAAATTACCCTGGAACGATCCATTCCCCGACCTGATTGTTTGGCACCACTTGAAAATTTAATTTATTCCACTTTTCATGATCCGATTGTCTGAAGACATGTCTTGTTAATTTAAGCATCTTGTAAAAAGGGTTGTATGTGATTGAAATTTGACGACTCAGAACACACCAATGATCCTTGAGAATTTACTCTGCGATGTTTTAAGTGACGTGTTCACGCTACTTTTCCCAGTTTTACTTGACCAACTCGATGTGACATGCTTTTAGTATGTCATTTTCTTATGACCGTCCGATATATTATGCTTGTATTAGAACAATCAAACAAGGCCAAATCATGTTGTTGCTAAAGAGAGACGTAACATAATAAGAGGTTGCTTTTCATCTACTATCAAATTCCAAACCTTGGTTTTGATCTAGATTGACTTGGACTAGGTCTTGGTCTACCAATGATCTATCATATTTGGGGCCTTAATCTTTCCTCTTACATCGTTTTTTTTCCCATTATTTTCGTGTATTCTTTCAAAATGCCCCAACTTTAGTATAATTTTAGACTTTATCTTGAACTATAAACAAAATTCAAGAAAGGGTGTTGACGTCCGAACTTAAGAGCGTCGTGAGAATGTGAAAGTTTTTAGTCCCTTAATAAATCTTATATCTATTAAAGCAGAGGTTTTTTGTCACGTGTCACCACGAGGTTTCTCTAAGCCTAACAAAATATTTTTTGAAGTTAATTATTTAGTTAAATATTTATTAATCAAGAAGTAAATATTTTTTCAGTTAAATCTTATCTAATCTTTCCAATTTTAATAATAATAAATTATGCAAATTTTTTAAAAATATATTAAGTTTCACTCTTATAATTGACAAAAAAAAAAATATTCTTTTAGAAGTTAGTTTTTTGTAAGCAAATTTTATCCCAACTTTTTCAATTTTTGATAAGAATACAATGCAATTTTTTTTAAAATTAATATATAATTATTTATTAATCTCTTGGATAACTGACAAAAATTAATTCTTTTAGAAATAAAGACAAAGGGCACCTCATAATCTCATAAAGGCATGAGACAACATAAAATACAAAATACAACATACAAGATGGTAATGTAGTAAAATATTAGAAAATAATCTCTTTCCAAGAGCATAGAATTCCACTTCATTTTTGTTGCATATAACTCAGATAGAAAATTAGAAAGATAGTTGTAAAAGAAGAGAATTTGGTATATAGAAAATATATCTTAAATGATAGATATTATAATGTAGATACAAAATTCAATCCTTGATGCTGCGTATGTTAATGATAAGGCTCTAAGAACAATAAACAATGATTATTTATAATTTATAATCCTTATCAAAATGATTGTTATTTTACTGTTAAAATTATACTAATCAAGACAAATCACCGTTTCATTCATTTTATCAATATTTAATAAGAATCATGTTGTTCAACCATAAAAAAAAGGCATAAAATTTTGAAATCTTATATCTATGAAAGAGGAACCTCTTTTGTCACGTGTCAACGTCACATTTATCGAAGTCCAAAAAAATTATTTTCAAAATAATTTCTAAATTTTAATATAAATTAAAATGTTAATTTTATATTTTTTTAAATATTCAAATAAATATTTTTACAAAATTAGTTTTTAAATTTTCACGGATTTTTTTTCATAGATTTTTGCAAAAATATTTTAACAAATATTTTTACAAAAATAGTATCAAAAAATATTTTTACAAAATTAATTTCAAAATATAGTGTTGAATATAACTTGATAAAATTTTAAAATCTAATACACATAACATTTTTTGTTAATAAATTTATAAATAAATATAAAATATTTTATAACAAAAATTAAAAACAACACCCCTGCATTGCACGGGTAGTACATTAGTTCAAGATTATGTACAGTGCTCTTTCAGGAAAAAAAAAAACTCATCATACCACATGTTGATGGTATTTTTAAATGTAAGAATGATCGTAAACTTTAGTTCGATTGACTCCACAATGCTTTCATGTACAAATTTTCTAATAAAGCATGTTAACTTTTTTTATGTTTGTTACGGGACCAATTGACGTGGAGGGCACATATCCAGTGAGCCACACATACAAGTTTTTCGGGGTTCCCTAAAACCAATTGACAATAGGAAATTAGGAGGAGTAGCCATATGACTTATATGTTAGAATCACACAATTTCGTATTGTTGATGGCGGACTTTCTACACATCTCAACACTCCCTCTCAACCAAAATGACGTGGTCCGATACATATGGACCGGTAGAGCGGAGGTCGTGTGTATGCGAGTGCGCATGTACATTAGGCTCAGTGAGCCACACATACAAGCTTTCGGGATTCCATCTTAGAATTAATTGGCAAAAGGAGAAGTAGCCCATGACTTATATGAAAGAATTACCTATCAACGACTTTCCCCACAACACAACAAAACCAAACCAAATTCAAGTACTAGCTTGTTTATTGTCAATAAATGCATCCAAATTGTAATGACATGAGAAGCTACTTCCCCTTATGTAATATGAAAATCATCAAACAACACATTAGCTACTAAATCAAAATAGCATAGCAACTACAAAAATACATTATATTTGCCATAGTATTCTTCCTTAATCCATTGACCCATTGATCTTGTTCTCTTTTGAACCATTTGCTAAGAAACCATTTTCATGGACATCCTTCTCATCTCCTGCCTTCACCTTCGCGTCTTCTCTCGCCTTCTTCAGAGCCGCGACCAAGCTCTCCAAGCACTCATCCACCTCATTATCATCGGACTTTGGCATTAACTCCTCCGCCACGTCAGCCGGACTCATCTCAATCTCCGACAACAACTTCTCCACAACCTTAAACAATGGGTGAGTGTCAAGCCCTAAGTAATTCTTTGCAAGCACCTTGAAACCTTCAAAACTACAATAAGACATCTCAATATGCATGTCCATCCTTCCTCTACGAATCAATGCCGGATCCAACTTCTCAATGTAATTCGTTGTGAACACAATGATCCTCTCCTCGCCACAAGTAGACCATATCCCGTCAATGAAGTTCAACAAACCGGATAATGTAACCTCACTCTCTTTTTTCTTATTGACCTCTTTCACTACTTTCTCAACCGCGTCTTTCTCATCTTCTTCTCCTCCTTCCTTCTCGCTCTCCTTCTTTCTCTTTCCTATTAAGGCTCAAAAGGAGTAGAAGACAAACGGTAAAAAGTCAGAGTTTGTACTTATGTTCTTGGTCGTAGAGCTTGTAGCACAAACTCCAACACATAAATTTAGGCTCCGTTTGGTGATATATAGATTAAGTTGAAATATTTATCTCATCCTCATAATTCCCATAATCTATCTCTATGAAGATTAAAGAAATTTCTTAATTTAATTCTCATAATTTTCATTTCATCTCTATAATCACCCTTATCAAACAGGCCCTTAGTAAGATCACAAAATCAATTGTCAATAAGACAAGTAAAAAAAAAACTTATATATTAGGTTATATGTTTGTTTATAATAGATGTGTTCATACCTGTGAGATCAAGCGAGCAATCAATGTCTTCAATGAGAATAACCGACTTGCTCGTTGTCTCGATCAAAAGTCTTCTCAACATAACATTGTCTTTGACGGCAGTAAGCTCAAGATCATAGATATCATACTCCAAAAGATTCGCCATAGCAGCCACCATGGTCGATTTACCCGTCCCTGGTGGACCATAAAGGAGATAGCCTCTCTTCCAAGCCTTGCCAATCCTTTCATAGTAATCTTTCGAGTGGCTGAATCTTAGTAGATCGTTAACTATTCGTTGCTTCTTCTTGGCTTCCATAGCCAAGGTGTTGAACCGAGCTGGATGCTTGAACTCGACAGAGCACCACATCGAGTTCTTTCCTCTCCTATAACTACGAGCTTCATCTTGAGTGTTTGTGTAGAGTTTTCGGGTTCGGGTTCTTATCTTTATGGCCTTTCCTTCCTCGAGCACGTAGTTTAGGTACGATGTGGTTATCATGTTTCGGTGACTCCAATGAAAGGTCAAGCGGTAAAACCTACTCAAAACCAATGATCAGGTCCGATGATATATGTCCGATATTTTGAAAGTACAACTCTATAATAATAAGTTGAATATGAACATCAAATTTGAGTAATTTTAACTCGAATAACAACTCTAATATACGTCGATAAAGAAAAAGAGAAGGAATTAAGAAGTTTAAGGAGTTACGGAAATTTCATCCTATTAAATTCGTAATTTCTTCATCTTCTTCTTCACCGAACGACCTTAGATAAGTCGATCTTCGGTTGGTGGGTATATCGGCTGAGATTGGGTTGCAAAAGATTCAACTCGGGTTGATTCAATTATAACTCGACATAGAACTATAAACATATTTTATACTCAGTTAAAATTTAGACTCGACTCGATTCAAACCAGTTACACATAGTCCTACTAAAGTTCCGCGTATTCAACTCAAATAACAACCCTACCCGAAAGCCAACTCGACCCAATCCAAATTGACCCACCCTCAAAATGACTTAAAACATATTTTTACCACAAGTATAAACATAGCCAATCCTACTAAATTCAACTCAAATAACAACCCTACCCGAAAGCCAACTCGACCCGATCCAAATAGACCCACCAACAACAAGTATAAACATAATTTTATACCTTTTAAAATTTAGACTCAACTCGATTATAAATGAGTTACAGATAGTCAATCCTACTAAATTCAATTCAAATAACAACCCTACTCGAAAGTCAACTCGACCCGATCCAAATTGACCCACCAACTAAAATGACTCAAACAAGCCCAACCTAGATTCAAACACAAAACATATTTATACCACAAACTAAAACTCAAACTCAATCATGCACAAAGCAATCGATTACTCATACATACCTTTTCTCATCGGAACCGGGATAGATCGAAATCGTCGATGATCTAGACACACTTTTGTTTGAAGTCCACCAAACCTCGACGCCACGATACTCATCGGTAACCTCTTCATGCTCCGCCATGCTAAGCACCACAGATTTGCCCTGCAAGAAATTTGCTTTCAATCTCCTAGCTTTAGATGACTTTTCACTGATATACGTCTCTATCGTCGAGTAAACTTCACTCCGATCAAAGAACTCGCCGGTGTACTCGTCGAAGGTGATGTCTTGGTAAGGTGAGAACAAGTACACCAAATCGTGTACGTAACGCGACGCTTTCGACCTGATCATGTAACGCAGTTGATCCGGGAGATACTTCTGGAACAAGGCCCAGGCGAAAGCCATTGTTGTTACTAATGTCCCGAACTGTAAGAACATATCGCGAATTGTCATCTCCATTGATGAGAAATGTGTTTTCTTGGGTACATTGCTTGTGTTAACTTCCATATATATATATATATATAGACGAGTTACATGGTAGCTAGCTTGCGTCAGTTGTAGGTCAAAAAGAATACAAATTCAATTTTTTTACTTTTATGGATAAAATATTAGTATAAGACAACAAATCGTATTATTTTACCGAAAATTTTGAATGATGTCGCTCTGTTTTACACTTTTTCGGATTATATGTAAGAGTTTTTCAGTTTTTGGTTGGTGCCTTTAGGCTTTATAATTTTCGGAATATTCCCTTATACCATCTATTAGTAGGGGTGTAATACGAGCCGATCGAGCCGAGCATCTGCATGCTTAAGCTTGACTCGTTTATAAACGAGCCGAGCCCGAGCAGAGCCTAAACTTATACGAGCTTTAAAATGTGCTCAAGTTTGGCTTCTTTAGAAAGTGAACGAGCTCGAGCTGAACTTTTAACGAGTCGAGCCCGAGTAGCTCGGCTAAAATTAATGCTCCTATAACGTTATTTTAGACCAACGAGCCGAACTTTACTCGAGCGAGCCGAGTCTAAAATCTATACGAGCTTTAAAATGTGCCCAAACTTGACTCGTTTAGAAAGTGAAAGAGTTCGAGCCGAGCACGAGCCAAACTCGAGTAGCTTGTCTCATATTACAACTCTATCCATAATTCGAAAAAGACTAAGCTCAAAGCTCAAGGGCACCATCTGAAAACTTAAAAACCCTTAAATATAATCCGAAAAAGTCTAAAATACAAGTTTATCCTCCAAAATTTCCCTTTTTTATTAACTATTAATAGACTGCTTAATATAAGATATAAATATAAAATATAATTAGTGACAATTTTTATAAATCACAATCTAAAAATAATAAAAATTGTGATATATTGTATCAATTAGTATTAAAATCATAATATATTTGACCGTATAAAACAATATAATTTAAAAAAATAAAAGAAGGATATATATATTTATAATATACAAAAATAGGATAGAAAATATTAATTTAATAAATTTATGGATTAAAAGACGTTTTTCATGCAATTGGTCAGCAACTAATGAGTAATGAGTCACTTAATTTTGTTTTTATTTGATGACTTGGGCAGGCCATTTTTTATATAATTAAATTTATGTGTTATTATTTGTTCTAGTTATCACCTACTTGTATTTTAAAGTAGAGTTTAGTCATAGATGATAACGACCATAAATTATTATTATCATAAAAAAGAAAGTGTATTTTTTTTGTGTGTAAATGAAAATATATCGTTGTAAATTTGTAATTGATAAGAAAATGGGATTTTTTTCCTAAATAATAACAAAAAGAAAATAAATTCCGACATTAGGTTCGGAGTAAAAGTTATTCCCAGAGTAGGAAGGAATCAGGGTCGGAGTAGAGCCGCAGTTTAAAACTGCGGGTTTAAATGAATAACCCGCAGTTTAAAACTGCGGGTTTCATTTATTAAAAAAAAAAAAAATTATCATCACTGTTTGATGAAAAGGAGGATAAAAAACACAGATCTAGTGGGGGTGGGGTTTCGAACCTCAGACCATTGGTTCAAATGACTACCACATTTCCACTGCACTATTTTAATTTTGTGATATATGTGCAAAGGTAAATCTATTGTACCGACAAAGCTACAATTGGTGATTACCAATTTTCCGCCCCATCTTATTTTCAAAACCGGTCCTATATTTGTGCAGTGTTTTTTTTAATAATAATTACAATTTCGTATTATTTTTTAAATTATAAAATATTTAATAAAAATTTTAAATCTTATTTATATAGATGTTAAATAACAATTATAAGTCAATAAAGTAAAGATATAACATTTTTTATTAAAAATATAACTATCTATAAAAAATAATTATATATTTAAGTTCGAATTGTAATATAATATTTAAAAAAATTGAATTAAATTATTATATTATAATTCAAACTTAAATATTTGTTTTTTATAAATAGTTGAATCTTTACTTTATCGATTTATAATTATCATTTAATATTTATGTAAATAAAAGTTATAAATTTTCTTGAATATTTATCTAATTTTAAAACAATAATCTGAAATTATAACAACTATTAAAAAAAAAAACACATACAAAATATAGTACGGCTATATTGGAAATAAGATGAGGCTGAAAAATGATACTCACCAATTGTAGTTTTGTTAGGACAATATATTTACCTTTGCAGATAAACCAATAAATGCAAGTGGTGCAGTGGAAATGTGCTGTCCATCTGACCCAACGGTCTGAGGTTCGACACCTCATTCCCACGAAAATAGTTGATTTTGCTCCCTTTTTATCAAACAGTGATGATAAAATTTTTTTTTTTAATAAATAAAACCCGCAGTTTGAAACTGCGGGTTATTCATTTAAACCCGCAGTTTCAAACTGCGGGTCTACTCCGACCCTAATTCCTTCCTATTCTCGGAATAACTTTTACTCCGTGCCTAATGTCGGAATTTATTTTCTTTATGTTATTATTTAGGAAAAAAATCCAAGAAAATGAGATATTTAAATTTTTATTGTTTGATTTAAGTCTTATATACTTGATGATCAAGTATAACATAGATTTCGTTATTTTATATATCGTACTATTTTTTCTGCCTTCAAATTATCTGGTTACAATCTGATTATTCTCTGTTTAATCTGAAACTTATCCATAAAATGTTTTTAAAATTGAGAGTAATTATTATTGGATGAACGAGTATAAATTTGTGTTTTGTTATTTTTATTTGTTAAATTTTGTTCTTTCTTATAATTCTACACAACAATAAAAATATATATTAAAAAGTATATATATATATATATATATATATATATATATATATATATATATCAATTTTCAGTGATAGTTTTTAACCGAAATACATGTATTATAATTCCTTAATTATTTTAATTTTAAAGTATATATATTAAATAAGTAAAAGACATCTCACCAAATGATGGATACAAAATTTTTTTTAAAATAAATAATTTATTATATTTTGGCTCCTCGTGATGTAAAAGGTAAAGGATAGATTCATAAATAAATAAATTGATATAGGTTGAGAGAAAAGGCAAGATTGAACCCGTTTTAGTGAGCTTAGATATGTATTTTATGAAGATGTCGACATCCAACCAAAGTTGATTGTCAAAACCCCAAGTCTTTACAATTATGTCATCAAATTTGCAATTTAAGATGATTCATTGTGCGATCGTAATGAAATTAGGTCGAGTGTCATTTGATTTGATGTCATAGTTCTCAATAATCTCGATAATTCATATTGAGGTGGATGGAAAAAATGGGCAGAATAATCTCCCGAGGTTATAATCCCAATAATCTCGATAATCTCTGACTCACCGAACGCACATTTATAACATATGTGAGAACTGTATTTTAAGGTAATGTGTTCATATTTATTTGGTTTTATGTCCCGATGTCCTCTTGTGTAAACTTCAATCTCGTTTGCAAATTCTAATTCCATCAATCTCGTAGAGATTTCATCTCAAAATATTAATATCATTCGATACAAACTGTTTTTTGTAACATGACATGTGTCTTAACTTATTCGTCTCACTAGACCCGTTCAAACCCTATAAAAGTAATTTATTGGGCCTAATGGATAAGATGATAAATCAATTCTTCAAATCTACTTGTTAACTTTTCATTGTCATACTAGGACGATTTCATCGTTTTTCACACCTTTATTCTGGGTTATTTGATTCTTCCTAATCGAAGTGTAAGTGATAGATTATTGTAAATAATGTAAATAGAGGTCTGCCCTTGTAATTATTGTAAATACATTTTCTCTATTAATATTACCCATCTGACGATGGAAACCCGAAGGGGAATATTATCCACATTCTCACATGGTATCAGAGGTTTCTATCCTCTAACCCTATTCCGCTGCTTCTTCCCCTTCTTTTCCAATGGCCGACAAAAAGCCTACCTTCCATTCTGCTCTCGGCATCTCCAATATCAAGAACAACATTGCTCTTGTTCTGGATCATGATACTCCGTATGCATCTTGGGTTACCCTTTTTCGCGTTACTGCAAAAGCACATAATGTGCTTGATCACATTGATGAATCAGTTCCGCGACCTACAGACATCGACAATTCCTTATGGCTCCAAGTTGATGCAACTGTCCTTCAGTGGATATACAGTACGGTCTCCCGTGACATCCTTCTTCAAATACTTGACTCCGACGACACCGCGCTTCAAGCTTGGAATCGCGTCAAGGATATTTTTCAGGATAACAAGAACACTCGGGCGGTGTATCTTGAACACGAATTCTCCAACTGTAAGTTATCCACTTTCTCCTCCGTCAATTCTTTTTGTCAACATCTCAAGTCTTTGGCCGATCAACTAAAGGGTGTTGGATCACCGGTTCCTGCAACTCGATTGGTACTTCAACTAATTTCGGGTCTCCCGTCTGAATACAATGTTGTGGCGAGTTTCATTCAACAAACGGATCCTCTTCCGAGTTTTATCAAAGCTCGCTCTCAGTTACTTCTCGAAGAAACCAGGCTAGCGGCACAATCGGGCGCCGGAAAAACATCGTCAGCCCTTACCGCCGCAACAGCGGCATCTTCAGCGTCATCCGGATCTGCTGCATCCTCTCCTTCCCAGCAGGCTGCAGACCGGCCCAGTGGTAATCGCTCCAGAGAAAAAAAGGGCAAATCCAGGTCTGCACCTTCAGCCCCGGCCCAGCGCTTTGTTTTCAGGCCCAATTATGGGTGGGTTCCACTCCAACAATTCGCTGGCGGGCCTCCTGCTGCTCCTTCTTGGACGCCGGCCCACGCTGGCCCAATGCCTCCTCCACCTTGCCCTTACCCAACAAACCAGCAGGGGATACTTGGATCTGGCCCAGTTTTCAGTCCCCAGGCCCATCTGACGCAGGACCCAAATTCGTGTGCTATTCAGCAACCTACATACCTGGACCAGTCTTTTGCCACAATGACGTTGAATCCGACGGATAATTTATGGTACATGGACACGGGCGCCACCTCGCACATGACGAATAATTCCGGTAATCTCTCGTCTTTTTCGCATAATGGTCCATTAAATTCGATAATTGTTGGCAATGGTATGTGTATTCCTTCTACAGGTCTTGGTGATGCTATTCTACCCACCTCAAACAAACCTCTTCGTTTATCAAATATCCTTATAGCTCCCAAAATTGTCAAAAATCTCGTATCCGTTAGACGTTTTACACCTGATAACCTTGCCTCTGTTGAGTTTGACCCTTTTGGTTTTTCTGTGAAGGATCTACAAACGGGGAACATTCGTCTGAGGTGTAATAGCTCTGGGGAGCTCTATCCGGTTACCAATCCTCCCGTTCGTTCACCACATGCCCTCTCGGCAGAGTCTTCTTCCACTTGGCATGCTCGTCTAGGTCATCCCGGCATGCCGGTCTTTAATTTTCTTCGCAATTCTTCTTTCTTTAAATGTGTTAAGGAGACATCTCTTCCTATTTGTCATGCATGTCAACTTGGAAAACATCACAAACTTGCGTTTGATCGCTCTTCCACTAGTACTTTTGCGCCTTTTGATATTATTCATAGCGATATTTGGACCTCTCCTATTCCTAGTCGGGAAGGTTTTAAATATTACTTGTTATTTCTTGATGATTATACTCACTTCTTATGGGTCTATCCACTCAAGTTTAAGTCACAAGTTTTCGATCTATTTGGGCAATTTCACAAATTCGTTCAAACACAATTTCGCACCAACATTAAAAGTTTTCAATGCGACATGGGACGTGAGTTCAACAACACGAATTTTCACAATTTTTTTGCCACTAATGGCATCTCTTTTCGATTTTCGTGCCCTCATACATCCCCTCAAAATGGCAAAGCTGAGCGTACCATTCGTACGATCAACAACATGATGAGATCTCTCCTCTTTCATGCATCTATTCCCGTCTCATATTGGCCTCACGCATTAGAGACGTCATGCTACCTTCTCAATATTCTTCCTTCCACCACTATTCAAAATAAATCTCCTACCCAAGTGCTATACCGCACTACACCATCATTCCGTCATCTCCGGGTTTTCGGTTGCCTTTGTTATCCCAATCAAAGTGACACCATTTCCCACAAACTTCAACCTCGTACTACAAAGTGCGTTTTCCTTGGGTACCCTCCTCATCATCGAGGTTACAAATGTCTAGAGTTAGGTTCCAACAAAATTATTCTCTCCCGACATGTAATTTTTGATGAGTTTCATTTCCCGTTTTTTAACCGGAACGATACCTCCCCGGAATCCTATGATTTTTTCACCGATGACGGACCTTCACCGTACACCAGGAACTTCATAGGAATCTTGAGGCAAACTCTCCACCGGCTGCTGTTTCTGGCCCACATCTTTCTGGCCCGCTCCCACTTGTGACCAGCCCAGCCCACGTGACCAGCCCAGCCCGCACGACCAGCCCACTCCCTGCGCATTCCCCGCCTTTAGCAAACATTCCCTCATGCACTTTACCTGTAGGACAGCCGGCTGACTCCAGCCCAGACAACACGCCCGGCCCACCTACCCTTTCCGGCCCACCTGGAAACAACAGCCCATTTCCTATCCCACATCCTTTACCCACAAATTCCAGATCCGAATCCCATCCTATACAATCCGTCCCAACTCCGCTTGCTGCCGTGCCCACCCGGCCTCAAACCCGGAGTCAATCCGGTATTGTCAAACCCAAACCCATCTTCGATCTATCCGTCTCCACTACCCCGTCGTCCCGTCTTATCTCACCCATACCAAAATCACACAACTTAGCTCTCCAGGATCCGTATTGGAACCATGCCATGCTCGACGAATATCGAGCCCTTATGCGAAATAAGACCTGGGTTCTGGTACCTCGTCCTAAAGATGCTAATATTGTGCGTTGTATGTGGATCTTTCGACATAAGTACAGGTCTGATGGTTCTTTAGAGCGGTACAAGGCTCGTTTGGTTGCAAATGGATGCTCACAGCAGATTGGAATTGACTGTAATGAAACTTTCAGCCCAGTGGTCAAACCTGCTACCATCCGCATGGTTCTTAGTATTGTAGTATCTCGTTCCTGGTCCATTCACCAGTTAGACGTTCAAAATGCTTTTCTCCATGGGCATTTAAATGAAACGGTCTACATGTTTCAACCTCCAGGATTCCGTGATACCTCTCGCCCTAATCATGTCTGCCTCCTCCAGAAGTCTCTATATGGTCTCAAACAGGCTCCCCGCGCCTGGTTTCAACGCTTTGCAGGCTTCCTGACTCGCATTGGCTTTATTGGTAGTAAGAGCGATTCCTCTCTCTTTATTTACCGACAGGGCACTAACATTGCATATCTGTTGCTTTATGTTGATGATATCATCTTAACTGCATCTTCTGACTTGCTGAGAAATCAACTGATTCTGCTTTTAAGCAAGGAATTTGCCCTCAAAGATTTGGGCACATTATCTTATTTTTTGGGCATCTCAGTTCGTCAAAGTTCTTCTGGATTGTTCTTGTCCCAGGACAAATACGCTCGGGAAATAGTTGAACGAGCCAAGATGACAAATTGCAAACCTGCTCTCACACCTGCAGAGACATCGGTTAAGCTCAGCGCATCATCTGGCACACCAGTCAACGATCCCACTCTTTACAGAAGTTTAGCTGGTGCGCTGCAGTATCTTACCTTCACTCGCCCAGATATCAGTTTTGCCGTTCAACAGGTCTGCCTTTTCATGCATGACCCCCGGGAACCGCATTTTGCCGCCCTAAAGCGCATCATTCGCTATATTGCTGGCACTTCTACTCTTGGTATTACCATCTCTCCTTCACCCAAATCAGACTTAATTGCCTATACAGATGCTGATTGGGGAGGTTGTCCAGACACTCGCCGTTCAACTTCTGGGTACTGTGTATTCTTTAATGACACTCTCATCTCCTGGTCCGCTAAACGTCAATCTGTGGTGTCTCGATCTAGTGCTGAAGCTGAATACCGTGGAGTTGCAAATGTTGTCTCTGAGTGTTCTTGGCTGCGAAATCTGTTGCTGGAACTTTATTGCCCCTTATCTAAAGCCACAATTGTTTACACTGACAACATATCTGCTACTTATCTTGCCAACAATCCGGTTCAACATCAACGGACCAAGCACATCGAACTCGACATCCACTTTGTTCGTGATAAAGTTGCCCTGGGTCACATCAAAGTTCTTCATGTACCATCTGCGTTTCAGTATGCTGATATCTTCACCAAAGGTCTACCTCGCCAGTTATTTTTAGACTTTCGGTCCAGTCTTACTGTTCATCCTCCACCAGTTTCGACTGCGGGGGTATGATAGATTATTGTAAATAATGTAAATAGAGGTCTGCCCTTGTAATTATTGTAAATACATTTTCTCTATTAATATTACCCATCTGACGATGGAAACCCGAAGGGGAATATTATCCACATTCTCACAGTAAGTTCGGCGATTTCAGCAGTTCGTCATTGTGCAAGTCCGTTTGAACCAATATTTTTATGCATTAACGGTAAAGGATGCATTAGCGGGATCAGACCCGTTCCGATCCCGAATGAAATAGAATCCGACGGAATTCAATCAAAAAAAATCTCACTTTTAATTTAATTTATAATAGCCAGGATAGTAAATTAAAATAGCCAGGATAGCACGTGGGATAACATTCAACCGGTACCAGTCCGACCCTACGTATACATAAATAACTTTTTTTTCCCCTAATAAAACTTGTCTTTATATTATCCGTTTAATATAGAAACCATTCAAATATTCCACAAAAATAATCTTCATAAAATGATGGTCCAACTTTGAAGATTAGCCATTGCAGTGATACAAAGAGGAAGGTGCTTTGTATCCATCTCATTCATCATATATAAAATTCTTATATACAAGACAAATCTCATTGATATTTTTCTAGATTGAAAGAAGATTCCATAATGACAACATAATGACTCCACAAATCTATTAGTATTTGTATAAATAGAAAATTTTAGCTTGTTTAGACAAATATCAAATAAAAATTTGGATGAATCAAGACTAAGGGTGTGTTTGGTAAGTGTTTTGAGGTTATTTTATATGATATCGAAGTTATTATATTTAGGGTGTGTTTGATAAAAGATGAAAATTGTAGATGAGATCAAAATAATCTCCTATAATCCCAAAAATAACCCTTCTCGTCTAAATTAATCTTCTTAAAACCTAAATCACTTACCAAAAATATCCTAAGATATCAAATTAACGAGAAATAGTATGCAAGATGTATCTTAGACTCAAACTCAATACTAAAATAAATTGACAATAGGTCACATAGCGGTCAGAATGTCTTCATCTTAGATGCGAAAGTTATTACATTGAAATAATACCGACAATAAAAGCTTTATTTCTTTGTAAAAGTTCGATAATAACATATTTATAACATATTTAATATTTTAAAATAATAAGAAACTTAGGGCCCGTTTGGAAGCGTTAGGAATCATTTCCGGTAACGGAATGATTCCGAATCAATCAAAAGATACGTTTGGTTGGAGGTTTTTTAACACATGAAAGTAATCCCATAATTTTCATTTCCTTTTCTAACCCTTATCCGATTCCATTCCGTTTCCATTCCACCGCTCCAACCAAACGGACACTTAGAGTATTAACTATAATACTCTTATATTAACTATAGATGACTCTTTGCAAGATAAAGAAGTCAAATTTTGGATGATCATGCATGATCACGTATATCACACAAGATGCCAATGTCATAAAATCAAACAAAAATTATAAAAATAAAATTAAAATTTGGTAAGGCACAATACATGTTGCTTTGAATTTCATTAAATTCATTGATTTTTATTGGTAGATAAAGAGTAAGTCTAAGTCAATCTAACACGTAAATAGTGTTTGGAATTTAGTTGGAAATTTTTTATGGAATGGACATAAGAAGCAACCTCTTATATATGTAACGTCTCTCTCATTAGCAACGTGACAAGTTTTCGATTTGTATCATTTTCATAGCGAAATCTTTGGGCTCGTTTGAAAGCGTTAGGAATCATTCCAGATAACGAAATGATTCTGAATCAATCAAAAACCACGTTTGATTAAAGGGTATTTAACACATGAAAGTAATCTCATCATTTTCATTTCCTTTCTTTATCCTTATTCGATTTTATAACGTTTTCATTTCACTGGTCCAACCAAACGGCCACTTACTGTTTTCGATTTGTTGTTATGTTGTTGTTTATATTAGGGTGTTATTATGTTCTTGTTTGAACTGGTATGTAAATTAAAAGAACGTATCAAAAATATCAGTTGAGAAAGGAGCTTATGTATACGACCAACTCGCGGTCAAAGTCCGATACTGACAGTTTGTACAACGGGGTCGTATGTATACGAGCGCACATGCCGTTAGACCAAACTTATCACGTAAACCTGATGGGTTTCGTCGTAAAACCAATTGGTAATAGGAGAACTAGTCCACCGACCTTATATACTAGGCTCGGAACACACCCCTGCAATATGAGAAGTAGTTCACCGACCTTATATACTAGGCTAAGAATGTCCCCATGAAAGATGTGAAAACTTCAGTTCGGTTCATACTTCAAATAACTTTAGACCCGGTTCAACTCTTATCATTTCGGATTATATCATTAGATTGGGCTACAAGGCTTCTTAGTTGATAGATTAGTTTAAGCCCAACGCTCCACGATGCTCCTCTTGGGCTTTCACTTGGGTGTAGTTGAGATCATATAAGGTACACAAATTATGTAACATATGACTTCATTTGTGATGGTTCACCCTTTATATTCGGATCAACAATCTCTTCGATTTCTCATATTTGTTGATAGCTTCGAGCCCATATAGCAAGGCTGACTTGCTCCCAAGGCAATGTCGGATCAAACGCATAATCCGATACTTTCGGGTAGTTTTGTTTGAGGTATTGTATGGAAGGTTTAAATGCGGTGCTTACATGGAGGTCGACAACCCAAAATCCGATACTTTCGGAACCCAATTCTTCTCTAATACTCTCTCCGATCTTAAATAAATGTCGTTTTAGCATTAGAATTTCGATCTCAGTTATTTGTCGTTTTAAGTTTTCTAGGCCAATAAATACACGATATTTATGAGAATTGTTCTTGAAAATTGATTTTATTGATTACTTTTAGGTAAAAAAAAATATTTCTTATTGGTTAAAAAGAGTGTTGAGTATTAAATAAGTCATAATAGTTAGAAAATTTTAATAATTGTGTGAAGGGCTAAAACGACAAATAATTGTGATCGGAGGGAGTAGGATATTGTCGACTTGACATCATGGTGAACTATCATTTCTGCCATCATCGTTTTGCTTTTTTTTGTTGTAAAGATGATCACGGAGTGTTCCTTGTTCCATGTAAATGTCGGATCTTGGATAGCATCTCAATCTCGGTCTTCCTTAGATGACGGATATATTAGACCCGTCGGATTAAATTATCTTTTAAGATCCGGCGGGTCTAATACGTGGAGGTGGAAGGGATGCACGTAAGTGAACCTTGTTCGGGGTTTCATATTCGGGGTTTCATTCTAAAACCAACTGACAATAGGAGTAGCCCTAGTGCTTATATAATAGCTTATATAATAGGTTCGGTTATTCTAATATTGTCGACGTGGGACAATATATCCACACATCTTAACCGATCGCAACTTTTTTTTCCATTCATCATTGCCTTACAGACGTTTCCGAATCCTCCGTATCGATGAGTTCTTCGCTAAAATCACATTCCAAATGAATCACCCAATTCCCATTCATCATTGCCTTATAGACGTTTCCGAATCCTCCATATCGATGAGTTCTTCGCTAAAGTCACATTCCAAATGAATCACCCAATAGCTTCTCAGTGGCATCGTCAACTTTCAAATTGTTCCGTATGTTCTTCTCAGAGCCGTCGGATTTTAACTGCGATCAACGTCAGGGATAGTTCATGGAACTTGCTGATAAGAATAGATGGATCGAAAGGATAACCTTTGCTCAGAAACGATTATAATCTCATAGACTTTTTGCAAAATCTCTGAAGTCTGACATGTGAAATTATCGTAAATCCTCACAGCACAATTACAATAATGGAAATGCCTCATATAAAATCAAGGTTCAGCTTCTTTGACGAACAATGGACAATATGGGAAAATTGAAGATGGGATCAGACTGACGTGCAAATCAAAATTTTAATCAGCAGTGCTACTAGAGCCTCTGACAATAATTTTCAGCATCATTTCCCAAATATAGATCTGTAACAAAAGGAATTGTGGGCAAAAAAGAAGCAGAAATAGTGTTGGAGTGCAATATCAGGAACACATCCTGCTCATGTTATCGAATGATAACCACTAGAGAATTAGGGTTAATTGTTTGAACAAATCTCATCATCGATTGCAGTATTCATCGATACCTTACCAACCAAAATGCAATGCAAAAATAAAGTGAAAAATAACAACGAAGAGAAATACCAAAGTATAAGCATTAAGCAATGAATAGATGGATCGAAATGATACATTTATCAAATGAGAAATGATTCAAAATGGAAACCGATCCAAAGATATGAAAATAGAAAGATCAGAGATTGGTTAATTATTGTCGGTCATGGTAAATTCAGAAACACGGACCAAATGAACCTCATCATCTCCATAAACAAAATCAAAAGACGATCATCAGAGACTTAAATACATAAGAATCATGGAGATTGGAATTGCTTCCGTCATATTGTTGCAGTTTTAGTCATCATCAATTGACCGCTCACAAATCATAAAAAACAAACACAGAATTGGGGAAGAATGATTTGAAAGAGGAAAATAATGTAAATTGCTGCGATTGTGATAGCAGATTAGCAGGAGAGCAAATTGGAAGTTTGAACTAGACGACGATGACGAAGGTTTAGTTTGTTAAGAGCTTTTATAAGAGGTACGTACCAGAAGACCTAGATCGGACGGTGGTAAATAGGTTACAGAGTGGTACGAGTAGGTTCAGGCCCATTGGGCCTACATTATAGCTACAGTCCATATAGGGATATGGGCGGACAAAATAACCCGAACCGAAATATCCGGAGATTTTAATATATTATATATGTTTTGACCGGTCTGAATCCGTTCTAATCGGGTAGATTTTCTTGAATTACCGGATTGGGTAGCTATCGGGATTTTACACATGCGAATACTCGGATAAAATGGATATCCATTGATATCCGGATATTCGTAGATCACCGAATATTTCTGGGTAATCGCAAATCATCGAATATTTCTGTTTCACGGGATAGTCCCGAATATATGGTTATTAAAAAGACTTTATACAATATTAAATGTATAACTCGGTGTTATTCAATCATTCTAAACTAACACAGATTGTTCTAAGCGGAGCAATGTACATGCTCCGGTGGCATGTATTATTAGTAATAACAACTTGAGGTTTTGATGTTAACTTGTTCGTATGCACTGTACTCATGGTTGAGCATGTGAGTATCGAGATGTCCAAATGTGTACATAGAATTCCTTCTTAATATGGTATCCGGAAGTGGTAATGGCAAAGTGGTAGGCGCTGAAGTTGCGGAGGAGGTGGTGGTCGCCGGAGTTGACGTGTACAATGACATAGGCATTGGTTGTGGAGACGGAGCCGGTGGGGGTGGAGTAATCGGAAGGGTAGAAGAAGAGGCGAATGAATTTGGGACCCGGGGATACGGGGAAATGGTAGGTGAAGTTGGAGATGAAGACTCGAGTTCTTGAGAAGAGGTTAGAGACGTTGATGGTGGTGGTTTGGGCGGAGATGGTAGACGGAAAGTCATCGGAGAAGGTGGAGTTGTGGTTGGAGAACCAATTTCGACCGTCCCAAGTGTCTAAATATTAAACGATCTTTAAAATGTGTTTGTATTCTCCTCGTCAAAAGAGACTGAGCCTGAGTTAAGAGACCAATATTTGTCTTTATTAAGGCAAAATTGTCTTTTTATATATGTACTATAACATGGTTACTCATTTTGGTAGAACATGGTTACTCATTTTACCTAGATGAAAATTGACTACCAAGCCCAAAATAGAATGGGCCTTGACCCATCTATTTAAACTTAAAAAGGCCTTTTACAAATCCAGACCGGTTTACCCGAACCCGAGTTAAAAAGACCAAGCAACATATCATGATTGACCGAGTCTCATTACTTTCAACATAATTTGAATAGAAAATAGACACAGTCAAATCAAGGAACAAAGTCTTGCATTATTAGCTGGCAAAAGCTATACATTATACACATAGAACATGTCAAATTGGTGAACAAGTTCGTATTTATGTGTGAATTCATATTTTGTTCAACAAGTTAGAAGACCCTCCGGCTCTATATATAGAGCAATGTTTTCCTTTGTATCTTATTTTGTAAGGTACAAAGAAATGTCTCTAAAACCACACCTCATTCGAGTTCGATAAAATACAAAAGTAGAAGATTTTTGGGTTTCCCTTCGCAGGAGCGATGGCACCAGGAGCATTGCTCGCGAGACTTACTCGATAACTTGCTCCTGGTGTCATCGTTTTGCGAAGGGAGACCTATACATCTTCGTTCCTAGTTTTGGAAACTCAATGGCTAAGCATTTGTAAGTGTTATTTGTATTTGTTTTTCTATCTATGTACTATGTTTGGTTAACTATACAAGTTATGATTTGCAATTTTTGTTGAGGTGTTGAATAGGTTATATGGCTTGAAGGGACTCAATGATGTTGAGCATCTACAAAGAAGAAACTTAAAAGGTTTCTTATTTTAAAAGAGTTAGGTAAAAGAAATCATTACAAAGTTTATTGTGTTTATAGCGGAAAACGGTTAGAAATACATATGTTTTAGAAGTAGTTCAGCCTAAAGCATTATTGCGAATATGAGAACTTCGAAGCATCATTGTGTATATGAGAACACGAAGTTCGGATTATCATAGAACAACACAATTTCTTTTTTCGAAGACATTTATAATCTGCACTACGTCAAAAAAGCGAAGACTAGAATCGTGTGTAACTATTTCGACCATCCACAGTCAACTCCGAAAACACCAACCTCTACAAGCCAATTTTACGAGAAAAGTCTTTCGCTTTTATCACCGAATTTTAATTTTTTTTCACCAGGATCGATGACTTCCCATTCTAAAGGTTGTGTCTTTTTTTGGTAGGATAAAGGTTGTGTTTCTTGAAGTAGAAATGTTTATAGGCAAACATAAAAATATCTTATTTTCTTATTTATATATACTCTGTTTTTATTTTATACAAATTCTTCGTATAAACCTGCAATTTTTTTGTTACCCATCACATATTTTTCAGCACCTAAAGAAATGACAAGCACAAAAACACAACAAACAAGCAAATAAACAGATAAGAACAGATAACAAAATGGCTAAGATGAGATAAAAATCAGCACCCAGTCAATCTGCACTTTTACTAAGCATATAACTTCACAACAATCTTTCTATAACATCAGCTTTGGTGCCAAGATTGCTTTGTGCAAAAAGCTTACCAACACCCAATCTAAAACAAAAAATAGGTAAGGGGAATGGAGTGTTCATTTAGGGTTCCTATCACATTAAACATCTTAACCTGTTCTTTTTTTTGTGTACAAACTTTTCTTTCGCCAGAAACGAGAACCGCCCTATACGCTATGTTTAAACCTCCATACGTACCCAACAGCTTTCGGACATTGATGTTTTTTCAGTATCATGCGTGATCCAACCGTTTTTCCTTTCGTGTTCAATCAACTCGAGTGAGATTGAGGCGGTCACTTACTTGCATTGCCTAGGCCGAAATTTCTCAGCTGATAATAAAGAGCTTATCAGGGCCTCTACCCTCTTTGCACCAGAAGTTGGCCTAAGGACTGTGATGTTACCTGCAACTAAGCAAGGATCGGTCCCATTCTCGCCAGCACCAATGCACCATCCACCTGGGACGATGAAGTCAGGACTTCTAGAGAGGAGATCCGAGTCTATCTTGTCGAGTACAGGATCGTTTCTTGGGAACTTCCTTGCAAATGGAGCATTGCTATCCTTCATTTTTGTGAAGTCATTGAGGTTCAGATAGTGTGGATGTTGCTTTGGCGGGTTGTCCCATGCTATGTAATGGAGATCGGTGTTCACTGTTGTGTTTCTGAATTCTTGGGCATTGCAAAGAACAGTGTGGAAATAGCCTTCTGGGGAGGATAAGAAGTTTGCGTAGTACATTAGGACCGTTCGGGGTAAGTTGTCCCATCCCCATATGCAGTAGTCGATGAAGGGTCGAGATAATGCCATCCAAGCAGAGCCTACATCAGAGAGAGATCTTCAGTTAATTACAGTATTGAACAAATTGGACTTCAATAAACAGAATAATGACAAGTTTATAACCAGCTTGAATTGGATAATTTCATATTGCACTCAGTTCAGGCTATTGGGCTTCTGGTCCTCGTGGCTCACGAATTTAAGGATAATAACAAGCTAATTTGGACTTTTATGTATTCCTTATTAGGTTCTTCATTTCAGGTTGACAACAGATTCTGGGTTGCAGACTTGCAGATCATTTGTGGTTAGGTATTAGTCTAGTCAACATAACAGCAAACAAACACAAAGTACTTCCAGCATGGCCCAGGATACCATCGATTATTACGACTATATACTTCTTTTATATTCAGAACACCTTGGGTTGGGCAAAAATTTATATTCAGCTTCTAGCTGATACTAGCTGATTAAAGCATACAAGATATGGTTGAGACCTTGGTATTAGCTTTACCCTTTAGAAGTGTTACCTAATATAAGTAACATGTTTGGTAATCTCCAGCCATAACGTGTACCAATTTAACCATGTTCAACAGTTTAGGTCACCATAATGACGGCAAAGACTAGACATATATTTAGAGAACCAATACAGGGCAGTTTTGGGGCAAAGCTTAAGTATTTAACACATTTCTGTGAATAAGGTTAGCATTTTTTGATATTAAGTATGTATAAATAAAGTAGTCAGCAGACACTAACAGAAGTAGTTATTAGATTAATAATGCAATATTTTGAATATTCTGATCCCAAAGAATCAAATGCCAATATAAAAAACCTATATATTTTTTATATTTTGTAAACAGACAAATATATGACCTTCTTGCAAACTGAAACCACCATAAGAGAAACTCGGACTCATATAGCCATATGCTATGACAGCAAACCTTTGCCAAAAGGAGACAAACCTTTATAAAGACAAATATTACCCATGTGCAGCTCCTTCTAATACAGAGGAGGCATCAATTTATCATTTCTATGTCAAAGCTACGAAATTACATATAAAACATGTTCCAGAACAAAGCAAGCAATGAAAATAATGTAGCCTCAGATGTTTAATCACAGAATAGGAAGGAAGTTCACACCCAAACACACTGTGTACTCTCTATCAAGTTAAGTTGTATTTTATTGACATGTGATGTCCGGCAAACCGAGATATAGTATGAAAAAAGAGATCAGATAACAGAATGGATGAAGAAGTTGAAGAAAATGAAATAAGCTGAGTGGAAGTACTATACTTTTCTGAATTATACAGTAACAGAATGGATGACTCCATTATATACATGTTCTCTATACATACATACATATATATATATATATATATATATATATATATATATATATATATATATGTGTGTGTGTGTGTGTGTGTAAAAGAGAAAGATACATAAATCCTATCAAAATCAAAACATTGGCAAGTCTATCAACATGATACACCAAGGTCATCATCATTCAAGTTATTCACCAGAGGTTCGCTACACAACTATCAGAAATTGGCAAGTCTATCAATATGATACACTAGATGAAATAAGGACATCAATGATGTCATAATCCTCAATTTTGTGTTGAAGTGTTCCCGTTGTTTCTGTTTTCAGCAAGCAACACGATATCCCTTGGTTATCATCCTCCTGTCGTCTTTTATCTTTCTATGATGAGATCAGTTAATCTTAGACAACTAAAATCTTTTATCCATCAACACTGTTGTCTAGCAATCATTTTACACTACAGCAATTAAATGGCCATTTTCAAATGAAACAAGCAACTATGTTCACCCTATATGGTTATTTATATTTAGAAGCCATAAAAAACCATTTGCAATCAATGACGTTCTACAATACTGTTCTAACTTAAGTCGTTAGCAAGAAAATAAATTATTGTCTATGGTTTTAACTTCAAGGCGTGCTTTACACAGAGATCTACCATTGTTAAATATCTTCCTTAGAAAGCTAGTGAGCATACTAAATCACATGCCACAGAAATACATAACAGAAGGGACCAAATCCGGATCAAATACATGAAAAATGAGGTTCACAAAGACTAGCTGGATATCAAGCAGCATATCAAAGCTTTAAATAACTAACTTTTTGTACTTGTATGAGTTCCTTCAACAGTTTGTTACTTACTTTCAGCTTATTTCTCCATGAAGGAAAGCATTTATTCTCTTCTCCTACCTATCTACTCAATCAAATGATAACAAGTAACAGCTTTGTTAACAAAAAAAAGTTCATATATACTTCAGCCATAGCATTTAATTACTCACAGAGTTGATATAAAAACATCACAGATGATAAGCTATAGAAAATCAACCATATAATAGTGGCTAAAATGGGAATAATCAAGATTGCAAGATAGCAGAAAAAGAAAGAGAAAAAGAGGAACTTCTTAAGGAAGATCAACCATACCAAAAGAAGAGTTTCAGAAGTTCAGATTTCATAAGTTTTCGACATTAAAGTCTTCAACTATAACTTGTCAGTAAGCTCCAAGAAATCAATCACATGGAAACATATCAATTAAACACAGAATATGCACCTGTGAAGAGTTTAAAAGCTGTTGGAACACTTCTCCTTTGAGTTACCCAAAACACATCAGCCTTCTTTGTCATATACAACCCTGGATCTATGATGATCGGCTTTGCCCTTTGGAACCTACAAAAATGACATCAACCTTATAACTTCCATAGCCTACAATACAAATCAAGTCCAGTAATAGAATATCAATCATTTACAAAAAAACAGCATAAGTGCCAAAGGGATTACTCTTTCCATCCAATGTTGCTAGTGTGATCAATGAAGTTAAGATCCCGCGGCAGATAAGCAAATGTATGCAGCAGATCTAGACACAGAAGGGAAAAAAATACCCATAGATATCATACCGATTAGAACTGCCCAGAAAAATTAACCATAATCAATCCAACTTCTAGATTCAGAAAACCAAATTGACAAAGTAGACATATCTAACCGAAAATGGACAAACTTAGAATAATAATCACATAATCAATCGACAAAAAGAGCAGGAACTTACCATCTTGAGTAACAAGGGGATAATCAGAGGCACTAAGATTAATAAACCAATCCCATTCTCCACCCTCCTTCAACAAGATAGCAGCAGCATGAAGGGTATTAGCCACCATAGTAGGACCTCTATAAGTCACCAAATTCGCCTTAGTAATCATCCTCACATTCTGAAACTTTACAAAAACCGGATGATTCCTCACAAAATTCAGCAAATCAAGCCTCTCCTCGGCCGAAGACGCCAAATCCAAGTGCACAACATACTGATTCCAAGGATGGTAAAGCGCGAGAAGAGTCCGCCTAAGGGTACTTCCATCACCGGCAGAGCCGGAGATCAGGTAAGCAAGGCGAGGCGGCGGAGGAAGGTTAGAGACAGGAACAGGCCGGAGCTTAGATTCAACGAAAACGGAGGATACAGCGGCGTAAGAGCGGTAGAAGTTAAGAGAAATGATCGGAGAGCCAGTTGGGGAAGTTAGGGTTGTAAGAAAGAGGAGAAAAAGACAAACAATAGACCCAATAGCAAGAGGGAAGATCCATCGTCTTTCCATTGTTGAATTTGGGTGTCGAAAATTCGCATAGTAGTTACGAAGCTTCTTCATCTCCTCCTCTGTTATCAAATCCGATTCCAAAAAATCGACCCACTAACCAATCTCTATATCAACCTCTATTTCAACTATCTGGGTTGAATAGAAATAAGGAATCAGACGAAACCCATGAAAGAAGTTGCAGAGATTGAAGGATAGAAGATGGTGGTGGGTGGGTAGGAGAGCGTTGAAATCTGCTGCTCTGATGCTACTGTGTATATATTCTTTTTCTTTTTTTAAATCAAATTTAAAAAAAAGAATAAATTGTTGAGTCTCCAATGGATCTTGATGTGTATATGTTGGCTTGGATTTGGGGTTAAGAATTTGGTAAGGGTTTGGGAGATTACTGCAGCTTTATACAGTTGAGTTGAGAAAGAAGAGTGCTTATCCTCATGTCTGGGTCAGTAAATTCTTATTTTCTGTAATTAATTGTTCATCTAATTATTCTGAATTTTTAGATTTTATTTTGCTTATAAAAAGTAGATCTACTTATTTTAAGGAATAAGTACAAAAAGTACAAAAGTGATTTAATTCATTTGTATTTTAGGGATTTGTTTGGATGCATTCTAATATCATAGATCTACTATAGATGCATAAATTTATGTATTAAGTATTAAAAAATCATGTTAAAAACTATATTTATTAAACTTCATAAAGATGAAATTTCATTTTTTATTTTTTACATTATTAATACTTAATAATCAAAAAATCCATTATGATAATATTCGAATAACTATTATCAAAAATGTTTTTTTTAAAATGTGAGATATCTTAAATAATAAATTATATATATTGTAATGTAATTATAAAGTATTATACTTTTAAAATAACATTATGAAATACTAAATGTAAATATAAAAATAATATACATCTAATACTTTTAATAAAATGGAATAAATGTTATGCATTTAAAGTAGTCCTTGTAAGCATTTAATTTTTTCAAATTTATAAGCATAGAGTCTTTGGTGGTGTCCACTATATTAAATAAAAACAAAATGAAACTCCTCTTCCATGGAATTTGAATGATATTAAATATTAATGTTGAATAGTTGATTAATCAAATCAAAACACAAACAAAATTGTTAATGCAAAATACCTAAAAAAATATCAAAACTAACTATTAAAGTGCATCGGATTATATTTTCGGATTGTATATCTAAACTCAACGCATAAATTCAGTAAAATTTTATTTTAAAATCAATAATAATTATATAAATATTTTTTTTTAATTTTAAATTTCTAAAATTTATTATCTTCACCTCCTTATAGACATGGATCCGATTTGAACCAAACCGCCAAACCGACGGTTTGTGAACCACCCCAAACCGGCGGTTTAGGTTTGTCGGTTTGGCCAAACCATGGGTTTGCGATTTTTGGCCAAACCTAAATGGACCAAACTGGCGGTTTGGAGATCAAATCGTCGGTTAACCGCCGGTTTGGTCCGGTTTGATCCAGTTTTTATTTTATTTATTATTATTTTTTTTAATAAACCGCCGACCAAAGCGCCGGTTACGATTTAGGTTTAGAGGTCAAACCTAAACCGCCGGTTCGCAAACTTAAACATAGGTTTAGGATTGCGACCATGTCTACATCCATATAAAGATATATTTTATATAAGACAAAGGATCAATTGATGATGGAAAGAGAGGGCAATTGATATTTTTTTGTTTATTTGATTTGAAATGAACATTTGCACACTTTTGCTTTTAGACTTTAGACAAAATTTATGTGCTACTTTATGTCATTAGGAAGTTGTATGGACGGACTTTTGAAATATATATACAGAATCTACAAATACATTATTGTTTTACAAACTAATATTCATATAAATAAACACTTGTGTTTGTGTAATGAAAGTGTTAGACCCGTTTAATAAGGGCCGGTTCAGCCGACCAAAAAACAAACGGGTATAAACATGATATGAAATCCGTCTACGACGAGAAGTGTGAGCATGATACCCATTCGGGCTTGATCTATACAAACTCGAAAGTCCATCATGTAACAAGCTTGACCTTTTTATCTATTTATATATGACCGGACAAGCGAGTTTTCTTAGGAGGCAAAAAAAACATTTGTGAAACAAAACATATAATATTTATTTATTATTTAGTGGTAAAAACAATATTTATTAATTTTAAAATAAAATTAAAATATATCGATATTAAATGTAAAATAACGATAAGAGTGTTTTATAAACTAAATTCGTTCCCACAAACTAGTATATTTTAACTATAAATTAGATATGTTAATCTCAATAGTTATTTATAATTTTATTATGTGTAATACTTATATAAATTTATATATTTATTATAAAGTTATAGTTTTGTGATAAAAAAAAAAACAAATTCTCAAGTCTAAAACTATACTAAGTTAAATAGATTAGTTAAGAGCGAACTTAATAACGAACATCTAAGTATAATATGTATTTTTGCTTAACTAAAAATTGTTGTTATTCGTAAATTTAGATTATGTGTAAGGGCTCGAGTCCAAGCTTGTTAATCGAATCCATCCCGATATGGCTCAGATAAACGGAATCGACTTTTGTTGAATATCAGTTCGAATCAAGTTCAGATTTCGATATGAACAATTTTTATTTTTTTTTGATAATGGAAAACAGTTAAGATGACTATCTCCTAGAGGTCGTACATCATAAAACATCATTTCGGATGAGAACGCAAAGTTCGGGATCATAAGAGATACGGGTGTTGGAGGTCGAAAATCCCATATGAGTTAAACGGTCAGCAATACATTTTATCTCTCTGAAAATATGTCTGATATGAACATGTTTGGTTTTAACATGAATAGTCACCCTCACACATGATATTTTAATATGGGTGATAAGTTAAAATATTTGGTTTTGTAAGGTGATCTTAAGAAGTATGATCATGTAACATGTAAATATTTGTTAAAATTCTTTGTAGAATATTTATGTTAATAAAAGGTCTTTTCTAGTCAAATTCTTTGTATAATATTAAGAAGGTGGGTTGATAGTTGCTACATTAATAAGCTTATGTGGATTTGATAATGATATGTGGTACTCATTGTTATTATTTATTATAAAAGTTAAATATAGTTTTTTCCATTCTATTTTACTCACTATTTTTATTTTAGAAATAATTTGATTTACTAGACTTTTTCTAGTTTTGTGTTTAGTAAATGTACCCCTGAGAGAAGAGTGTGTAGAGTTTGAAAATAAATACAAAAGGTTGGGGTATATTTACTTAATTGAAACATTAAAAAGCCTAGTTACTATTCTAGTTTCTCGAAAATGCTTGGTTACCAAAATTGTCCTTTTATTTATTGATTCTAGCCTTAAAAATAAAATGGGTTGGAGATTATAATTTCTAATAAGAGCTAATGAGTTTTATACTATGTTTTTATAAGTGTTTTTATTGGGGTTCAACTAATTCATAGCAAGAAATAGTTTTTTTTCTCAAATGACTAATATCGTTAGGTAATCTCTCACCCTAGAGTCAATTGACTAGCCGGGACGATATAAACTTTATTCAAGACGTAAAATAGATGTGTTTGGTTCTTTTAGCTAGATTGTTTGCATATGATAACGATCGTACTAATGTAAAAAAAATACCACAAGAAACACGATTGTGTTCTTACTTAACACATTCGCGCTCGTTTCATCCGACGTTTACAGCATAAAATCGTGCAAATCACATCCACGTGCAAGACCGTATGTCGTAAATCCAGAATGTTGTACATTATAATTTGGGTCAAGCAACTTATCTCATGCATTAGATGTCTGAAAAGTTAGGTCGAAAACAATGGAAACATTGTACAACGTTAACATAGCTATTAGCTTCCTTCTAAACCTAAAGGTCAAAGTCAATGCTTACATTAATCTCCGAAGTTTCCAAAGAATGAGTCAATTAATGTGTAAAAGTCAACATTATGCCCAACTTTGTAGCTTTTTGTAAGAGAGTTGTGACTAATTTGTCCTCTCATTGAATTCATTAACGGCTAAGTATTTTCATTTTATTGGCTATAGACTATAATACACTAATAAAATAGACCATGTCCAAAATGTTACGTGTGTTACATTTGACCTCGTGACTCATACGTTCGATGATGCTACCTTGATGATAAAAAAAATAAAATTTCTCTTTACAATTAGTTGAATGAACTAAATATGTTTAGTAAACGTATTTTTAATTAGGGTTGTGCATATGGTGCAGAATGGACCGGACCAGATCAAATATTTTCGGTCCGATCCGGACCGGTGGACCGTAAATTAAGAAAACCTTGGACCGTAGACCGTACCGTAACGGTCCGGTTCCGGGTTGAACCGGTTTGTACATAAATTGCGCAATTTTGAATATTGCAGACCGGATTGGACCGGTTTGTACCTTAATTGTGCAATTTTGGTGAGGTTTTCCGGTTCAAAACCAAACCGGTTGGACCGTAACCCGGATTTTCAAAAAAACATAGACCGTAGACCGGACTGGACTGTAACCCGGATTTTCAAAAAAACTTAGACCGTAGACCGGACCGGAATCGGTCCGGTCCGATTTTGCATAGCCCTACTCCTAATTAAACTCCTTACTTTCCAAATTTAATTTAATAAAAGTGGTGAAAATTGAAGGGGTACACAGATCTAATAAAAATAGAAAATGGTCTATTTGATCAAACTCTTTCAAAATAAAATAAGATTATTCAACTTGCACCAACAATATAGTAGGAAATAATCAAACTGAACTATAAGGGTGGACCTCCGGCTTACCCTTATACAATATTTGCTCCATTGTTCGAATTTTAGTGAGTTTTGACATATTGGACTCATTCTCTTTGAGATTTGGAATATCTAGTGTGTCAGGAAATGCATGTTTGGTGCATCCGAAATTGAATCCAACGACTGCAATTATGATTGTTGTTTCAACGTTCGAATTTTGGCGAGTTACATATAAGACACGTTCCCGTTGAACTTGAAAAACGCATATGTGGTACGTCCGGGAGGCGTATTTGTGGCGTGATTGAAAGGTGCATTTGTAGTACGGCCGGGAGGCGCATTTGAAGGGAGTATGAGCTTAATGTAACCGTTAGATTATAGTTTAATGGTCATAATTCACCCGGTTCTAGATAAAATATAAGAAATAGTTAATAACTATTAGGAAAAAAAAAGGAATTAGATTAACAATTCCTCTACATTAAAAGCTCAAACACTAATTTATTTTAAGTAATTATATATAATACTTTACAATTTAAACTAAATTACCGGTCCAAACCCGTTTAGATTCAAATAATAAATAGCACAATTATCTCTACACGCTAGACTCAAACATCCGCCTTCGCCAATAAGTATGTTGAGCTTCCATCTGAAATCGGTCAACAAATAAGTTTAGTGAGATTTAAAATTAAAATCAATCGACGATAATAGAAGTAAATAATATTTTTATATACTAGACACAATCACATAATCTCTGATTCACAACTCTAGAGGTGAGAATTGTATTATTTCATCACGTCATCACAAGTGCAACTAGAAAAGCAAGAATAGTTAGCCCTACAAACGGATCTATTGCCTGAGTGTCGTGTTCATACGAGCCCACATGTACGTTAGAGACGATACGCGACTTAATGAAGTGACTAGAACATGAGTTAAAGGCGAGGACATTTGCCATGTTGAATACGTGAATGGAACACAACGAGGGATGATCGTGCATGAAATGCATGAGAAGTATGAAATGCGAGAGTGGAATACATGTGATCGAGATTAGAACCGAAGAACTCAATGAAAATGTGAATATCCGATACGTTTTAGGCAGTGTCGTTTGCCATGTTGAGTGGATAATGAAAGCGACCTAATCAAACCCGAAATTAAAGTAATTAACTGTTATAGAATGTAACCGACTACATGTGGTAATTGTGTAGTCTAAATGGGGTAAAGCATGAGTCCCACATCGAGTATTATGCGAATGAATATGAAGATATATATGAGCTGATTAGAAAACGCAAGGCACTTCATGTTTTGTGATTTATTGGCCTGATTACATCTTTCATTAGTTTTTGTTTTGATGTAGTTTTAAAAAGTTATAGTTTTTTTTTGTTTAGATTATTAAAATTTATTACTTTATTTGAAAAGTATTGTTAATTATTTGTATATTTAATTTTAATAAATTTTTAGTAAATTCACGATAAAAATCAACTCAAAATTTTACTTTTATCAAAAAACCAACTAGAATTTTAGTGAGATTTTTATATTTTACAAAACGACAATCATATTTCAAGTGTGTCATCAAATGTCTTAAGGTTGACAAGCCTAATAAGTTAGAACCTAAAATTGAACCACATTGATATCATGTGAAATTCTTGTGTGCCAATTAGACCTGCTCATATCCAAACAGTCTGTCCGGAAAAACGGATGGGTATCAATAGAGGTAGAAGCCTGGCAAACCGGGTCTGGACACCACTCTAGATCCGACCGGGGCTAACAGCCCGGGTAAAAAATATAAAATAATATATATATATATATATATATTATAAATATTATAAAGTATAAGTATAAAATATAAAATATTTAAGTATAACTAAATACATATTTCTTTAATGGAAAATGATTTTTGAACCATTTTGTAGGACCTTTATTTATTTATTTATTTTCCTGTAGGCCCATTAACAGCAGTCCGAGTTATGGCTACAAGCAGCCCACTGGCTTAGTGAGAAAGCCCACCACGAAATAAATAGAATGTTGGTAGATAGATCGTCATATGAGCCAAGTATTCGGGTATGGTTTAGAAAAACTCGTCTCAAGTTTGTTCACTTTCTAAACAAGTCGAATATCAATACATTTTAAGGTTCAGTTGAATTTTAGACTCAACACGTTTATAAACGAGTTAAGCACGGTATAACTCGATTCATTCGGCTAGAATAAAACTATATTAGTCGGGCTACTCTGAAATCTTGGCTAGAATTCAACCACTGTCTAAACAAGCCGAAAATGAACACATTTTAAACGTTTAACAATCCTAATTGTAGTGAGTGTTTACAAAAGAAGCTTTCAAGGCATGAGAACTTGTTCATATGAGACACATAACCTCAATTAATTGTGAACTCAAACTCGGAAATATGTTTTGATCTGAATCCATCGGGGTGATCGGTTAGGTTTAAGGACAGCCCTTTCGCCTCTGTGCATCCTCCCGGAACATCTTTTTCTTTTGGTCTGAAGAAGTCCGGTATCATCTCCATGTGCTTTCTTAAATATATAAAATCTAACACACTTTGGGATAGCTCGACCCCTTATTTCAAAAACTTTGGAATTTTTCCTTTTACACACGAGAACTTGAAGTTTGAGATCAACAAAGTTGCCAATATCAAAGGTGAATGTC
The DNA here is from genome assembly GCA_033239045.1 of Fagopyrum esculentum. Taxonomy (NCBI): domain Eukaryota; kingdom Viridiplantae; phylum Streptophyta; class Magnoliopsida; order Caryophyllales; family Polygonaceae; genus Fagopyrum; species Fagopyrum esculentum. The sequence continues at coordinate 2,645,562 of BSUD01000002.1, read as the reverse complement.
GCAATTCATGTACCGTTAACAACTTAATTTATTTCCCTAAAAATAGATTTGATATGAACCCCATTGAATCTACAAACTATTAGCACAAAGTCGAATATAATCATCTCAATCTCTTGGACAACTCCATCGACCTTAGAACGACTTTGCAACCTCTTTCGTTCACTACAAATTTGAACTTGCAGGTTTTCACAACAAACATTCATCACAGATTCAACTTCTGAAGTCGAAAAACCAGCCACTCATACAAAATCTTCTGCAGGATCATATGCATTGCTAATCAACATTCAACTTATAAACAGTTTATAGATGCAAATCTGCACATTCAGTATCCTGTCAAACACATCATCAATAGTATCGTTATCTTGCTTATGAATTCAGCAACTGAAAATTTGACAGCAAAAGCCATTAAAGCTAACTATTTTACTGATCTTCATGTTTCTTATACACCACAAGCCATCTGTATAAATAGAATCACCAAAATCACTATATCTCTCTAGCCATACAAAAACAACTAAACCCAATCACACAGCACAAATGGCATTCAACAACACATGACCAAGCATAAGATCAACAAAATACTGATGTCCAATCTTGCCATCGCGCCATTTCAGCTTCGCCGGAAACCTCCCATAGTGAACACCGTCGTTACAACGATTATCGAAATGCCAAGCCCATGTCATGTCGAAATCATCAACAACGGCATCCACAACGCCTTTCTTCATCAGCTTATCAAGCAGGACGCCATTGAAAGCGTCCATTTTGCTCGGATTGAACGCCAATGATCGAGCGTATCCTGCTGTCGTTATAGTTGATCTGAACACAAATCTCGGCTTTCTATGCTGTTGTGTCTGTTTCATTAACTCCGACCAGAACTCGGCTGCGTAATCCGCGGATGCAACGAATCTTCTGAGATTTTTCCATTTTACGCCGTCGTGGAGGCCGGAGTTGAAAATCACGACGTCTGGAATCGCCGCCGACGAGTTGTTGTTGAAGTAGCTCTTGAGAAGATCTCGATAAGTTTGGTTTGAAAGTGAATTTAGTCCCTCGTAGTTGCTCTTATCGTCCCAATGCCCGTTAAAGATGTTGGTTATTCGGATCTTTTCCGACCCGTTTTGTGGGTTTGTGAACGTTTTATCGAATCTCCGGCCAACTGATTCAACATCATGAATTCCAAGGATGAAGAAGACAAGATTTCGAATTGAATCGACATGATTCGAATCTCCCCACCAAAATAACCATTTGTTATTCAAGCATTTCCATGCTGAATTCATCGAGAAGAGCTCAAATCCGCAATGTGCAGAGTATACCCAGCCATTACTCTCCAGCAACCCGAGTTTCCCGGAGCACCATGGCTCCGAGCACGGGTAATCCGCCGGCAGGCATCGATATCGCCCGTCATCGGAAATCTCGCAGTCATCGTTCCGGCCATGGCGTGTCCAACGCCCAGACCAGAGAGTCCGGTTGAAATCGGATCTTTTACAGGCTGGTAATGGAGGCAATCCGGGTACGGAGCTAGATCCGGTGAAAAAAATTGATTTTTTAACGAGCTGCTTGTCGATTACGAATCGGGTGGGTGAGAATTTCAGCCCTTGGTAATGCCGGAATAGTAGAATAATGGTTAAATTATACTCACCGGAGAATTCAGGGTGGACTTGCAGTACAAAAGAGTAGCTTCCATTACCGTAATCCTTCATCGGCGGCCGAGATTTCCATTTCTCACCGGAAAGATCAATCTCGAAGAAATCTCCACCCAAACACCGAGACGTCCCATTCTCATCAACCGCATGAAAGAAAATCTCATGAGGTTTACCAGTAACAAAAGAGACTGAACCAGAAGCTTGGTCGAATCGTGGAACTCGGATATCATGGGTTTTGGATTCTTTACAAATCGAATCAACAGGTTCAGTCCAATGTGAGTAAAGCTTCGTCGTGTAGTTGCTCTCAAGTTCAACGCTCACCCAACGAAATTCTCGAGGGGAAATGGCGATTTCAGGGAGAACTGTGTTTGAAGCTTGAAGAAACGTAGTAATGGCGGATTTATCAACTCTGCAAATCACGAGCATTAACCCAAATGCAATTGTAATTAAGATACTGAATTTCCGGGTCGACCCAAGTATCCGCCATTGAACTGCTGTATTAGCTAATTTCTCTGGGAATTCAATCACTGCCATTGAAGAAGCGTAACCAAAGAAAAGAGAGAGAAAAAAGGGTCAAAACAACAAAACATTCATCTCGGAAGGCAGAAAAACATTCATCTTACTCGAGAAAAGAAAACTAATTAAAAAAGAAAGAGAGCTTACTAATCGCCTGCAAATTCGTAATACAGCAGAAAGACCATGAACCGAGAGAGAACCTATTGATTTGGAAACGAAGATATAGATTTCAAACAATGTCAAAGATCGTATCTTTGGAGAGTCGGTTGGAGAAAATTACTATAATGATAACAAGAATAAATGATGGAAAAGGAAAAAAGAAAGATTGGATGAAAATAAATAAAAATAAAAATAAATAAAAACAGAGGATGAATTTTAGGGTTCGTACAAATGGCCCACTTACCTTTACATCCTGCGGTGCCCTTATCACTCAAATATATATATATATATATATATATATATATTTAATGCAATTTTTTTTTACCGTTGAAAAACTTTTTGTTAATGGGTTAGTTTGGTAGCACGATTTTATTTTGGGTTATTAGAAATGATTATATTAATAAAATTAAACTTGAGGATTTTTTATATAATTAAATTTAGGCCCTATTCGGCTGAAATTATTACCTAGTAGACATGGGTCCGGTTTGAACCAAACCGTCAAACCGGCGGTTTGTGAACCGGCTCAAACCTGCGGTTTAGGTTTGCCGGTTTGGCCAAACCGGGAGTTTACGATTTAGGTTCGGCGGTTTAGCAGGTGGTTTGATTATTTATTTATTTAAAAAAAATGGATCAAACCGGCGGTTTGGAGATCAAACCGTCGGTTAACCGCCGGTTTGGTCCGGTTTGATTCAGTTTTTCAATTTTTTTTATTTTTTATTTTTAATAAATCGGCGGTTTAGTTTAAACCTAAGGCCGGTTTGGATTTTGGCAGTTTAGGTTTAGGTTTGCGACCCATATCTATTACGTAGTTTATTGTAAAGCTTTGTATTTTTTGAAAGTTAATTGGTGTTTGACATAATAGATTTTTAAAAAATTAGATTTTTAAAAAATTAGATTTTTGCACAGCTTTTTGAGGTGAAATTTTAAAGAACTTTCTAAGATAGTTTTTTTTTGGTAGATTATCAAAATTTTACAATTTTACCTCTATACATCTTTAGTAATTTGTAAAACAAATTTTTGTTTTTGACCTTTTGGTAAATTACCATACAAAGCTATCCAAAACTCTACTTCTACTAAACATCAATTAAATTATTTATTAAATTTTCAAAATTTACAAAATTTTCAAAATTTACAAAATTCCTTAAAACTTTACTAACAAATATACCCAAAAAGTAAAATCTACTAAAAAAATCTCGATTTATCTAAGAGGGCCGTAGTTGATCGACATTTGTTCTCAACCATTAAAATGCACATACATACTTTTAATTATTTATTAAATTGATTGTCTGTACTTTGTACATACCCAACTTAATATCATTAGCCCAAAAGGTCCATCGACATTAGCAATTAATTACACGTGATTATGGGACAGCTGGGAAGAGATGATTGGTTGAGGATTTTTTTTAAATTTATGTTAAACTATACTTATGTATGATATTCATAAGTTTAGCTGCAACAACTATTGTTATTTTGCTATCTACTAAATTGACATTTATTGTCAACCATAACACCACACTATAATGTGTACAAATTCAAATTGGTGGTTTGGTAAACTAAGGGTCAGTTTACTAAGGGTTTGAGTTTATTCGGGTTTATAAACTAAATGGGTTTATACGGGTTTAAAAACTCAAATAAAAATAACCTCACCTTGAGAAGGTTATTTTTTACGGGTTTAAAAACCCAAATAAACTCGTTCAAATAAAAACTCATACACATGTAAACGGTTACACAAAATCAGCAAAGGTTTATAAACTATCATTTAGTTTATAAACCCGCAAGGTAAACAGGCCCTAACATGAAGAAAATAATTTTAGTAAAATCTGGTATAGTTTTATTTTATTTATATATTTTCATATTACACTAAAGGGTTTTTTTAGGGTACGGTTTATAGGGTGTTGTTCAGGTAAGACACATTATTCCGGTAGGGCCGTGCGGTTGAATATAGAGCTGACACGTGTCCCAATTTTATTTTATTTTTTTTCAGAAACGAATTAAAATGATTGTTCAAAAGCTATTAAGGGAATTATAAAAGGATAGTTCATGAATTATAATAGAATAATTCATAGTGCAAAACTTATAAATGATAGTGCATAACTTATAAAATGATAGTTCATGAATTATAATTGAATAGTTCATAACATATATACTATTAATTTATAAATAATTTGATATAATATATTAATAAGTAATAGTTCATGAATTATATGGGAATAGTTCAAAGTTTATAAGAGAATAGTGCATAGTTTATAACATGGTAGTTCAAAAAAAATTCCATTCGTTTTTTGAAGGAAAAAAATATATAAAATTGGGACACGTGTCAGCTCTACGTTCAGTCGCACGGCCCTACCCGAAATTATAAACCGCACCTGAACATCTACCTCGGTTTATATTCCCGAACTTTGTAATTTTCTGAAATACTTCTTTTTATATTATAGTTTGAAAAAAAAATGTAATTATTAGTTATTATTAACAATATTCTTGAATGTCTAGACAATTTTCTAAATAAATAACTGTTTTCCCCCTCAAAACCAATATTAACAAATGTCAATTTATGGATAGAAAGGATATACTTTGAAAAATATACACCATCTAAAGACCTACAAAAAAAGGGCTTAATACAAAAAAAGCTAAAACGTAGGAACACCATTCGAAATTTTCATTCATTAAAGACTATATAATAAATATTCTTATTATTATCATGAAAATTGGACAATGTGTAAAATAAATCAATTGTTATAGTAAAGTTAGTCTATTCATAAGAAATAATTAAAAGTTATGAAACTAAAAACATTGTTAAGATAAAAAAAACGTTTATGTTATACTAAAGTTGTAATAGATTCATGTATTACATATTTTAAATTGAATTATTAACTCACTATTAATATCGTAAAATTATACTTACAGAAATAATAATAACTTATAAGATATTCAAATACTATATATATATATATAACTGGTTGTAACTTCGTATCAAATAAAAATAAAAAGAATTGTGATAGTCATGATCCCGAAAGTTCTCAATGCATAAAAATATGAAAGAGTTTAGACCAATCAATTTATGTAATGTTCTATACAAAATAATCTATAAGAGTGTGGTCAATAGACTCAAAAGGATTATGACATACTTGATTTCGGAGGAACAAAGCGCCTCTATGGAGGGACGGTTTATTATTGACAACGCTAGCTGGCTATCGAAGTGTTTCATCACACGAAGACCAAATGAAATGGTGCAAGAGAGATGCCTTCAAAACTGGACTTGGAAAAAGCATATGATAAAATTGATTGGAGTTTTTTTGGAGACTAATTTGAATAAATTGAGTTTTTATAGACAATGGTGCGAGATGGTGAAGGATTGCATCAACTTAGTTGTTTCTCAATTTTACAGTGAATGGAGTTATTGGCGGGAATATATTTCCTACTATGGGTATTTGTCAGGGTGACCCACTTTCACCCTACATGTTTATTATATATGTAGATGTTCTATCCAAGATGTTGACAGAGAATGCTTTAACAAAGAAAGGTGTAGGAATTAAAACTTGCCATAGAACACCTTTACTAACTCAACCTTTTTTTTCTTTTTTTTTTTTTCGGATGATTGTCTATTGCTAGTCAAAGTTAATTTGGACATAAGCAATATAATGATGAAGTTGATTCAGACATTTGAAATTACTTTGGGGAAAAATTTTATTTCAGACGTAATGTTGGGAGTAGGGAGAGAACCGTGTTAACAACAATACTTGTGGTGAAACACGTGTAGAATATTAGGAGATATCTTTGCTTTTCTACGCTTACAGGGTGATCCAAGAAGGAATTATTCAACAGTGTGAAGGAGCGTATTTTTAAGAAACCGGGAGGATGGAAAGAGAACTTGTTGTCTCGGACGGGGAAAGAGATTCTTATCATGTAAGTAATTTAAAGTATACTGACTTATATAATGAGCTTCTAGTCTTTTACCATGCTTTGGAAGCGGTCATAGAAGAGATTCATCATCTTCTTGGAAAATTTTGGTGGAGATCTTTAAGTGATAAACGAGAAATTCATTGAAAAAGATAGGAATTGATTTGTCTGGCTAAAAATATGGGAGATTTTCTCATGGTGTTCATGGATATGCTGGCAAAATAAAGGTGAAAACTTCAATATGTATCCTCGTCTATGATTAGTAAAGTGATTAAAGTTAGGCATTACAAGAACGACAAACTTCTATTGTTCACATTTTTGGGTTGGTGTCTGAGCTATTCCTAGAGATCCATATGGGGAGCAAACTCACTTTTATTGGAAGGAACTAGGTAGAGAATAGGTTACGGAGATTCAATTCATGTATAAATTTTTTCAAACGTATACCGAGTCGGACTCGTGAAATTGACAATTTCGGATTTGATTTAATAAGATTCAGTTATTTTTATTCAAAAAAATAAAATTAATTATAGTTTTATACATATAAGTTTTTTTTATATATGTGTATATAATTTTTATTGTTTTGAGTGTCACATACTCTAATTATTCATTTGATTTATTTGGAGTATTTTGACGAGTTATATTCGTTTGTAATACAAGATTGCACGGCTAACTTGAGCGTAATGATACTTGTTGATATTTAGGAAATTGAATTTATTCATTTTTGTATGTTGATTGTTGTTGAACTTGTTGATAGTGCACTATGCAAGTATAATTGGATTGAAAGTGTGTGTTAAATAAATTATATTACTTGTTTTGAACGATAAATTTCGGAGAAAAAACGCACAATCAAGAACATATGGGCCATCCGGGCAGCCCGCCAGCCCGCCCGCTTTTTATATGTGGACATGGACAACGTTTGTGGCTCGGACAACCCGCCCGCACCTTATGGGTAAAGTTTTTAGGTGTGGCCCGACTTGAACCCACTTTTGTACAAGTCTAGATATGACCTAGTTCTTTATAATCTAAAATAATAAATACTTTATTTTTTTTCAAAAAAGTAAAATTATTTTAGAACTCAATAGCATTAAGTGAAAAGATCCACCGGCATTATAATTGAGTCCATGTGATTGCGGGGCAGATGTCATGACATTGTAGGGTTTCCAATTTTGTCTTCCACTTCCAAATCCACCGTCGTTTCATTCCACTTAAATAATACATTAAAGTTCTTAATCAAAAGCCATTATTTGTATTTTATTTCACAATAATGTATTATATTTTATGTACATCTTATAAGGTTCGATTCGATCATGCCTAAAAGTGACAATTATTCTCAAAAAAATAAAAATATGAGACAACTAAGATCATATGTTTTTAGATCATAAAGTTAATTATACTATAAATTATAATCTTAAAAATGTTTTCAGAAAAGATTGTATGAAAGTATTTGTAATTTTATGATATGATTTTTAATATATTTTTAAAAAAATATAGCCAAACTATTTTTTGTGGGATATTAAATAATGAGTATAAGTCGTTTATTCTTCACCAAAAAATAAAAAGGCTCAATAATTTATTTTTTTGAGTTCATCTTAAATAGCATTATTAACGTATAACGCGTTCTATTATTAGATAATTTTATAAGGTTATAATTAGTTTAGGTTTTTTACATTTAGATTAGATGTACGTTGGGCTAATAAAATATAATGTAGGAATGACAAACGTGCGTTTGACTACGTTACGAGGGATCATAACGCATTAACAATTGCATACCAATATGGAAAATGTGGGTATACATCTGTCTTAGAAATGACTAGTGAGAGCAAGAGAAAATGAAATTACAAACATTGAAATTGAAGGAGAGAATCTCACGATTATTATATTTGGATTTTTAAAGCCTCCATAAAAATCGACCTTGTTATTGTAGACATTTCACGTAGGTTCAAATTCGTCTTATTTGTAGGGCCGTTGGCGAACAAATTTGCCCCATTAGACCTAAACGACCCTCCATCGAGAGTAGTGGTCCCACAAAAAGTTCCACTAGGATGTTATACGATGGACACCGATAAAGGTGACCCTACCAATACTCAGTTGGTCTAGTGTGATATGATGTTAGACTCTTTAAGTGGTTAGTCTGGAGATTCGAGTTCGAATCCTCTGAAAAAACTGATAATGAGAGGGTGTCTCCATCAATGTGCCACGACTTATACTCATTATTTATCAACCTTTCAAAAAAATAAAATAAAGGGTGACCCGCCTAAATTTTTGTACCATTGTATTCAAAAAAAAATAAAAATAAATTGAGACTTGGGCCAACTTCTTAAAAGCCCAATAAAGTGGTAGGATTTTGAACCAATTATGGGCTTAAGTAGGTTCTTTGATCCAAGGATTATATAGAGATAAAATCTAGTAAGGATAAGTTTTTGTAAAATTTGAATTGTTTGTTCTTATAGGTAAAAGTTTTTTTTTTTTTTTGAGAAGTTTGGTTTGATAGAATATTTTTTGCAGTTGATGAAGCAAAACTATGCCTTCCCATCACAAAACAACCATCGAACTGTTGAGTGTCGGAAGAACGGAGATATCATCCGGCGAAAGAACTGTCCGGCTCAACTACCAAAATCAGGCTTTGCGGTGGCAGCCCTCCCTACGAAGAATTTTCAGCGGCGTACATTCGAATGGTTAGGTCTTCGGCGTCGGCGTGCAATATTTCATAGCTAAAAACCCCAATGTTTTGAGATTCGTAATTAATCGAAATTAGGTGATTCGAATTTAGGTAAATGAACACTAGTGTGTACTTTGTAATTAGACATTAAGTATAACTTTAAAAAATAACTAACATAATACAAAATGCGCAAATTTGGTTAGTAGGCTATTTAGCTAAATATTGATAGTAAGTAGGCTTTTTTGTTTTTCAATTAAGTAAATATACCTCTCTTATTTTTTTTTACCGTCAAACCTTCTCCATCCTCTCGTTTTCTTCTTTCTTCCAAATGCTTTTTAAAAACTGAATTTCTTTTTTTATTTTCTTTTATTAGTTTTTTTTGTCTTTTTCATTTTCTTTATTTTTTATTTATTTTCTAGAATGAAGAATTTTTTCACACACCGGAATTATCACATACCGGAATTATCACATACCGGAATTTCCACATACCGGAATTTCACATACCGGAATTTTCACATACCGGACCGGAATTTTACATACCGGAATTATCACATACCGGAATTATCACATACCGGATTTTCACATACCGGAATTTTCACATACCATAATTTTCACATACCGGAATTTCACATACCGAAATTTCACATACCAGAATTTCACATACCGGACATTTACATACCGGAATGAATTTTTAATTGTCTAATATTTAATTTTGCAAATTTTAGGGGGCTCGTTGTACTTTTGCAATTTTTTTAATTGTAATTTGCGTATATGATGACGGTTTGCAAAAATGGGTCCATCACCGTCTCTTTTGGTTTTCAAAAGACTTGTTCTTTTTCCCAGTTGACAATGACAAATTGACAAGACGTGGAGGAGTTGAGCATTATTTGAGTGGAGAATTATATGTTAAAATTGTCTCAAAATAAAAGTATTATGTAAACAAAAATAAATAGCGGACAGAAAGCACAAGGATCAAGTGCTGATTGTGCCATTAGTCTTAATTCAGAAATTTCTGGAATGAAATTTCTGGTATGAACTTTTCGTATAAAATTTCTGGTATGAAAAATTCTGGTATGAAAAAATTCTGGTATGAAAAAAATTCTAGTATGAAATTTCTGGTATGAACTATTCGTATGATAATTTCTGGTATGAAAATTTTGGTATGAGAATTTCCGGTATGAGAAATTCAGTCCAGAAAATAAAAAGAAAATAAAAATAAATAAAAAAGGCAAGAAAAATAATAAAAGATACAAATTCAGTAATTAAAAATTAAAAATTATACTTATATAACAAATAACAAACATCATTTATTCTTTCTTTCTAATAGAAGGGTTAATAATTTTTACCTACTATTAAATGAAAGTGGTAAAAAATTTGGGGTACATTTTCTTAAACAACAACTAAAAAAAGCCTAGTATGTCAAATTCTCCCATACAAAATTATTATAAAGAACGATTTTATTAGTTCAAAAGAAAATAGGGTGCGAGTGGACAATACGGTTAACCTTTGTCCTCTAGTACATGCATGCAACTGATTTAATATGTCTTGTTTGATGACATTTGTATAATAATGTTTAAATATGTAAATAAGATCTGAAATAAATTAAAAGTGTATATGATCAGACGATTTGGATATCATAAGATATGGAATGAATTAAAATTGTACAAAATCGTACGGATTTTGATATCATGTAAAATTTCCAACAAGTTAATAACGCGGAGATCACAAGTTCGCTTATGCGGGCTCATTTGACTACTTGATTATTTTTGGTGTGGTCATTTGACTACTAAATTATCATTGGTGTGTTCGGCATAAGTTAGGATATCTTGCTACGTATGTGTCAAAGAGTTTTTTCATATTATATATTATTTTATGATTATAGTGGATTTCTATTATGATGTAATTGATAATGAGAAAGGAGTACCAAAAGATAGAGTTATTTACTAGAAGTATTGGTTTACCAATTTTATATATTAGTTTGTCAAATTTGAGATCTATATAATGAATGTAGGATAACAAATTCCATCTCGATGGTATAAGAATTGCCTAATGCATTTGTTTATTTGAATAAAAGTTCCCACACATACTTCCTAATTTAACAATTAGACATTATAGTGTAGATATTTAATAATTTATATTTTTCGTGATGGTATTACAATTTATGGATAAATATTGAGTTATATGGATTTTGAAATGTTGGTTCATCAAACGATAATGTAAGTATGTAACGGGTTATGGAGAAAACAAAATGTTTATGTTTATGATTTATTTCTGTTTGGTTAATTTTAGAAAAAATATACTTTACACTAATTTATTTTCTTCTTCTTGATCGTTATTTTTTGATTTTTTTGTTTCATTTCAAGTAACTAAACAGCAGACTCGTTCAAACCCGTATTGAGGCGAGTTTTGTCAAAAAGTCAAACTCGTTTATCCTGATTGAATCCCGTTCGAGTCTGGACTCGTGTCTGGGCATGTCCGGGAAGATGTGACTTGCCCATCGGACATATGAGGTATACCTACAAAGTCGACGAAGGAATGAGATTACCGACGGAAGACGTCGCACATATATATTAAATATTTAAATAAATAAAGTATATTCTTATAAATCTCTTCCCGGTTTGAAATAATTTTTAAAATATCACACTAAATCTTCTTTAATACCTATCATATATTTTCAATTAAATTTTGTGATTTGTAACCATTTTTCAAGGATTTGCAAGTTGCAACCGTCCTACCTATATTAAGATAATTGTCTAATTGGTCTCATTTGTAGATGATGTTTTTTAATCAAGTTTAGTTGATAATATTTTCTCGTCCATGATTTCGGATATCACAATCTTCGTCTCTCAAATTTATTCTTTATATCTTCAGTAAAATTGTTCAAGGATCACCTATTCACTTAAAGCTTCTTCCAACTTATTTATCGTTTAAATTCATCCGCACATAAGAAAACGGCGCAGTTAAAGTTCAAGCTCAATCTTAATCCGGAGTTTGTCCTTAAACGCATCCAATGACGAATCAACTACTTTTCGTTTTCATTGCCGACGAAGCGAGCATCCCATACAAGGCTATCTTGCATTGACAAGGCTTTACTGCAATTATAACTTACGATCCATTTAATCGCCCCAAAAGATTTGGGTAAATCCCGTTGAGATGCATAACCGAGGACGATTGTAAGTTTATGGTTTTTTGTAGCGAAGACCGAGGTCTCAAAGTTTGGTCAATTTAAGGTTTTGAATGATAAATTGATGTAAGTCTTTTATCCTAGTTTCATAAAAAGATAGATGGAACCGTGATTTGAAATTTGAATGATAGATGATTGAAATGAGTTGTCAAGAGATAATTCTAGCAACGTTCAATTCTTAATTCGTAAAAGGTTCGGGTTTCAGGTTTCGGTTTCAGTTCGATTTCGGTTTCGGTTTAGCTTTCGGTTTCGGTTTTTGGTTTTCGGTTCGATTCGGTTCGGTCCAAGTTACTTGATTTTGATCGTTGTACATGGATCACAAAATATTAAAAATATTACAAATGTCGGCAATATCTTTGAGAAAAATATTGAACAATCTCTATATTTATTTTTATATTTTTTCATTTTATTAAACATATACATCGTTTGCACTTGATGTGATAGTACGTTGCATTTATTCCAACGGTAACCCACAAAATCACTACTACCGTTCAACCCCTCACATCAACGAATCTCATCTGCAACTCCAAATCCTCAATCCCATTTCCCCATACAGATCGATCATCGAATCCCACCCACCCCTCATCTTCCAATCCATGATCCGATCACCGTTCACCTAATTCACTTTCCCAACAAAACCAATTTCAATTTCGCGGTTTTCTATTCAATTCAATCCAAATTCCCAAACCAGATCATCAGATATGGACCTCTTTGGGAACGCAAAGACGGTTTGCCTCCGTAGCCATCATGACAAGCACCTCCTCGCCGACGATGATCAGGAATCCGTTTGCCAGGACCGCCATGGCTCTGGATCGCCTCGTTCTCGCTGGACTGTGGAGTACGTTAAAGGCGATGGGGTAGAGCTTGTTCGTCTCAAGAGCTGCTATGGAAAGTACCTTCTTGCCACCGAAGACCCTTTTTTTATGGGTGTTACGGGGAAGAAGGTGATTCAGAGCCTTCCTCCTCGCCTTGATTCGTCTGTTGAATGGGAGCCTCTTAGGACTGGGATGTATGTCAAGCTTAAAACGAGGTATGGGAATTATTTGAGAGCGAATGGTGGTCTTCCTCCTTGGAGGAATTCGATTACTCATGATGTGCCTAGTCGGAGTCATACTCAGGATTGGATCCTCTGGAAGATTGAGGTTTTGGATGTGTATCCGCCGGAGAAGGAGGCGGTGGCGCCGTTGCCATTGAAGGTGAAGCCACCTGTGGAGGATGAGCCTGATCCTGAGCCTTTTTCACCTGAATTGCTCAGAACCCCCAAAGAGGTTTGATTTAAATTTTTGCCTATCAAGTGTTTGTAAAAATGCCTCTTCATGCTACACTTACTTGAGTTGCTTTGACATGTCTTGAAACTATATTTATTGTTATTTGTCAGTGTCAGTGCATAGAGAGAGTCAATAAACATGCTTAGTTTTACCTTGATTGTCAATCAACCCATCAACTATCACTTTTATGAGATCTTAGAACTGTCATTGTTACATTATGAGATCTTAGAACTGTCATTGTTATGGTTCTTTTTTGCAGCCTGGTGCTACAATCCCTCCATCACCACTTAAGCATGAGGGAAGAGTTGTACGTTACAATATTGTAGATGATGATGGGAATGCAAGTAATGAGAACAGCCTTTCCTTGAATTTTAAGGGGAATGGACTGGAGGAATTGAAACAGGTGTTGGAAGAGGAGACGGGTTTGAAAGACATAACCGTGTGCTCTCAAAATCCGTTGAATGGAAAGCTCAATCCTCTTCGGCTAAACCTTCCACCACACCATGTGAAAATGCATGTGTTTGTAGTACCAGCAACATCCAAAGGTAACCACTGCTAATTTTTCTTATTACTTTCAATCTTTTGTTCTTGCTTGCATGTGAAACGGTTTAGTGTTCGAGTTATGATTTATGAGACAGGTCGATAGATTAGTTAGACTTCATGTATAGCAGAATTGAATTCAATACTGCTTTTTATAATTCATGTTATGCACTATTGAGCTTTGCAATTAAACGATGTGGCATTTGGTGTAAAGGAAATACTACATTAGTGATGGAAATATACAAACAACACTTATAGTTAAATTTAGTATAGGCCATAAAGCTTGCTTTAAGGGAAGGGTTATGCATCCAAACAAACCCTTATAGTGCTTAGAGTGCAATTTTCTTTTGTTTGATATCTCCATAGGCATGTATTTGTTAATAGCATATATTTTGCTTCCCCATAATATTAGCTAATTTTGTTTTCATCTAGTTGTTGGGTAAATTACATTCATGGTCCTTCACCTTCACGAAAAGTCACAAATTAGTCCTATATTTGATATTTCTTTCATTTATTTTATGTTCAGCAATGAACTGATGGAACTTAAACTGAAAGATAGTAGTGGCTTTATGTTTGCATACCTGAATAATTACATAGCAGCTAGGAGTTAGAATTCCACAAGTTTGATCCTTGAAACAGAAGACCGTTTTCTTCTCAAAATGACATCAAGCTTCCCAAGATCATAACTAGTTCTGTTTCTCTTGGTTAAGTTGATGGAGAATTTTTTTCCATTGTGCCATTGATTATTGCTTAGAAGTAAATTTGCAGATGGCCTAGATGTGCTACATTGAATACTGATAATCTTTGAAGCAAATCACTCCGACTTGTCAATAACTCCCATTGTGTTTACCGGGAAATGCTTTAAAAAAAAAAGAAGCTGCCTATGCTCAATAATGACCGAGTATTTATATTAATGCTCATAGAAAAATTTTAAACCAGATCATGGTATTTGATTGTATTTCTTCTGTTTTTCTTAAGCGATTTGCTGTTCAGCAATCTGCATATTCTGAAATGGCATTTTGTGTTCTAATCAGTAGCAGGAGACTTGGATGCACCATGAACGACAGGAAAGCGCATAGCTCTCTACTACACATTCACCAACATAGACAGCACCTTCGAAGCACGCTTGGCTTGTAGCTCGATGAGGTACAGAGAAGTAATTATCCGTGTAAAAAATGATGCTTAATGTATTAAATCTGTCATGATTCTCAGGGATCAGTCTTTTTGGACTAGTAAACTGCTGTTCTATACATCTGTTTGGTTCAACTGTGTAAATGTTCATTTTTGATCATCTTTGGTGAATTACACATGACAAAAGATCCGGGTATAAAATAACTCTTTATGGTCTAAAATATAAATGATTTTCGTCATAAAATATTGTTTGTAAAATATAAAAATATTACTTTTTGTGAGAACTATTATTTTTATTAGCTATTAGTTATTGTCTGTAAAATATAAATTATTATTTTTATGAGATGTTACTTATTTTCATAGCTTTGCACAATTTGTCTCATAGAGTTTAATATTTTTATTTAGTAATTATTTGAATGTAATAGGTATGATTGCTTGATACGGATGTTTAAAGTGGATTCCCTATCCGAACAACAAGTTTTATGTGATTACGTAAAAACTTTACTACGTTGTATTTATAAATGATTGCAACTTCTTGAGCTTTATGGTTTGACAAATGATTTTTTTAATTAAAATTTTAAGATACATGTTTGAACAACACGTGTCTTTTATATATATATATATATATATATATATATATATATATATATATATATATATATATATATATATATAGGGTAAGGTTCCCATGAAATACACTCAACCAACAATAACTACCACTTATGTTAAATAATATATATATATATATATATATATAGTATAGATCCTATGAGAACACCCCCTAACGTAAGAACATGAGAACAAATTCGTAATTATTATCAATTTTGGCGAATACATACGGATTTGTGTCAATTTTGGCGCGATATCTACCACTTATGTTAAATAATGTATATGCTCCTTATCTTTTAACGAAAAGGGAATATAACGGTTCATAAAACATCGGTGCATATATTATGGTTTAAACATAGACATTAATGAGTATGTGCATGTAATCCTGCATTTTCAAACGTGAAAATAAGGTATACATTTTTCGCTTAGAATTGCTAAGAATTATTAATTCATAAAATAAAATATTTTCGAATTAATTAAAAACTATTTTTATTTGAACACTAAAATGAAATGTTAGAGATATTACTTTAACTGTTTTTATTCTGTTTTCACCTGTTAGGATGAACCTACACACAAGTCTTTCGAGATTTCATCCTAAAAGCAATTGACTTATGCACAAACCTTTCGATGATTCCGTCCTAAAACTAATTAACAGTCCTAAACATTCCACACATCAACATCACCGTAACCAAACGGTTCCTAAATGGATAAGAATATTAGTACTTCTATGTCCTAAAAAACATGCTTTCTTTGAAAGATTGGTTCAAAACATAGATTACTTGACAATAAAGTGTTTCAATAACACAAGAATTTGTCGCATTCCTTCTCTCTAATGGTGCAATATATATACCGTCACCTTCAACCCTCTTACATCGAAACCAAACCCACCAAAAAAAACCCAAATCTATTCTTTATACAACAACCTTAAAAGACATGTCAACCCGGCGCCTCCGTCCAAGAATCTCCACCACCAGACAACCGCCACAAGGCCCACCACCATCAGAAACCGCCACTTCTACGGCCACCTCATGCGAAACCGACTCCGACTACTTTGACTCAACCATGCACGTGCCACCACGGACCTCGACTCGAAAACCGCGGATAACATCGCCACGACTCCAACGGACGAGTAGGAGCCGAGTGGGCTCGACTGCGTTGTCCCGGACACTCGCAAGCACGGCGTACTTAGCGAACCTCCTCCCGACGGGAACTTACTTAGCATTCCAATTGCTAACTCCGATCTTCACCAACAACGGCAGCTGCGACGCCGTGACTTCCAACCTAACTCTTTCTCTTCTTCTCTTTCTCGCCGTTTCCGTCTTCCTCACCTCCTTCACCGACAGCTTTCGTTCGCCGGACGACGGCCGTCTCTACTACGGTCTCGCTACCCCCTCCGGAATGTGGCTTTTCGATTATCCGGATCTCGATCCTGATCCGGATACAGATTCGGATACGGGTTTGGAGCGTCCTAACCTAAGGCCCTATAGATTAAGACTAATGGATTGGTTCCATGCATTGTTGTCGGTACTCGTGTTCGGGGCGGTGGCCCTTCGGGATGGCAATGTCGTCGGGTGCTTGTATCCGAACCCGACTCAATGGGTACGACAAATTCTCGATATCGTGCCCATTGGTGTCGGGACCGTGTGCGGGTTACTCTTCATCGCCTTCCCTACAAAGCGACACGGTATCGGATACCCAAGCACAGGTGACGACTTATAGACCTGTTCAAATGCGGACTAAATTTTTCGCTAATTCATTTTATTTTAGTTAGATAGAGAATTGGATAACTTAGGGTAAAGATTAGGGTTGGCTGCATGGATGTTTTATTTTTCCTGGCCTCTATAGCAAATTGAATTCGTTAAGGATGGAAGTTATGTAACGTATACGATTGTCATTGGTGAATTACTTGTACAGATTGACAATGTAGGATTCTTGTAGGAATATTCTTTTATTTGTACAGTTACTTGTAAATATGATCAATTGTTCTACTTAACTTGATAACCAAGGTACCAAGATTCAACTGTGTGACGTCACCATTTTTGGTCATATATTACATTGTCAATCTATCGAGAGACAAAACTTATCACTCTAATGTCAAGAGATTGGAAGTTTATGCTTGACTTGCTCGGGCCTAAAGCCCATGTTTTCTCGTATGTAAATGACGGTTTAGCGTAATCAGACGATGATTCAGGGGCGTGAAATTGGTTCTAAGGATGAACTCGGCTTGACTTACGTGTTGGGCTAAAACCTAACAAATTTATACTCGAATGCATATATATGAATCGAAATGGAGCCAACTAAAAGTTTCTTGTACATTGTCAATCGTTTCAAGTTCTACTATCAACCTAATACATAGATCAATTTTATCTATGTTGTCTTAATCATTTTCTATTCATTTTTTACACTATTAATCTATGGATCGAAGTAGACCCGTACAAATCCATCCCGTCCTATCCAACCCTATCCAATCCCGCTTTTGTACAGGTCTAATTCGAAGTTGCATCGTTACATGTCAATCGTTTGAAATACGTTGTCGCTTCGTTGGAGATATAAAACTTATCACTCTAATGTCAAGAGATTGCGATTTTAGGATGAAATTCTGCTAGATTTGCTCGGGCCTAAAGCGCATGTTTCCTCGTATGCAAACGATGATTTAGCCGAATCAGCCGATGATTTAGGGGTGTGAAATTGGTTTAAGGATGAACTCTATTTGACTTACGTGTTGGGCTAAGACCTTGCACTCGAAGGATCGAAATGGAGCCAACTAAAAGTTTCTTGGACATATTTGTTCGTCAAACCAACTCGTTTTAACTACACATCTAGTCGCGATTACCCTTGCAACGAGGTTAGACGATCATATTGAACAAATAACGTGGCAATAACGATCGAATACCTCATATTTTGAGTTCGAAACCCTCTATTCTCGAATCTCGATTCTCGATTCTCGAACTCGAGACGAGTCAATCTCTTGTGAACTCAACTATAAGCTCCTTTGGTAAACTATACCTTGATTGATATTATAACATACTAATTAATATTACATGCAACAAATATGATGGCCAAATGACCACCTTATTATCTCAGCTAAAACCGGTGAGAAAATTAAGAAAGTAATAACCCCAAAAAAATTAGAAAAAATCACACCTCACAATCGCAACAAATAGTAAACAAATTAGTCATAAGCAGGAAATTAAGGAGACAATTATTGCGGTAATTCCATAGGTTTATAGTTTAATTTCGTTAATTATAGAATCTAAGATTCATCTCCAAACATATATATACATTTAGCCTCAAATCAAACTCAGATATCTCCGAGCACTTCAGACTCTGGAATAAAACACAGAAAACTCAAAATAAATATATATAAATAAATAAAGAGAGGAAACTGAAGTGTATAATAGAGGGGAATTCTTGATATACACTAGCAAGGTCAAGTGTGTGCACTGAGACCCAGTGCACCTTGTTCATCCTGCTAGGAAGGGGCTCAAACCCTAAAGAGATTTCCCCATTTCGATTTCGATTTCGATTTGTATTCATGAAAATTTATCTTTCCCATCACCAAATTGAGACCCTTCATCTATAATCTGATAGAAAGCCTTTTCTGATAAAAAGATTGGAAAAAAAAAAGAAGAAAAGAACATCTTGATCTTGAAGAAATGGATTTGACAAGAATAGTTTACCTTCTCGCGACGTTTATGGTTGCCGCCGTTGATACTGTCCATGGTGCGAGTTATGTTATCGGTGAAGACGAGTGGTGGAACCGGAAACTCGAAGAATCGTATAAACGATCTCTACTTGCCCGGCATCCGAATCCTCCGGCCGCGGTTTCCGAGTTCAACTACCATGTCCATAAGTAAGTAAATCAGAAACATTACATGATTTCAGATGTTATTATTATTATTATTATTCAAAATGCATCTAAAATTTGTTGTCTGTGAATACAAAGAGCACTTGAGCAAAGCAACAACAGCTCAAGGAGGTTTCTAGGCAAGAAATCATTAAAAAGAGGAGAATGCATAGCGGATAATCCGATTGATCAATGCTGGAGATGCAAACCTGACTGGGCCGATAACCGGAAGCAACTGGCCGAGTGCGCGAGGGGGTTCGGACGTAACACCACTGGAGGCATGGACGGGGAATTCTACATGGTGACCGATCATACAGACGGAGATGTTGTGAACCCGAAACCCGGAACCCTCCGATTCGGAGTTCTCAGCCCGCTTCCATTGTGGATTACCTTCGCTAGAAGCATGAATATCACTTTGAAAGCCGAGCTTATGGTCACGAGTAACAAGACAATCGATGGACGCGGCCATATGATCCGGATCGCACATGGTGCCGGCATTACCATCCAATTTGCGCATAATGTCATCATTCATAACATTAAGATCCATGACATTGTGCCTTCAAAGGGAGGACTTATCCGGGACACCTCGGAACACGTCGGGATCCGTGCAGCCGATGATGGCGATGGTATATGTATATTTTCATCCTCCAACATTTGGCTCGACCATCTTTCCATGTCTAACTGCAAAGATGGTCTCATTGATGGCGTTGAGAGTTCCACGGCTATTACTGTATCCAACAGTCACTTTACTAAGCACA
This sequence comes from Fagopyrum esculentum, assembly GCA_033239045.1. Taxonomy (NCBI): domain Eukaryota; kingdom Viridiplantae; phylum Streptophyta; class Magnoliopsida; order Caryophyllales; family Polygonaceae; genus Fagopyrum; species Fagopyrum esculentum. The sequence continues at coordinate 2,625,357 of BSUD01000002.1, read as the reverse complement.
ATGACGTAAGTCATAGTAATAGTAATAAAAGGCATAGTTAGTCATTTTACCCTAAAACTAACGGGAGTCTGCCATGCAGGTGATGCTGTTTGGTGCAAGTGACGTCTACCCGAAAGACGAACTGATGCAGGTGACGATAGCATTCAACCATTTTGGTAAAGGACTGATACAGAGAATGCCCAGGTGCAGATTTGGCTTCTTCCATGTCGTCAACAATGATTACACTCATTGGGAGATGTACGCCATTGGCGGAACCTCTCATCCCACAATCATCAGCCAGGGTAACCGCTTCGAGGCACCTCCTGATCCCCGTGCTAAGCAGGTGAAAAAACAGAATGATTCTGAATCAATAAAAAACTATGTTTCCATTTCCATTTTACTTACCCTTATCCTATTTCATGGCTCCAGGTGACACAGAGGAATAATGCAGTAGGGGGCGAATGGAGGAGCTGGACATGGAGATCGGAGCAAGATCTAATGTTAAACGGAGCATTCTTCATTGAATCAGGAGAGCCATTGAAGAAGAAGCCTGACGAGAAGGATTTCATAGCGTGCAAGCCAGGAACATTTACTGGGAGGCTTACACGATTCACTGGTCAGCTTAAATGTGTAAAAGGCCATAAATGCTAGATCAAGATTCAGATGAATCAGCATCAGATAAAGGGCTTCTTTAGTTAGAAATTTTCTCTTCCAGTTGTTTCCATTTTTTATATTTTGAACCTCACTTTTTATTACTGAGAAGCAGAAAAGTGAGCTATTGTACTAGGAAAAGGAAAAAAATCAAAAAGAAAGTTTGATATGATTTTTCAGCCATTGCTGAAACTAGCAAGGCTTGCTTGTTTCTTATTACTGAAGCAAGATATGTAATTTAGCTTTTCTTTAAGTTTTAGTGGTCCTTTTGTTATCATTTTTCAATTTTAACTAAATGCTATTTGTGTGGTTGGAGTAAGAAGCCCTAAGTTCTAAAATATACTTGACAGCAAGTTACACTTCCACAAGGAATTTATAGAATGCAAGATAGATTGGCCAAATTGACACTGTCTAATGACCAAACTGCAACACTCAAAAAACAGTCTGATCATAAGTATCTTAAACAAGTCATATATTCTTCACATTCACCTTCCAAAAGCTACAAATGATTTTTGATTTCTAAATTCAGATTGATCAGCAACTGATTTGTATAATATTCTTCACATTCACCTTCAAAAAAAAAAATTGAATGGAAAAACCAATCTCCAACTCCATCACATATGCAAAATCACCTTCAATTGCATAGAAACTCCATCACACATGCTATTTGTGTGGTTGGAGTAAGAAGCCCCAAGTTTATATTACTGCTTATACAAGGAAATCTTAGTAACACTAGATAACTTGATTCCATCACATCCAAGAGCTATAGTAAAAGTTCTAAAGTATACTTGACAGCAAGTGACACATCCACAAGGAGTTTATAAAATGCAAGATAGTTTGCCAAATTGACAGTCTAATGACCAAACTGCAACACTTCACACAGTCTGATCATAAGTATCTTACACAAGTCATATGCAAAATCACCTTCCAAAACCTACAAATGATTTTTGATTTCTAAATTCAGATTGATTAGCACTGATTTGTATCATATTCTTCAAAATCACCTTCCAAAAAAAAATTTGAATGGAAAAACCAATCTCCAACTCCATCACATATGCAAGATCACCTTCAATTGCATAAAAACTTAACCAATATTCAGAGCTAGCAAACGTTACATATGTGAGAATCAATACATCAATCTACCACTTCAAGATGCTCATATCATTATGATTATGAAGATACCTAGGAGCAAGAACATAGCTAGTGTAGTTATCAAGCAGAGGCTGTATGTGTGAGACCTAACCCTAATTTTTATACCTCTTCAGATTCGGATTCACACACATTCGTGAGAGAACTTTCGAAAAGACAAGGAAACTGATAAAAGGAGCGATTGAGCACTACCTGATAAGCGTTATACTCAAACGGAGCTGGCTAGGTTCCTCCCTAACTGATTTATCCAACTTTGGCCGGCGATCGAGCGTTGCCAAGTTGTGGAACACCGAAATCGCCGGATAATGCAGGACCGTAGTCACCCATTGAGGGTTGATTGGACACGAGCTCACTCGATCCATCGTATATTGTTCCGCTGCTGCTAAACGCAGGCGTCGGTTTTGATTTACAAATGGACAATTTTGGTAACTAAAGTTTTTCAAATAAAAACCGGAGGCTTTTTAACGTTTCAATTAAGTAAATGTACTACAACTCTACATATTCTTTTTCTCAAGGGGTGTATTTACTAAACACAAAATTAGAAAAAGTCTAGTAAACCAAATTATTTTTTTAAAATTACAAATGCATACAAGAGGCAGTGAATTTTCTTTTAAAATTTTAAATTTTTTTTTACTGACTAGGAAGGGTAATTTCAACCGAAATCAATGATTATCCGATAAACAGATTCATATACATGGTTAAAGATCGATAAAATGAGGTTGAAATCTGGGTGATAATTCGGTGACGGTTATGAGTCAATATATTAAAATCGGTGACGGTTCTGAGTCAATATATTAAAAACCACCACCGACCCACTATTGGCCCACCAACTGATCCAACGTTCACCTAATGGTCACTCTCTTTATAAATTAAACCACAAATTCTTAAACCGAAACATTCCTTTACTTCAATAACCCTTCACTTCCTAGATATCACAAACTTGAACATTATTTCAAGTCCGAGGAATTGATGGAAGTAAAATGTCGATCACGTTGAAGATCTATATAAAACAATTTAATTTTTTTATTTACAAATCTAGTTTCAAGTAACGTTGTTTTGGATTTGAAGGAAACATGTAATTTTGAATTGTCAATTCGTCACTTGGATAAATGAGTTATCGAATTATGGTATTATGCTGTATTTGATTGTTTGTTTTGAAATTAGTCGCTTAAGTTTTAGGATGAACCCGGAGAAAGCCCAACTCACCCGAATTATAGTTTAGGGTGAAGGGATTCTCTGGTGGGTGAAGGTTGAGGTGAAGAGTTTCTTGATATGGATCGGTGGTGGAAGTGATACAACCACCCATCATCTAACTCATTGTCATCCCTACGTATCAATGTTAGGTTTGCTTGTAAATCTCATGTTTTTTCTAAGAAAATAATTATTAAAAAAATCCTAAGGGCAATGAGTTTGCACCAACATTTAAAAAAAATCGATCTTTTTTTTAGTATGAGTGCACTTCAGTTATGCACTTATGCGTAAGTAATTCCGATGCGTGTATTTAACAAAGAAAAGAGAAGATTACACGGATATTGTTGAGTTCGATCTCTATATCCATGTAATCTTCTCTTATCTTTGTTCTGCTCATGTTTCTATCTCTATGGTCAAGTTTGATCTGGTGACATGATCTCCCTTGTCGAGTTCGATCTCCATATATGTGTAATATTCTCTTCTATTTGTTCAGCTTCTGTTTCTATCTTCATTGTCGAGTTTGATCTAGTGACATGATCTTTGTATACCCGAAACCATACCGGACAGACTCATACCAGAAACTCATACATGAAACTCATATCATAAACTCATACAAGAAACCATACGAGAAACCATACAAAAAATTCATACCAAAAATAATACCATAAACTCATACTAGAAACCGTATCAGACTCGTACTAGAAACTCAACTAAAAACCATACTAGAAACTCATACCAGAAACACATCAACAAATCATACCAGAAATCCATATCAAACTTTCACTAGACAGCATGCCAAAACTCATACTAAAACCATACGAGACTCATACCAGAAACTCAAATTTATACTCTCTCTTTCCGTATTTGTCAATTTCTTTATCTCTCGTGACAGTTACGATCAATGACAACACAATATCTTGAAAACATTAATTTGTATTCTCTCCCTACAATCTCTCTATATCTGTCTATTTTTTATAAAGTGGGTTAAAATCCGACCAATTACCATTATCTAACATTAATTAGAATGGTAAAAATTAGAGATATATGAAACAAAATAAAACTTAAAAATAAATCGATAGTATATACACCACCTAATTGTTTCGAATAAACATTATAACTATGTTCAGTAATAAAAATCAAAGATTAGATATTATAAAGAGTCGAAAAAACTTAAAATAAAATTTTCAAAATGTATTTTTAATAGTATAAATTCCACACATATAAACCTTTAATTAAGCATAAAGGTCCTATATTTTATCATTTGAATTTTGGATTCGAATCTCACATTATACTTACATATTAAAATCATTTTATAGTCGCCAAAGTGATCAATGACAGCCTTCAACTCAATATTCTTGTGCTTTCTCGCAAACAATCATTGGTCAAGACTTTCAAACTCAAGAAGAAAAGAACAAAAATAAAAGAGGGTCAGTCAAACACATGTAACATATATGTATGATCTTCTGCAACTTCCCTGCACATAGATCTCGTGACAACCTTAGTTAAGCTATTGTTTTCTAAGCATTTGAGATTATAATATTAACATAATGTTCATCTCTTAGAGGTAGTTTGATCTATCTCCTAGCACCCTAAAACATTCTTGCAGATGAGGGTACGAAGTACAAGATCGTCAGAAAAACAGGTGTTGGAGTTCGATATTCCCAAATGGATCATGACACTTAAGAATACAACGTGAAGAGTTATGATAGAAATACGCATGATATCGGTATAGACCATAAATTGATTCTAACCATATTAATGATAACTTGTCAATTCGGAAATAAATCAAATATAACATGAAAAATCTGACAAGAGAAACTTAGAAGGTATTTGTGCATACGTTAAAGGGAAAGCTTGCGATATTGTTATTAACGAAATAACTCGAGAAAAAAATTATATAATATGGGTAAGAATCGAGTATTCTTTAATAGTAAATCATCCGATCCATTGACATCCTTATTGGTCTAGAACTTCGACCACAGAAAACAACAAAGGAAGTTCCAAAGGTGTAAACAAGAGAAACTGAAAAAAGAAAGACTCACAAAAACAATGTCTCCAAAGACTGGTTTTCTAACCAGCCCACTGACAAATGCCCCTAGTTTTGCTCTTTAGTCTCTCCTTAATAACCCTTCTTCAACCTCTCAATCACCATCACCGATCTGTGTGCTTCTCCTTCATGATACCCACCTGCAAATCTCTTTCTCTTCGAGTCTAATTTCAGTTGTTTGTACAGACTATTCAAGAAAAATAAAACAAACCCTTTTTTTTATTGAACTGAATCGATGGGGATCAAGACAAGCGCCGCTGGGAAAAGTGGGAAGAAGCTTCGCCGGCGGCAAGGGAAATCTCCGGCGCCGGTTCAAACCCTTTTCAATACTTGCAGTGAGATTTTCGCTAACGCTGGATTTGGGTTTGTTCCTAAACTTGATCATGTTCAACGCTTATGCTCGATTTTGGGTACGTCCGATCATTCTGAATTCATGATTTTGCATTTTCCGATTTGCTTGAAATCTCATATCTTGTATATTGCATGATATGTGTAATGGACAATGTGAGCAGATGACTTGAAACCAGCCGATGTCGGCTTGTGCCCGGAATTGCCTTATTTTCGAGCAAAAAAGACGGGATCATTGCCGGCGATTACGTATCTCCATCTCCATGAATGCGAAAAGTTTTCTGTAAGTTGATCGTATGCGTCTGAACTGTTCAAGAGATTCATTAAAGAAATCTTTTAATGTTGTTATGTGATCATATGCTGTAGATCGGAATATTCTGCTTGCCGTCCGGCGGAGTTCTTCCGCTACATAATCATCCCGGGATGTCTGTATTCAGTAAGCTTCTGTTCGGAACAATGCACATAAAATCATACGATTGGGAGACTAATGTAATTCCAAACAAGCTGCCAATAGACGATGATTCTGAAGGTAAAATTATCGATGTGGGATAATTTTTCAACTGTATTATAATCGATGTGGGATACTTTTGTGCACAGATGAACTCACAGCTCAGTTGGCGAAACTCAAAGTTAATACAGAACTTAAAGCTCCATGCAAAACCTCAGTACTGTATCCAAATGAAGGAGGAAACATGCATTGCTTCACAGCAATGAGTCCTTGTGCTGTGCTCGACGTTCTTACACCGCCATACTCCGATCCAGACGGACGACATTGTACATACTACCGCGAATTCCCATTCGAGCAATTTTCAGGTAACATGAACATCTGAGTTCTTTTTGTGTGTTTCCATTGAAGCGTAACTATGAGGTCAAAAGAGACAATGTTGTTGGAGATAATAAATTCTCACATCAAAAGTTGGAGAAATTCCGAGTTTAGTATATAAGGTCGGTGGGCTACTTCTTCTATTGTCATTTGGTTTTAGGATGAAACCTTATCGTGTTTATGTGATGGGTTTGGGCCTAATGCGCATGTGCGCTCGGATGTACACGACCCTGCTCTACCGGTATATCTGTATCGGACTTTGACAATTGTGTTGAATGGTGCAGTTGAAGGAATGAACATTCCGGAGAGCGAAAACGAGAATTACGCGTGGCTTAGCGAGAGGGACCGACCCGAAGACTTGGTTGTGGAAGGAGGAAGATACTCTGGACCAAAGATAGTGAAGACATAGCTTTAGATATAAGAAGGGGTATAGGAAGAGGAAACTAAGAATTTTAGTTTCTTTTCATTTTGATAGGAGTATATTGAACTGCATAGTTTGTGTCCTTTCATTGTCTCATTTGATGTTCGATTAAAGTAAGGAAGTGTTTACAGTATACTAATGTAGTATTTTACGTTGGTGCAATAACAATGAGACATTGTTTGTGGACATGATTTGGATAGATGAAGTACTAGATTCAATTGTCAGTTTAGTATGAAAGATCCTTGGTTCTTGACTTGTGAATATATATGTTTCCTCTTATGTGGATTAAGGATGTTTATGAATTTAGTTTAGGCCAAATTCACTAACTAGATATTTGATGAAACTATTTGATCTATTAATAAGCCCACGTAACCCCTAATAGAGTAATAGTGGTAAGTCAATTAGATGGTAGAAATTAGAGTAATTTACAAAACCAAGAGCAAAAAAAAAAAAAATCTATTTCACCAAATTCTCTCTTTATTTTATTAAAAGTAGAAAATAATAGGATGATAAAGTCCGATACGAACGGACCGTAGAGGGGAGAACCCAACAAGGTTTCGTCCTAAAACCAATCGATAATACGAGGAGTTTACTGATCTTAGATACTGGTTCAAAATGTCCCCACTTTTAGATATGAAAACTTATTATCTCCAACATGGACGATGTAAAGTGTAACCGCAAACGTGAGATTTCATACGATTGAGCGTACATGGTCGTTAAGTTTGTGCATAATAAAAAGTTTTGGGAAGTTTTATCATAACTTCGATCAGTAATAAAAAGTGGTCGATCCTGTAACATTCGGATGATAACATTGAGTAAGTGAAAGAAAATAATTTTTTTTTTAATTAATAAAGTTTTAGATTTGTATTTTGGTTATAAAAATATAAATTAGGTTTGTGATATTTGAATATGGTTGACAGGGATGTTCATATTTGACCCGGACCGGAATACCCCGGTCCATTTCAAGACCGGGTTGGACCGGATCTGATCCGCTCTACGTTTCAAGGTCTTTGGAATTCCGGTCCCATTGGAAAGACCACCGAGTCAGACCGAATTGGACCAGAATTATAAGTCTTTTTTTATTTACAGGTATATATATCTTTACAATTTTAGCAAAATTATATATATTTTATTATTTATATAGTTATGTTTTTCTAAAAATTCTAATTATAATGCACAAGACCTTATACCAAATTAATTATTGAATTTCAATACCGAAATGTAATACCCGAACTATTATAATTGAAATTCAATGTTTAAAACTTGACGCTCAAAATATATACTAGAATTATAATGCCCAAAATTCAATTATCGGATTCTAACCCCGAAAATGTCGAAACTCATATATAATTTTCATTCAAAATAATATTTTACTTTTTTATTTATAGGGATTTTTTAATTATTTAGAATACAAAGAAATCTACTTTATCACCCTATATTTATTAAAGGCACATTTATCTATTTGTTTCTTAATAAAATGAGTATTTTTTGCGTTTCATTAATTGGTTTGGTTATTAAAGATATCGTTTATATCGGTTTCTTGTTATTATAATTTGATTAATTTAATTAAAATTCCTTTTATATACCTTTGATGAATTTCGGCATATTAACGATCCCAAATTTGGAGAGTTTGGAATTTGTGTAAACCGACAATATGTATGTAATTTATTTCAACGCAAGGACCATGGTATGATTTCCAGTCAATATAGGGACCACAATGCAATATGTGTAAAATTATAAAGACAATAAATATTTTCTGGAAAATAACAATTTCTGAAAAGAAAGATCAAATTCAATCAAATGACTTATACATGTATAATTTCACGAATAAGTAAGAGTCCGTTCGATAGATCGAGAATTATTAGGGATGAAGCTGGAATTGAAATTGAAGTTGGAACGTGTGAATAAATTTGGAGGAATGAATTGTTTTGGTTTAGTGTTAGTTTAAGGGCCTGTTTGGTTTTAACTACGAAACCGGAAACGGAATGGAAACGAATCAAGTCCATGCGTATACCCTTGTTCATGATTTTTTTTTAATCATTCCTTGTTGTTTGAAGTAGTTGGAGTAGAATTTGATTACTTTTAATACCCTATAGCGTAACAAAATGTGGGGAATCAATTTCATTTTGCCTTCAACCACAAGGAATGATTTCATACAATTTCATGAATAAGAATATAGATATGGATCGGACTAAATTCGTTTCCATTCTGTTTCCGTTTTCGGAGTTGAAAACATACGGGCCCTAAAAGGAGAATGAAGGAGATGGAATATGTGTTAAATTACCAAAATGGGGTTGCTTCTATTTTTATTTTTTTGGCACATGAGTTGCATGTGACTTGTATTGGTGTATCCTTATTGTTCACGTGAGAAGAGAAGCGGCCAAAGACACTCAGATTAGCAAACCATCCGGTCGAGTGAGCGAGCAGGGAACATGAGGGTTGAAACATCGAAGAGAATAATAGAGGAAACGCCTCTACACAACTAGCCGACCAGCAGCTTCCGCCGATCGTCAGCCACAAAGCTCTGCCGGCGACTGGTTAGTACTTGTAAAAGGGAACAATATATTCTTCACATATTTAGAGTTTCCTACATTAGTCTCTTTAGGATATTTATCTTTCCATTATTTATGTTACGGTTATGACATTTTGTATATATGTTTGTAACCTTATTTACGCAAGAATCAATTCAATATTACGTAATTCATAGGATTGAATTCCTACCGTACTCGAAGCATTCATTTTTCCCCCCTTATTTTTGCAAACTCTAAATTGTGTGAGTTTTAGCTTATGTTTAGTGAAAGAAGATCTTATTGCTTCCATTTTATGTTGGTAGAAGTTGTTCAATCCATTTTTCATTGTCTAATTCCATCATATACATATACATGTTCAGTGATCAATTTTTATTTGGATCTGAAATTTTTGTGATTGTACACTTATTAATGAAACACTCTTTAATTTAAAATGAATTAGTTAGGTTTGCTATTTTTGTGATTGCCCACAGTCTATAGCATATTTAGCTTGCTATATTTTATAGCATATTATGCTTGTTGATTTTTGTTCGGATTTGAAATAATTTATGGCTCCTAAACATCGTTATCTCGAAAATCCAAATATTTGGGTAGGTCTCACAATGTAACAATTCAGTTTCTTACCATATGTCATGAATACCAACTAAAATATGAGCAAAATAAATGCAAATATAAAAGCTTCATAAAAGTTGACAAAGTTGAGCTAATAGCAACCATTGATCATGCTTCCTACATGCCCATCAAATGGTGTATAAATCCCCTAATATATAATCACAAAATTATCAAGTTTTGTAATGAATTAAGAATGATTAGTTCGTTTGTGTTACGTGTTGGTCATGTTTTGTAGTTTTCATAATAATAAATGATAGACAATTCTAGGAGTTTCAATGCTTCGTCTCGCTCTTAGTATTAATGTTCATCGGACATACTAGAATAATGTATATACTAGCGCATGTAAGCGTTAGGTCCAAACCACCATATAAGTCCGACGATGTTTCAAACTAAAAGCAATTGACGATAGGATGAGTAACTCACTGATATATATGAAGCTTGTAATCTCCTAACTTTAAAATTGTATTATCTTAACACATCTTACAAACGCAACTAAAAGAGCGACCTACTTGACACTTGAATAAACGAGTCCAACATCTTAATTAAGTTAGGCCACAAGATCAAAAGTCGGGTTATTTGGCTTAACACTTGATACCACATTAAAGTCTATTGGACTACAAGTTGGAACTCATATATATACGACTCCAAATCTACAATCCATTGGATTTTAGCACTTAATCAGCAAGCTCGCGCATGATTAAAAATGATTCGAAAACATTTAATAGACTCAATTATAAAATTATTGATGGAGTTTAAGGTCTCTAGATTACGTAATGAAGTCGACGAGATTACCTAGTTCTGATTTGAAGTTATATAAGATTGGTATATTATTAGCTCGTTACAAGTTCGGCAAATTCAAACAATGGGTTGAAAATTGTTCAACCCGAAGATTAAATATTTTTGAACCGGGGGAATATGTATTTAGGGGTTGTTTAGTTATAACTCCGAAAATAAAAACAAAGAAATTTAATATACAATCTACTTGCGTGTAATTAATTTAATATACCAATATTTGGATGAATGTTTTTTCATTCTTACGTAGAATTTATTTACGTTTCATTTAGTTTATAAATCAGGGGATTAATTTTTGTGGGTGTTTACTTGAGAATTGGTTTATTTCCGGACGGGTATATTTGAGATTAAAACTCACACAAAAATAAGCTGATAAATCCAAAGTTATATGAGTTTCTTATTTTTAAACCCGATTTTAGCCTTGGGCATTTCCATTCCGATATTCTCTATTCACCCACAGGTATTCAACGTTATTCTTCGATTTTTTTAGGGGCATAAGAATCATTCAAAGTAAAATAAACCCAAAAAATAAATCTCAGGTAAACACTCTGCAAATAAACCGGCCCTAGTCTCGACTCTCGAGTAATATTGACGTGGCTTTTAGAGCTAAACCCATAGGTTAGGTAAGATGGACCCATGAACCAACTAAAAAATAACGGATTAAATGGGTCCAAATTGTTTCGGATTTTTTTGTAAGATATTTGTGTCAAAACACAAATTTAACATATAGGTATAAGTCGGATTATCGGGTCGGGTTACATTTTCATAGCTCTACATCTTTGTCATGCTTCACTAGTCAATCCCATAAGGTAATAACATAAATTAAACTATGTAATTAAAGACATATTTCATTTGAATGTTTCCATTTACAAGAATTAAACAAGTAACAAGTTGAAAGCATATATACAACAACTGCTGAGATAGTGCATAAGCAAAAACAAGATAAATAAATAATCAAATCAATACTAATTAATTTTAATTTATTGACTAATCTATCAATCAAATTACACTTATAAAATATCATCAACTAGGCCATGAAATTAGATAAACTAAAAGGATTATGAGATGTGCAGAGACATGTTAATCCAATTTCCATTTTGTTTTCTTCTGCAATTATCCATCTAACCCTAATTAGATTAATCTTAATCCCGTTTAATCCATGGATCAACCTATCAGATTAATCTTCAGGACCTGCTCAACCATATATAATTACTTACTAGTCTACCATGATAAGTACATACAAAGATTAATAAGCCTATGTAAATATGTACAGAGAATATGTTATAATATTAAAACATGATGTGATCTTCACAATTTCATTGCAATTGTGTTTGTTGTCATTTAGCCTAAGAATGTAAAATAATTTGTTTCTTAACTTGTTCCAGTACCTAAAACTTGACCTAATTTACTTTTTGTACACACTCGTCAATTGTTTATTGATTCACGAGACGGGTATAATTGACGTCTTTTAGTACATATTGTTAATGTGTGGAAATGTATCCCACATCGACAATATGATACCGTGTGAACCTATTGCCAATTGATTTTAGGATGGAACTCCGAAAGACTTGTATGGTAGGTTCACTATTACGTGCAAACCCTCCACGTATTAGACCCACATCGACAATATATCCGTCGGGCTACTCCTTCTATTGTCAATTGGTTTTAGGATGGAACCGAAAGGCTTGTATGTGTAGGTTCACCTTTACGTGCAAACCCTCCACGTATTAGACCCGACGAATATTAAAAGGTAATTTAACACATACAAGATGGGTATATTTGGCGACAAAAACACTAGATGCCACCTCAAGCACATTTGATAAGAATACATTCTACTTATAAGCATGTGTAAGATTGCATTGAATAAATACTTTATATTAAGTAGGAAGTGATCCATGACTCCATGGAAATAGGAGTGGGATGATACTGCTTATGCAGCCTATGTAGGACACTTGGGAATCTACAGATGTTAATATGAAGAAACATCCACAAAATATGGAGATCTTGATTTTTGATTAGGAACATGATCCTTAAGGAATCACAGATCTAACATAACTAAAATAGTTGTATTATAGTAGTTAGAAGACAAAACTAGTAGTTCTTGTAATTATTGGCTTCTCTGTTTGTATTCTTATCAGTGAGAATGCTTTGGTAACGTTTGTCTAACACCACGTATGTAAATCGGTCCAGTAAGGCGATAAGCCTATATAGCCCCCACAATCCCCTATAGGCAATGTGGGGATCAAGTCCTAGACCTTACAGTTGACCATATAGGAGTTTACTTGTTCAATGGAGAACCCGGAAAAAATATGCGAGATAGAAGAAATCCTCGTGGATCTAGAACTCGATTACATGTCATGTTTTATAACGGAATTATGTTATCATAGTTTATGCATCCAAACAAACCCAGACCTAAAGCAAAGATTTTCACAGGGTAGATGATAAGAAACTTAGAAAGTCAATGATAAAGAAGGACAGGTAAATGTGAAATTGTGAGAGGCATACCAATTCTTAGTCTGCTGGCATGACACCATTGCCAACTGTATAAGCTTTAGGTCAACTAAGATTGTTTAACAACTTGTATCATGTTATAAAACAAATAGGAATGATATTAAAGTATCCTAAACTAATAATCATTCTGTGACCCTTTGAGCTTTGGAGGTCAATGCTTCAGACATCAAGTCTTCTTTATATCAGTTTCCTTCCTCTTGTTATTTATTTATGATTTTATAGAGAAATCTAAACATATTTTTACAGAAAATTGAGTTTTAATTTGCTATAAGGCATCCCACGTCTTGACTAGTATCCATCTAATATATTCATCTTCTCTGGTATATGTATATTCTAACCTTGAAATGATATTGAATTGATTATAGGGAGAAGAGAAGCCCTGTACATCAAAATCAAGGTCTGTCAGAAATGTTAAAGGAGGTCCGATCCAAATCTGTTTCCTGGCTACGGGTTTTTTGAAAGAGAATGAGATGTGAAATCCGTGCCAGAAAAAAAGGAAATTTGTGGGCAAAGAGATACTCGACTCGAGAAAAAGAAAAAAAAATGGTCCAATGACACTAGTTCAAGCGTATTTTAGCCTTGGGCGAGCTACAAAGAGATTGAATAAGCCCTACAACAAATTTTGAACTTATACCATAGAATTTTAAAGAAACAGATTATATTAAATACTAATAGAATAAGACTATATCTTGCTGGAAGTTGTTGCCTCTCTCTTTCCTCGTATTATCCTGTATAGTGTATATTAATAACATATGTTTCATACGTATTGAAGCTGAAGGTTTCTTTCGTAATCTTTTACTAAAAATAGACTAAAATAATCCAACAGGGAGTTTTTGGAATATAATTCAGTTCAAGTTGATTTCAGTTGCGATTGAGTGTTTAGGATGAGGCTTAAGAGTAGAGAGAAATTTATGTAATTCTTTAAATGCTAGGTCAATGTTTGGTGAGTTCTATAAGATCAACAGAAAGAACAAAAATGTGGTAGTCAAGGCTCATAGGTTGTATTTAGAACAAAGAATACTACCTACTACTTACTAATCAATGGAAGTGAAGGCGGATTTGCCGGGTTTAGGTGCTGCAGAGAAGGATGTAAAGATTGCAGATGAAGAAAGCTCTGCAAGGGTAAGTGTTTCTTCCTAATTATGGTAAAGAGAAAAATATTTTCGAATTATGAAGACAGAATCTTGTTGACTTAGTAGAGATGTTTCAGGTTGAGATCAAAGATGAAGGAGATTGCTCAAAGACTTCTTCACCCAGAAAGGGAAACACCAGTTTCAATAAAGAGGTTAGCCGTGTTCCGATTTAGTCATAACTTAATTTCAATGAAGCATAGGATCAATATTGACATGTTTGTTTCCCATGTTTCAGATTGAGATCAAAGATGAAGGAAATCCTAACATGAATATGGAGGTAAGCTGTGTTCTGACTCTTGTCATGATTCTATCTAGAATATAAATTTCCATTCATCATGGGTTTGATTCATTAGATCTATATGTTTTAGGATGAAGAACTTAAATCTACCAAAGCAGAGATGGGTGAAGTGAAAGAAGAAAATGAAAGATTAAGAAAAATGCTAGACAAGGTTGAAAATGATTACCGGACTCTACAAATGCGCTTCTTTGACATTCTTCAACGGGATCCTCCTCCAAAACCAATGGATAATCCCGAAACCAATGAGTTTGAAGGGCCTGAAATTTCTCTTTCCCTTGGAATAAGTCCAGTTGAACCTAAATTCCGTGATGAAAATACAAACACATCAGCAAAAGCAAGCAAAGATCAGAAATTTGAAGTCAGTGATGGCCTTACGCTTGGATTGGATTTGAAGTGTCAATCTGAAACTGATATCTCAGACATGGCAACAGATGATGCCAGCAATGAGGTAGGGGAAGCAAAGGAAGATGAGCTTGGCGAGACTTGGCCACCAGGAAAGGTTCAAAAGACGTTGAGGAGTGAAACCGAAGAACCTTCTGAATCAAGTGTAGCGAAACGAGCAAGGGTTTCTGTAAGAGCAAGATGTGAAACTCCCACTGTCAGTAAACCATCCTTTTCAGTTATCTAGCAAGATATTATGTTTTATGTTTCATGAATATGAAAGCATTTTTTCTTGTAATTATGCAGATGAATGATGGATGCCAATGGAGGAAATATGGACAGAAAACTGCTAAGGGAAATCCATGTCCAAGAGCTTATTATCGTTGCACCTTATCACCAACATGCCCTGTAAGAAAACAGGTAAGCATCACAGAACTATATCAGTTGCATTCGGCATGAAACTATGCAGTAGTTTGTGTAAAATGTATTGCATTATGTATCCAAACTCCAAACAAGCCTAATTTCAAATCAACTGTCTCAAGTTTTCTAGGCCTTAATGCACAGTGTATACACAGAAATTTGCTTGCAGTGACTCATTCATAACCATCAAGACTAATTTGCAGGTACAAAGAAGTCCAGAGGACATGTCAATACTAATAACGACATACGAAGGAACCCACAACCACTCGCTCCCGGTTGCAGCCACAGCCATGGCTTCAACAACCTCAGCAGCCGCATCCATCCTATTGGCTAAATCATCAACCTCACAAGATGTTTCATCATCAATAGCTCCTCCCACCACCACAACAAACATTAATGGCCTAAATTTCACCCTATATGACACCTCAAGAACTCGGCCCTTCAACTTACCAAATGCATCTTCTCCAACACCACCCACAATTGTACTAGACCTTACCACAAACCAATCTCCTCATTTGATCAACCACCATCCTCAACCTCCAAGACTCGCCTCAACCAGCCTAGATTTCTCATCCTCTTCTGGACCCACATTCCTCCCCACAGCCTGGGGGCCTAGTAACTACATAAACTACAACAACCCAACACTTTCATACAACAAATCCCCAATTGGAACACTAAATTTTGCTAAACCCCCTATGAACACAACAGAAAACATAATAAACAACATAAACGCCCAATCTTCATCTTCAAACCAGCAATTCCTGACAGAAACACTAGCCAAAGTACTCACCTCAGCTCCAAGTTTTCAATCCGCCGTGGCAGCTGCTATCTCCAACATGGTTGGAAGCGGCAATTTCACAAACAACTTACGGGCATCAACCACCTATGGAGAAAATGGCGATCAAAATCCGATATTAGGATTGCAGCAAATGGGTAAATCATGTTTCACAAACTACCACACCAATCCTTCACAATCAACATCAATGGCGATGCCCACGAGTGCTACGATGCTTCTTCAGCCGACTTTTCCGCTCTCACTCTCCAAAAGCAGTTCCTCTATGCCTCCAAATATTGATCCTAAGAATAATAGTCATAGCTAGAA
Organism: Fagopyrum esculentum; assembly: GCA_033239045.1. NCBI lineage: Eukaryota > Viridiplantae > Streptophyta > Magnoliopsida > Caryophyllales > Polygonaceae > Fagopyrum > Fagopyrum esculentum. The sequence continues at coordinate 2,608,971 of BSUD01000002.1, read as the reverse complement.
TAGTTTTTGATTGATCATAGAGGACATTTTTTTTCATTGAAAAGGGGAATTGAGAAATATTGTTATTGAAGGACCCATCTGTTAACTGTATGCGTCTCTGTTATTGGGATTGCGTTGTAAGTTAAGAAGGATTCAGTTTGAAGGAGCTGCGGAATTATGGCGGATCCGGATCGGTTTGTATATAGCGGTTCGTGTGATTATCCGAAATATCCGTTCATGCCTTTGAGGAAATTGGTAATTATGATTTTTTTGTTTTTTGGTGTGAAGGAGAGTTGGTGGTCTCCGGCGTATCTGGTCGCGCTTATTATATATGAAGAAAAGGGCTAAGTAGTGCTCAAACGGAGGATAGTCCGACCCCTTACATCGCAATGCAAAAGATCCACTACACCTTCGGGAGTGTCACATAATACAATAAGCCCAAAAGGGAAACCAAAGGCTAGAGTAACTAAGAAATCCGCGACATTATTCGCCTCACGGAAAGCATGTCGGAACTGGATAATCCAGTCCCTTCTAAGATAGCCTTGACACTTAACCAGACTGGCAAGGGGGTGACATTTTGGAACATGTCTACTTAGGAGAGAAATAGCGAGTTGTGAATCTGACTCCAAAATCACAACACGGTAGCCATTATTTCAAGCAATCTTCAACCCGTAGTATATGCCCCAAAACTCCGCCATAGGGACAGTGCATATACCCAGGTTTGCAACATATCCAAGTTGTCACTCCCCCTTATCATTCCTAAGAACTCCCGCCGCTGCAGCTCTTCCATCGCTCTTAACAGATCCATCCGTATTAATCTTCAAGCTATTCTCTGGAGGAGGGTCCCATCTAACATGTGTGATGGTCTGAACAGTGCGAGGTTTGATGATGCTATTCTTCCTCCACGCTTTGCTCACCTCCATGGTTGTCTCGATAATAAACACATGTCCATCCGGTCTTGTGATCTTCTTCTCGAAAATTCTCTCGTTTCTCCATCTCCACAGCAGCCAAAGACCTGTCACAAACACCACATTCCAGTCGCAACAATTATTGAATTTACGGCTCGATAGAACATTACCTCTTACCCACGTTGCAAAGAGTACGTCAAAGAAATTCACTCCATAGTTTCTGGCGTTCTGTCCCATCCAGACTCCTTTGCTAACTGCGCATTCCATGAACAAGTGGTCAAGTGTCTCCGGATTTCCATGACAGTCCGTGCAGTCCAGACTAGTGTTGATGTGTCTTCGAGATCGTTCTTCATTTGTTAGAACTCCTCCCTACAAAAGCCTCCGCATGAAGAATCTCACTCTCTCTTGTATCCCCATCTTCCATATCTTTTTTAATATCTCACTATCCATGCAGCAGTTAGTCATTTCATTCCTGATCATGTAGTAAGTTGTTGCAACCCAGTAGTTCCCGTCTACGCTCCATTTCCACGCTAGTTCATCTTTGTCTACAGGCCCAGTATCTTCTGACAGAGGGCTTAGTGTACTCTTCAAGCTTACAGCAGCAAGTTTGAGAATAGTGGATGTGGTAAGTAACGTACCAATAGTATCCCACCTCCATCCATTATTCTCATCCCAGTAGTCTGAAACTTTCCTATTTCGCTCCATCTCTCCTACAACAGCAGTCGTGTGTTCGATCAGAGGGTTGTCAAGCAGCCAACGGTCTTCCCAAAATGCTGTGTCACTGCCGTTGCCCACAAGCCATCAGTCGGGTCAATGTGAATATGACGGATCCGGATCAATTTGTGTTTCGTGTGGACCGTGTGGTTATTCGTGTCTCCGAGGAAATGGGTAGGCTAGGTGAGTGTTTATAGTGGTGGAGAGCGGAATAGAAGGTGTTATATAATATCGGTCTGGAGATGGCAATTTCAACTATACTTGACGAATACGTGGTTATCCCATCCAGCAAAAAAGGATGAAATCCAGTTAAAAGACGGATGAAAGCAAGTGGTACATAGGGGGAATCCGGGTGAACGCTTCATCCACCCATCCATTAACACACGCTCAAATTATATGTATTTTAATAGTTGTAGTTTTTATATTATAAAGTTTTATCTTTATGTACTTACTATATATAAATATATTAAAGTAAATCTATATTTTGTTTTCTAATTCATTTTCCTTACTACTATATTTAGGTACTTATTGATGCATTATAAAACTTTTAATTTATTTATTTTGGATCTTGCTTGGTTATATAGGTGTACTTGATATTATGTACAACTTTATGTTAATTTTAGTTGGATTTAAGTATGTCCTTGATTTTCAGTAAATATTTAATTTTACAAATTTTTATATAAGGTGTAGAACACGCGAAATTTCACCCGCTTCATACGTTGGATGTGGGTGAGACCCTTAGCAGATGGTTGATCGGGTGGATGACTATGGGTGATTGATCGGGTGGGGGTCAAATTCATTCACCCGCCACCCGATCCATTGTCATCCCTATATCGGTCAGGTGAGGGGCGATTGTGAAATTGGTGGATTGAAGATCTGGTGGGGATTTATCGCACGTCCGAGCATATGCGTAATGAACCCTAGAATATAAGTTCAATGAGATTTCATCATAAAGTTAATTGGCAATAAGAGAAGTATTGTGTCAACCTTACATACTATACTAGGTATGTTATCTATTTATTATCAATGTGAGAACGTTTAGTCTTCAACACGGTCCGTCAAGTGCAAATGTGCAATCGTTTGGCTCAAAAAAAAAATTTAGAGGCGGGAAAACAGGTTTGGCATGGTCCCTTTTTGAATGTGCATCACCCATAGGACATCCTTTCGGATGAGAACTTCAACATTGCGTGTGCATCACCCATAGGGCATCCTTTCGGATGAGAACTTCAACGTTGCGTGATAAGCTTGTACCGGCTGCAAGGCTTGATGGGCTACTTTGGCGATTTTGTCCACCACACCATTCACTTTCCTGAAAATATGTGAACATGATACATGACTCAATGAAACCATAAAGTCAGGAAATTTAAAAAATAATTATAGCTCATAGTCAACTACGCTATATCATTTGGCTCGGTTCTCACTTGATAGCAAGTCTTAAAGTCGGGTACGTCAATGTGACAGGACAATCATAGTTCAAAATCCGTCATCAAATGTCTTAAGGTCGACAAACTCAACAAGTCACATTCCGATATCGAATTGCACTATAATCAAGTAAAATTTCGACGGGGCAAATATCAAGTGATTTTTTCTTTACGGGTTGGACTAAATGCATATACACATAACACATAAACGTTGTACCTGAGTCCAACACATAGACAAAACAAGAGTAAGGGGGAATGTGCTCTTGCTTGCAACAAGATTATTCATTTATTATTGACATGTATACAAAAAATGGAATTATAAAATATACTTTTCACAAACTTTGAAGGTTCTTCACGGCTTATTCTATAGATTTCCATATATACAAGGCAAACCTCGTGCCTGTTGAACAAACTATATAAAAATCCATCATTGTAAATTGTAATATAGGAAAAGAAAGGGAAAATAAAATAAACTAAAACTACCCTTAAAATATATCTATTTTCATAAAAATACCCTTACATTCCAATATTACACAAATCATCTTCAAAACTACATCTCTTATCATATTAGCAATGTAACTCTATTTAACAAATGATTTTAAGTGTAGCTTTGTAAAACATTGGAGCATTAAGGTAAGCATGTCCACGGGGTGGATCTGTCCGGTCGACGGATCCAACCCGTCGGGTCGAGGGTCCGGGAAGGGTGACCCGGATCCGGACCCGTGTAAAAGGCCAACCCGCTGGATTACGGGTCAGATCCGAAGGATCGGCGGGTTGACCCTTTGTTTTAAAACCCATTTTTTAAAAAAAAAAAAAAAAAAGAAAAGGGATGGCTTGGCAGGTCGACCCGCCAACGGCTAAAAGTTCGATTTTTTTTATTTTTTTATTTTTCAAAATTGACCGTTGAAGGGTCGACTCGCCGGGTCATGACCCGCCGGATCACGGGTAAGGAAACCTCAACCCTTACCCTTATCCGTGACCCGTGGACACGCTTACATTAAGGTGATTTGCAAAAAAAAGTAAACTTTGGGTGATTTTTCGTAATTTACCCAAAAGAAAAAGACAAGTTGCAAGTCTCCACGTCTTCCCACATCGAAAACAAGGATAAATAAGAGATAAAGCCATTTTCCTTTCTTCTCCAAAGCTCCACTCACAACTTTCACATCAATGGCGAAAATCTCCAGCTCGATACTATTCACAATCCTTTTCTTATACCTAAGCATTTCCAGCTCCTCCGCTTTCAAATCGAAGGAGAAAGTAAGAATCTACGAGCTCAAAAGAGGGGATATTTCTCTGAAACTCACCAACTATGGCGCCACACTCATCTCCCTCATCGTCCCCGACAAAAACGGTGCCGTTTTGATTCTTCTCTGGTTTTTCAAAATCTAGGGTTCTGGTTGATTGTTGATTTCGTGTGATGATTTGATTGTGTGCAGGCAAATTGGGTGATATTGTGCTTGGCTATAATTCTGTCAAGGGCTACTATGTATGATCTCTTTACCCTTTTTGCATTATTCTTCTTCTGTTGGGATCCAATACTGCTTCTTTTTTGCGCTTAAAGTAGCCGTTGGATTTTTAGATCGGCTTTGTCGATCTATGTCCGAATCGGATAGTAAATCGTGAGCCGTTGCTTGAAGATACTCTTCCAATATCAGTTTTTACATACATGTTGTCGGAGCATTCGAATCCGTTGGATTTTGCCTTTACAATAGAATAGAATACAAGCTTGGGCTTAAGACAAAATTTGTAGAATTTGTTATAGTTCATTGAGATTCGAGTATATATTATATAGTTTCTTTAATTCTTGAGGTTTGGGTTATAAAATATTCTAATTTATGATTTATTGTGTTTTTTTAATTTGAACTTAATTCTAAAATTCAGGGTTTGTTTGGGTTAACTTAAAATTTTTGTTTCTATTTTTATTATATTATAAATAGATTATTTAAATATACATTTGTAAAAATATTTAGGTGATAAGTTTATTATATACCCTTAATTATTTTTGTACTAAATCAAAATATATTTTTAGATATACATTTTTAGAGATAATTTAAAACTTTAGATGATAAATATATATTACACCCTTAATTAAATTAATTTAGTTTTATTTTTATTAAATTAAATAGAATTTTTTAAAAATAAGTGATAAAATTTCCAAATAGATTAAGTTAAAATAGTTTGTAAATAAATTAGTTAAAATGTACCCAAAATTAAACTAACTAAATCCAATTAAAGAGGTCGACATGTCCATCCCACAACTAAAACTAGACAAAACAAAAAAAAAAATCAATACTCAGTTGGTTCAGTGGTTGTGGTGATACACTCCAAGTGTTAGAATATCGAGTTTGAATTCTCCTGAAGACATATATGAAAAAATTGGTACTGGGAGGGTATTCCCTTAATGGGATACTGTATGTACCCTATCCGGACGTAGACAAAGTCGAACCGGTAACCTTTCAAAAAAAAATAAAAAAAGAGAGACTTTTTGGTATGGGAAAGAGGGTTCAGAAAATAATGACTAACATACAAGGCATGTGAGTATTGTGACCACACTAACAACAAAAGTGAACAAATTGAACCATATTTCCTTTAAAAATAATAAAATTGAACCATTTATGTTATGTTGTGTTTTTGTGTCCATATTTTGTCACAAAAATAATTGTTTCACAAGAATAGCAAGTTAGGGTACTTGAAGATATGAAGAATGAAGATCTTTTTAGCTTCTTTGATAATGTACAATTTTCTTTCTTTTATTAATTTATATTTCTCATTTTTATTAAAATAACCGGTTTTTATAACGGTCCATACACTAAAAAAGTCTATTTTATTTTTTAAAAATAAAATAAAAATATTTTTTTAGCCAATTACTTCAAATTTGTCTAAAAGATCGAATCTTGTTGACCTATTTTTCTTATGTTGAATAGTATTATTTTTGACGAGATTTGAGGGATTATGTGAGGTTGGATCCAACCTTATCTTATTATTGTAATACTTTTCTCATTATCTTTCTTTTATTATTGTCCTTTATGTTGACACGAAAGTCATCATAACACAGCATTTTATACAGCATTTTCCATAATAAAGATATGAAATATATATATATATATATATATATATATATATATATATATATATATATATATATATATATATATATAGAGAGAGAGAGAGAGAGAGGGGGGGGGGAGGGGTCAGGTTCAGTAAGGAGAAGGTTTGTAGATAGGAATTATGAGGGTTGTGAGCCATTAAATGAGATTTAAATCAACGATTTATACACGCTCATCATTAATGGCATTTTGATAATTACATAAATCTGAAAAGAAAAAAATAGGCACTAAAAAATACGTTCAACCCTTCCTCACATTCTTCATCTAATGCATATGAGAACATGCATTATCGTGTAATTATGAGAACAGTTCGTAGTTATTATTAGTTTTGTTACGAATGTGCCATAACGTTTAATGCATTATTCGTAGTTATTGTTGGTTGAATGGATTATTAGTAGCTATTATTAGTTTCAGAATATTATTTATCTAATAATTATAATATCTACCCTAAATCTCGACCCTTAATACTCACCATCCAACGGTCTAAGATTGTTCTTATGATTACACGATAAGATTGTTCTCATGGGAACCATATATATATATATCCAAAATTTATTTATTTTCAGGATTTATGTCTAGGTGTTGGTAGATTTTTTTTTTCAGTTCAAGGTTGATGCATTATGTATTTTAGAAAATTCGTTAAAGTTATTTTAAATTGCAGTAAACATTTCTTAACTTTATGGAAATTAAGTTTAAAGGTATTCAATTTGAATCAAATTATGACATTGCGTAGTCCTGAAGATATATTTGAATTGAATGTCAGTGGACCTACGTGATTAATTTTTTCAGATATTTTTTATAAAAGTTGTCCCTTAATAATAATAATAATACATAGAGAATCATGTAATTATATTTTCAAGCATTTTTTTTTTATCTCCTTCAGCTAAAAAAAACTAGTTTAATGATTGTGTTTATGTAGTTTTGTTTTCAATTATAACAATAAAATAAATAATATTATATTTTTTACTATATTGTTATGTATTATATATAGAGTCGTATTCAAATGAGAATTTTTTTTATTGTACAGAACGACTCGACCTACTTTGGTGCAATTGTTGGACGCGTAGCTAATAGGATTGCCGGAGCTCAGTTCACACTGAACGGTGTTCACTACAAGCTCGATGCTAATGAAGGCAAGAACATGCTTCATGGTACGTATATGCATGAAAATTAGGGTTAGCGATTATCAATCAACAAATTATTCAAATACTTATATGTTTTCTTAGTTCATTTTCGATTATCTTTGCAATAAAACTTAGTTCATGTGTGAATGTATGTAGGTGGGATGAAAGGGTTTAGTCGCGTTGTATGGAATGTCGAAAAGTATTCGCCTAAAGGGCGATCCCCATATGTGACGTTCGCGTACAATAGCTTTGATGGCGAAGAAGGTTCGTACGTATCTTGTTGAGTTCATCGTTGTTCTTTTTGAGAGATATTGAACAACTCTTAAGACAATGTACAATGTTTTGTAGGATTTCCGGGAGATCTCGACGTGAAGGTTACATACCAAATCGTAAGGGACAACGAGTTACTCATAGAGATGAAAGCGAAAGCACTAAATAAACCAACACCGGTAAACCTAGCGTCACACACATATTGGAACCTTGGAGGCCAAAATAGCGGAAATGTATTATCACACAAGGTTCAAATATTCGGGTCAAAAATTACACCGGTTGACAAAAACTTAATCCCAACGGGTAAATTTGAGTCGGTTAAAGGTACACCATACGATTTTCTCAAGCCTCGGACGGTTGGAAGTCGTATTAAGAAGCTCCCGTATGGATATGATATCAACTACGTCCTTGATGTTGATCAAGGACGTAGTGGAAGTAGCTTGAAACATGCGGCTATTGTCGAGGATAAGAAGTCTGGGAGGAAATTAGAGTTGTGGACTAATGAGCCCGGGGTGCAATTTTACACGGCGAATTCTCTTAGCAATGTGACCGGTAAAGGTGGGTATGTTTATGGACCGCATGCCGCGCTTTGCTTGGAGACGCAAGATTATCCGGATGCGGTTAACCAGCCAAATTTCCCGTCGGAGATTGTGGAACCGGGGAAGAGTTATGTGCACTATATGTTGTTCAAATTCTCAGCTTCCGAGTAGTGTTGATGATTTTTGGCTATGTTTGGGAATTGGGAGCTAGTGTTAATGACATTGCTTCTTAATAATAATGATATCGAAATATTCGTTCGTGTTTTCGTAGGCCATATATCATTCGAGTTTGAGGCAAATGATATTTAAAAGTTTTTTTTTTGGATCTCGATAGTTTTTCTGATAAAGCTTCTTTATCGGAAATTTGTTTGAAATCTTACCCATGATATAATTTTTATTATATTAAGCTTTCGATACTACACAACTAAATATTATACGAATAATCCAAACGGTCCTATCAGAACTCACCGGAATTGGATTAAATAAAAAAAAAATGAATTAAGAATGATATACCACAAATTTTAATAAATAAATAAAAACTATTGGTATATAGTTAAAATAGTTTATTTACTTCACCAAGTTTATGATTATGTACACATCCCTTATGATATTGTTCTTCTTTTAGAGGATTATAATCTTTTATATTAGTTGAAAGTTTAGATACATTCATCATTCTTTTATTAATGCAATGAATCACTTTTGATACATCTCTATTTAGGGGCTTCATTTTCTTCATCTCACAAGAAACCTCATCTTATTGTAACCATTAACGCGATCGGCTTCATATCAATGGCGAAGATATTGAATCCATTGGTATTCGCTTCTCTGTTATTGTATATTTGTAGTTGGAGTTGTTGCGCTCTGAAAGGTGATGAAAAAGTCGGAATTTACGAGCTCAAAAGAGGCGATTTCTCTCTCAAGATCACTAACTATGGCGCCCGTGTTATCTCTCTCGTTCTTCCCGATAAAAATGGTATCGTTTTTGTTCTTTTCCATTTTGTTACGTTTGTATAGAGATGTTTTAACACATGAAAGTAATTCCATCATTTTCATTTTCTTTCCTTACTCTTATTCGATTACATTCTATTTTCATTTCACCGCTCCTGTGACAATTTGTTTGTTTGTAGGTGAATTGGATGATGTTGTGCTTGGATATAATTATGTCAAGGAATACTATGTATTATCTCTTACCTATTACATTCTCTTTAGATATTATGCAAGGATCATACAATAATGCTTATTTATTCTTTGTATTAATTTTGTAAGTGTCAATTGGCAATTTGGAATTAATAAATAAAAATAATAATATATTGTTATATGTTAATATTTATTAAGAAAATGACATCTATTTTTAACTACATAAGACCATCAATTATATATCCAAAGCTTTTTGAATGAACGAGTAATTTTATATAATTTTAAAATTAAGAGTTTTCATAAAAGGTTTTAAGGGGGGAACAAGTTTAAAATATTTAAGAGATAAGTTCTTTTTTTTACGTTGAGCGTAAACATTTCATATATATGTGCAGAACGACTCAGCCTACTTTGGTGCAACACTCGGGCGTGTAGCCAACAGAATTGCGGGTGCTCAATTCACGTTGGGTGGCATTCACTACAAGCTCGACGCCAATGAAGGCAATAACACGATTCATGGCACGTATATATCATTGAACTTGGGGCTCAGTTCCATCGATGATCCGATTACATAATAAAAAGTTTATACGTCCGCCACTTATTGGATTATTACATTAGAACTTACCTCAAACTATTCACTCTTGGTATTTGTTGTGTGTGTGGACTATAGGTGGGACAAAAGGTTTAAGTCGCGTTGTATGGAATGTCGAAAAATATTCACCAAAAGGACACGCCCCGTACATCACATTCACTTACAATAGCTTCGATGGAGAACAAGGTATTTTTCTTAGCAAACTTGTAAATCTTCTTATTGGACCGAACCCGAATCGGATATTCAGGTCCGATCCATCATATTTTAAGAGTCCAAACAATCTAGAATAGTTGTAAAAACTCGGGTCAACTGGTATGGAATGGACCTGAATATCTCGTATTCAAATAGAGTCCAATAAGATATATCCGGTTCAAATTCGGTAATGGACCGATGATCAACCCTACTTATGCTCATCAATTCTTTGTGAACATAATAAACTCGAAAAAGAGACCAAAACCGATTTTACACTTAAGATAATAAGATTATCTATGTTAATGTATTATGTCATATGATCGATGCAACAACTAAAGAGCAAATTTATATGATAATTGTAACTATTTGAATGATGATAAGACTTTTGACTTAAGTATATGATGATAATTTGTAGGTTTCCCCGGTGATCTCAACGTGAAGGTCACGTACAAAATCGTAAGGAAACATGAGTTACTCATAAAGATGAAAGCAAAAGCCCTAAACAAAGCAACTCCGGTAAACCTAGCTCATCACACATATTGGAACCTCGGAGGCCAAAGTAGCGGTAGCATCTTATCACACAAGGTCCAAATCTTCGGGTCGAAAATCACACCCGTTGACAAATACCAAATCCCCACCGGGGAATTCGAGTTGGTCAAGGGCACACCATACGACTTTCTCGAGCCTCGAACGGTTGGGAGTCGTATTAACGAGTCCTCGGGAGGATATGACATTAACTACGTGATTGATGCCCATCACGGGCATAGTCAACGTAGGTTGAAACATGCGGCGGTTGTCGAAGAAATGAAGTCCGGGAGGCGGTTCGAGTTGTGGACGAGTAGTCCCGGGGTTCAGTTTTATACGGCGAATCATCTTGATAATGTGATTGGTAAAGGTGGGCATGTTTATAGACCGTATAATGCACTTTGCTTGGAGACGCAGGATTTTCCGAATGCGGTTAATCAACCGAATTTCCCGTCGGAGATCGTGGAGCCTGGAAAGACGTATGAACACCTTATGGTGTTTAAGTTTTCTACTTCTAAGTAGTCTTGGTGTATGGGTTTGTTATGTTTGGTGGTCTACTCAAGAGGGTTAATAAATAAAATATGGTTTGTAAGCTCTATTCATAAAGAGAAAAGTCTACCGATACTCGGTTAGTCTAATGATAAAATGACATTAAATATCTTAAGTTTGGTAATGTGATATTTGGAGAGTCTTTGTATATGGATCATAAAATATCTGGTATGGACGTAGAATGGTATTGACCGATCGAACAAGACCAAAAATGTCAAATAGCCAATAAGGCCAAATAGTATAACTTTTTTTTTAAATTATCTTTGAAAAAACCCCATTCAAATCACTTGTAAAATTGAATTATAAATCCCATTGAGACCAACTAAAATTGTGTGAACATTTGGGCTGAAAATTTAAAGTGGGCCGTTAAGTTAATACACAGACAACAAGAAGGCCCAAAAACCAAGTGCAGAAATAGCCCATTTAAAAGAAACATATAATTAAAATATATATATAAAATACTTAATTTGATTAATAAATATAAATATATTTTTTTAAAAAAAAACGAAAGTTTAACGGTCAACTTTCTATACTAATAAAAAATAAATAGAATTCAAATTATAATCAACTGATAATGAGAAATGTTACAAATAGAAAAAAGTTTATAAAAAAATTCGAATACAAACTATTTCAAAACCCAAAATTCTTAAGGTTGAGGGTGTGATTGGGGTCCGGGTCGGTTCAAAATTTTTGACCCGAGTCGAATTTTAAATTATCTTAATAATCAATGTACTCGACTCAAATAATTAGATATGTAGTTATAAACATTTGGATTTTTTTCCAAAATAATAACAAAGAGAAAATAATTACTAACATTAGGCTCGGTGGAAAACTAATTCCGAGTATAGGAAGGAATTAGGGTCGGAATTCCGAGAATAAGAAGGAATTAGGGACAGACAAGATCATCTACCCACCACCCGATCCACTGTCATCCCTAACCACAAGGATTTTGTTTGTTTTTTTTTTACGTCAACTCATTTTGACAACAACCAATTTATTTTATTTTATAAAACACCGAATGCAGTCGGAATACTCTACATTGTTTTCTTTGTAATTTCGTTTGTGTACCTAAAAAAATTAGAATTGTAACATATCAATAGGTCAACTTTGCACTAAACTCTACAATCTAAAACATAAGATACATTAATAAGTAAAATACTCCTCATTGTTCCTATAAAACATACATTCCCTTCCAAAGTCACTAGAGAACCAAGGAATCAAAGATTAAATAATAATTAGACCATTTTTAATTGACTTTATAAATAATTACAAATTAATATTGATAGTGGTTATATTAAAAATAAAATACAACTAAATATCTTTAAAGAATAGAAACTTCCTAGCTGCAGGATTGCACATGGGATTACCCACTGCATGTGGATTCAAACCTCAATTAGCATCTTTCTTTAGCTTAAATATCATTGTTAATTGGATATGGAAATATTGTATCTCTTAGTTTATAAATAATTATTGTACTATATACTTTTTTGTGGTTAGGTGACATTATGGTCACTTCACTTTACCTTAATTTATAGGTTCATTTTATACATTTTTTAAATAGTTCAACATCAACTATATCCAATTTGAAATTAAATTACAAAAGCCTTGTAGGTCGAAATCGTGTACACACGAACATACATACGTCTTATGGATATGGGTCGCAAACCTAAACCTAAACCGTATAAATCCAAACCGGCGGTTTAGCCGGTTTATTATAAAAAAATAATTAAAAAAATTGAAAAGTTGGACCAAACCGGCGGTTAACCGCCGGTTTGGTCCATTTTTAAAATTAAATAAAAAAATAACCAAACCGGCGGTTTAACCGCCGGTTTAGGTAAAAAAAAATAAAAAAAAAATAAAGGTCCAAACCGGCGGTTAAGCCGCCGGTTTGGACCGCCGGAGTCAAACCTAAACCGTAAACCTCCGGTTTGACCCCGTTCACAAACCGCCGGTTTGACGGTTTGGTTTGAATTGGTCCCATGTCTAACGTCTTATATCTAAATCCAGATGATAAATCTAATGAAATTCCATCTTACAAATAGACTCACAATAGTAAAAAGTTTATTATCTCAACAAATTTCCTACAAAATTGTGTTATAATATGCATAATTCATGCAAATAGAGTAAATAAATAAAGAATGAGCATATTTATTGTAAAAAAAATCTTCTTTTTTTTTTTTTATCCCAATAATATAATTTTAGTTTGATTATTTGCACACTAATAGTTAGGGATGTAATATGAGACAAATTACTCGGGCTCGGCTCGAGCTCGTTCACTTTCTAAACGAGCCAAGTTTGAGTACATTTTAAAGCTCGTATAAATTTTAGGCTCGACTCGTTTATAAATGAGTCAAGCTTGAGCATGCTGATGCTCGGCTTGTCCGGCTCGTATTACACCTCTAATAATAGTTATGGCGATTTTAATTTTAATTTCAATTCAATTCATAATTCCTTTGATGTTTTTTTTTGTACTTTGAGTTTTTTTGTGTGACATTAATTTATTTAAGTTTAACATATTTAAATGTACTTATTTTTTGCTAATTTGTCCCGTTCATATTTTAAGTGAGAGATGTTTTGAGCTTATGTTTATTTAATTTTTTTTATTATATTTTAATATTACCTTTAACTTATCTAGTTGGATCGGTTAGCATTACTCTACATTTAAATTAGATACATCAAATTTTAATTTAAAAAAAATTATCTTAATATAATTTTTTCCTGCATGTTATCTTAACCAAATTCAAATCTTTTTAAAAAATTTAAAACTTTAATAATATTTTACCATGGGAACATTTTATGGGCGACTTGATTAGTAGATATCATATTTTCCATTAATTGTGTTTTGTGGATCATGTTTTTGTTTTATATTAAATTTTTTTAGTGGAAATGGGTTTAGTTAAATCCAACTTAATTTGTCGGATCTAAGAATACAGATTGTTATTGATTTTCTTTTGAAATTTATTAAACAAATAAAACTATTATTTGTTTTAATTTATTTGTATAAAATCACCCTTTATAAAAAAAAATGTACATCAAACAACAAAAAATTTAATAGGTAAACAAGATTTTGGACAACTATTTGCAAAAACATGAATAAGGTGGCTTTATGTAAGAAATCTATAAATGGTATCTTACTTAGGGGTGAGTATAGGTCTAAAACCGAACCTAAAATCGATTTTTTAAAATCACGGACCGAAAACCGAACCTATAAAAGTAGGTTTGGTTTCGGTTTGAACCTAAAACTTGAAATGTTGGAACCTAAAACATAACCTATTAGATCGGGTTCGGTTCGGTTTAGGTTTTGGACCTCAATGGACCTAAAAAAAATAAAACTTATAAAACTCGATAAACTAACAATAAAATGATAAAGTTTAAAATGTCTAACAATTTTAGTGTCAAGAGTTAAAACCTAAAAAATAACAATCTCATTTAAGCAACAAGCTACATTATCCTTATTTTTATTAAATACAAATTCGGTTTCCTGTTTTAGACCGAAACCGAACCGAAATCGTAAAAAACAAGGACCTAAGACCGAACCTAAATTGTCGGTTTAGGTTCGGCCCGGACCGAAATTACTCGGTTCATTTCGGTTCAGGTAAACCGAACCGAACTTGCTCAGCCAGTTAGTCAGCCCTAATCTTACTCCAACATTTAGAAACAGGGGTGATTTTATGCAAATTGTTTTATAAAGGATATTTTAGCAAGAAATATAAACAAAAGGGGATGCATTTTGCAAATAAGGACATTAAAAAAAATGGCGGTGTTTATAAAATAAAATAAATAAATAAATAAATAAAAATCAATAGTGCAGAAAAAGTCAGCTCATGCCTCGTAAGTGGGACCTACCAAAGGCCACCTTTCACATGGCCGGTTTCTCTCCTCTTATATTTATTTATTTTATTTTGAATATAATATTTATTTATTTGTGATTTTTTTAATATAATTATTTATATGTACCAAATCATAAGCACTTCGACGAAATAAAAGGATGCTCGAAATAACATGCAAACAAATTTCAACGGCTTCCCTAATATTCACGTGAGACAGAAGCATATGCGCCAGCATATACATTAAATTTTAATATATAAAAATATATATTTATGTTATTTATTACAAAGTAAAAAAGAATTCAGGCCTATAATTTTAATAATATACTTTTTTTCATTTTTGAAGAATTTGAAAGCAATATAACTGAGGTATTTTCTGATTAAAAATTAGAATTTGTTAGCATTATATATATATATATAGGACACTGTTCAGGTGCGGTTTATAATTTCAGGTAGGGCCGTGCGGCTGAACATAGAGCTGACATGTGTCCAATTTTTTTTTTTTGTTCCTCCTTAAAAAAACGAATGAAAATTTTTTTGAACTACCATGTTATAAATTATGCACTATTTTTTTTATAAACTTTGAACTATTCTCATATAATTCATGAACTATTACTTTTTAATTTATTATATCAAATTATTTATAAATTCATCGTTTATATGTAATGAACTATTCAATTATAATTCATGAACTATCATTTTATAAGTTATAAATTTTCCCTTAATAACTTTTGAACTATCATTTTCATTCGTTTCTGAAAAAATAATAAATAATAAAATTTGGGACACGTATCAGCTCTACGTTCCCTACCGAAATAATGTGTCTTACCTTAACAGCAACCTATATATATATATATATATATATATATATATAGTATAGATCCTATGAGAACACCCCCTAACGTGAGAACATGAGAACAGATTCATAATTATTATTAGTTTTGTTACGAATGTGTCATATCGTTTAATGTATTATTCGTAGTTATTGTTGGTTGAGTGGATTATTCGTAGTTATTGTTGGATTCCTAATTATTATTATTCGTAGTTATTATTATTTTTGATATCTACTTTAAATCTCAACCCTTAATACTCACATCCAACAGTGTACGATTGTTCTCATGTTCTCACGTTAGGGGTGTTCTCATGGGAACCACACCCTATATATATATATATATATATATATTACAGCTTATTTTCTCAATAGTTTAATATAAATATTATAATAAAACTGGTTGTTAGAACATAGATGTTAGTTAGCTTTCTTTCATATAACTTACGGTTGATACTTGTAGCTGTAGCTGGATTTAAACCGATCTTCTTATTAAGTTCCCTAATATTTATGTTATTGTTATCAAATGGTTTATCGATCTTATATACTAAACTTATTTTATTTTATTTTATTAATATGATTCATTTCTCAATAAAGAGGACGAATTTGAAAGAATTACTTTTATCTCGCAGGTATAATAGGTCATCCTTACCATTTTTGATGAAACTCGTGAACATCATAACGTTATCGGGATAATTTTTATTAGAAATAGTAGTTTTAGTTGATACTCATTCCGCTCTTACTTTTTCAAGCTTTGTTCGAACGTCAGCTACGTAAGTACAATGAACTTCCAGATTCTCTATCAAAAGTATACTCGACTCCGTGAGGCCGATTTAAAGGCTTTGGCCGAAACCATCGACTTAGATTTCAAATCTTCCTGAATCTCCTTACTAAGTTTACACAAACTCAAAGGTAGACTTGAGTTTTGAGCTTATGTGCTAGACTTGGGTCCAATGTGTATATGCTCTCAAACGTGCGATGAACCCCTACATCATATCAGAACCATCAGAATCTTTCAAAGGTTTTAAGCTTGATCGAATTCCAAGCTCGTCCTGAGTCCGGCCCAAGAAAACGGACTGAAAATATCCAAAAAACATGGTTCCAGTTCGGTCCGGTTTTGTCCAAGCATATCTTTTACCTACATGAGTTACATGTAACCACTTTCCCCAAAAATTATAACTTACCATATCCGACCAAAAACCCGACCTAACATGCATCTAACTTGCATAGTTGCAGATACTATATGGCCCGACTTAATCGAGTTGCATGTACCTAACTCAAAATAATCCGAATCTAATGTACTTAAAGATAATGTGGCCCGACCCAAATCCGAACCGTCTATCGACAAATCCACTTACAACATACAATGTGTGTGTATATTATATATACCCCACCATATGATATAACGCCTGGATCACATCTTTCTTCAATCCTCAATCTAGTCTCTCTCTCTTCTCTGTGTATTAACTTCTCTCTCTACTCATCTTCTCTGAGCAAAGCTTTCAGAAAATCTATCACATGGCATAAATGTCAGAACTTGCTCATCATCCTCATCTCACCAATCAATCTTAGCTAGCTTCTGCTATATCAAAAAATAAATAATATTATATATAAAAAATTTCTCCTTTCTTCTTCTTCTTCTTCTCCGATCAAGCCTGTAATGGTCTGCCATGAAATGGCTTTCCTCCCTCCTCCTTCCTCCGATCACCACCAGTACTTCCTCCACCACCCTCAGCTCCTCAATCATCAAGAATTCCATGGTAGTAATCACTTAAACTCGATCTTTTATATATATATAACTCATTGCTGTGTTTTTGACATTTTTGGTATGATACGATGCGTTTAGGTCATGACCCATCACTGACGATGATGAACCACCACCAACACCACAACCAGATGACGTCACCGGTGGCGTCAGGGCACGGAGGAGCAGGTGACGTGGACCATGATGACTTGTCGGATGATGGGTCCCAGCTGGTGTTAGGGGAGAAGAAGAAGAGGCTGAGTTTAGAGCAAGTGAAAACCCTAGAGAAGAATTTCGAGCTAGGAAATAAGCTGGAGCCGGAGAGGAAGATCCAGCTGGCTAAAGCGCTCGGCTTGCAGCCGAGACAGGTGGCAATCTGGTTCCAGAATCGACGTGCCAGGTGGAAGACTAAGCAGCTTGAGAAGGACTATAATGTTCTCAAGAGACAGTTTGAAGCTCTTAGATCTGATAATGAGTCTCTTCTTTCTCTCAACAAGAAGCTTCATGCTGAGGTACTAATCATCTTCTTTGTCTAGTTATATCATATACATTAGTGTTAATTAAGCATAAAGTTCGTTGAGATGTAGGGACTCGTGATTAGGGTCGTGTGTATGCGAGCGAACATCCGTTATAAGCTTAAAATCAAATGACAAGTACGAGATTAATCCACCGTCCTTATATTTTAGGCTTGATCTTTTTCTGTTTAACGACATCAAGTGATATGATTACTTATTAAAACCATATAACCGATTAGTTTTAGAATGATACTTATGTGATGGACTTTTAATGCATGTGTGTTCGGATGCACGTGACTTTGGTTTATAGTGTGTGCGACTTTCACATTGTATTAGAGCGGAAAAACTTACGATCTAACTTTTGATTCCGGCAGGTGAGTTACTTATAAAAAGAGTAAGATGTTAAACCCGTTTGTCAGTGTTAACTAAAGTTTTGTTCTCATAGTTGTACTTACTAGGGTGTGCGGATATGTGTATGAGTGTATCTAAACCTAATATGTAAAGTCCATGAGTTACTCCTCCTATAACCAATTAGATTTAAGATAAAATCACAACCAATTTATTGTGTTAAGTTTTTAGAACATGTGTGTGCACACAACCCCAATCTATATATATTCATTGATTTTTCACAAAGTTAAACTAAATTCTAATCATCGTTATCTTTGTTTTAGCTCCTTGTTGTTAAGACCGGTGCTGAAAACGCGACAAACCCGACAACAAGTCCTCAAGAAGGAGTCGAATTCGGAGCAATCAATCTAAACACAACAACAACAAAAAGCTATTGCAACTGGAGCAACAACGGAAGCGAAATAAGCTCCGATATCAACTTAGGTATGTCAACAACACCACAACAACAATCACATCCAAATGAAGAAAGTCCATCAAACAGCAAACTACATTACCCTACAACACATTTTCTTCCAACAAGCTTAACCGATCTTCTCACAAGCTCATCATCAAACCCTAAGTCATCCGATCATCCACATCAACAAATCCAAGATGACACCTTTTGCAGCCTTTTCAACGGCCACGGAACTTCCGGTGGCGCTAGCGGCGGCGTTGGAGATCAACCGCCGTTTTGGGCTTGGGCACCACAAGATCAACACCATCTTCATTGAAAATGGATGGTTTTATTGCACTTGGTTAATCATTTTCGTTTTTTATTGCTTAAAGTCTCCTTCTTGATCACATTTTTTTCTTCTATGTTACGAGTCATTGAATTTGTAGATTGGTGTATAGTAAAAAGTACACTAATACGTCATGCTTGATTAGTTTTCAATCATTGTCAAATCGAGTTAGTTAATGTTTTAATTACCCGAGTAATAGTTGTGTCGTTTTGATGGAGCTTTTCATGTGATATTTGGTCAGTGACACAATCATTGGTTTGAGTATGTACATTTTCATGTCAGTAATTTTATTACCTAATCATTGTTTTGTTTTCTCTTCTCTTTTTTTACCATTATTATTATTATTATTATTATTATGATTATAATAGTCACATTCCCATCTGCACAAGTCTTATCATACAATATGTGAATATGATATTTTAAATTTATTTATATTTATAAAATTAAATATGATAAAACTTATGAGGTATGGGAAAGTGCACTAAGTGTTATATGGTCGGATTTTTAAAATATAAGGAATATTTACCTTATTATAAACGAATGTTAGTGTAATTTTTGTGTAAAGTACGGGTATTTTAAATTAAAATAACATAAAATATATTATTATAATTATATTTTTAATTATTATAATTATAAGAACATTTTTTAATAGTTTATTATAAAGATAATAACTTGGTGATTTAAATTTTAAGTTTGAAAGAAGATCTACCAAATAAATAATATTAATAAAAATATATATGAATATTTTTTATCAAATTAATATGTATTTAGAAGGTAAAAATATCAATTAATTAGATATTAAAATTTTTTAATTAAAAGTATTTATTTTATCTTGATTTATTAAATAAAAAGCTGAATTTTAGTTAAGGAAAGAAATACAATTATTCATTAAAAGATATAATAAAAAAACAAATAAAAATAGTAAAATGTAAATATGTCAAAAATGATATGTGACTTCGAGAGTTTTCATTTACTTATTTGACATTAAAAAGTCTAGTTACTACTCTTATTTTTAAAAAAGGCATAGTTACCAAAATTGCCCATAAAACTTACAATTCGATGCATAAGATCGGTAAGTTACTTATCATATTAACGATTAGTTTTCTCACTAAACTTATGTATCGGTTCAGACCTAACACGATTTGTGATTGAAGCTGAAATGCAGAGAAAGATGAGATAAAAGAGATCTGTGAGGTGGGATCAATGCAACTCTGTCGTGTGGCTGGCACCACGATACCTCCATTCAAATTCAAATTAATGAATTAAATAAAGAAAATAAAAAATAAAAAATAAAATATATAAAAAAAAATTGAAGGAAAAAAAAGATTCTCTTGTTAGATAAATTATTATGACTTTTGCTCGATAGTGTCCCCTTAGAAATGACTTTGGAATCATGTGTTTGTATACACATGCAACCATTTTCTCAATTACTTAAGTTAGACTTACATTTATATTCATTACTAAGACTTGTATTAATGTTTCATGTTTTTTGGTTTGGTAAGTGTTGGATCTCTCAACTAATTATGTGGTTGGATGTGGGGATTTTCGACCGGTTTGGATAGGGTTCATGGATGTGGGTACATTTTTACAATATAATTTAGTTAAATATAGGGGTGTGTTATCTTTGAATTGACACAGATTAGTCGATGGAGGAGAGGAGCGCAAGCGTACATCGCAATGTCACGAGAAACATATGTAACACGAGTAGTAGAATTAAAAACGAAAAAAACCCCTAATCTTGATGGCGACGCAGAAGGCGACAAAAGTCGCGGCTTCACCTCTCCCTCCAGTGGCTCCGGATCCTCATGGCCATCCACCTGTGATTAGCCCGTCGGTCAATGGGCAAACAGACAAACAAAGTCCTATACCTGAACCCAAGACGGATGATCAAAACCTTTCTTCACTCAAAAAGACCCCATCTTGGAGCACCATGTTGTTTGGAGAGGCTGCTTGGAAACAACTTTCCCTTATTCCGGACGATCTTCTGGAAACAGGAAAGGTTACCATTGATTACCCTAAGGGTAATGACTCAACTCCTGTCATTAATATAGCTCCGGAAGTGGTTAGTGTACTAAATGCCCATGGAGAAATTCAACTGTCGTCAATCTTTTAGGGAGAATGATCTCTTATTCGGCTTTCGAAAGAAACATCAAGCAATTATGGAAATCAGAGGGTGGATGGACCATTCTTGACCTTCCTAATGATTTCTTTCTTATCCGGTTTGAAAGAGAATCGGATATGCTGGACGTCTTGACAAATGGTCCATGGAAGATGTACGGGCACTATATAATGATGCAATAGTGGGATGAAGTCTTTGATCGTACAACGTCGGTAATCAAATCTACTGGAGTTTGGGTTCGTATCACGGGGTTATCCTTTGCGATGTACAATGCCAGCATCCTTAAAGCTATTGCTTCGGCATTAGGTACTCCTCTTAGGATTGATATAAATACTCTGGGAATTACTCGAGGGAAATATGCGAGAATATGTGTCAATGTGACCCGACCCCTAAAAGGTGATGTTATACTGAATGGAAAGAGATTGCTCCTAGAATACGAGAACCTCCACACCATTTGCTTCTCGTGTGGGTGTTATGGACATATGCAAGAATCATGTATCTATGGGAAACCACCACAGGAGAAGGGGACTAAAGAAGTAATAACTGCAACTACTAAGGATAAAAATGATGTCCCGGTGGTAGAGATAGAGGCAGACAGTATAGAGACCATGTCAGAGGCCTTGGAAGAAGAGGGACATGGACCGTGGATGGTGGTCCCACGTCGTAAACCAAGGTACAGTCGACAACCTCCCTATGAAAAGGATAATTATTATGGAGGGGTGGGGAAGGAAGCTCGGGCTAATGGATCAAAAGTTGTCTTGGAAGGGGGACCATGACCTCAAAGTAGAAAACGTGTTATAAATAATGGGAAGACTCATGAGGTACGCCAGACTGAGGGTGTTTTGATGAGGAGCAAGGATCATGTACCCACTGAACCTGTAAATCAAAAAGCAAGTAGCAGTCAAGGACAAGTGAGGATTCTTAATCGAGCCATACAAAAAGATGTAGAGTTTGTAGCCCAAGTCAGGGAGCAACAGCCAGAACAAGTTCATATGGAGGTTTGTAATGAGACCCAAACCTCCATTGTTCCAGATTCACAAGCCTGAGAAGGACAGTGGTTTGGTCATCTTCTCATACGTTTTGATGTTAGGAATTATGTGGAATTACTTCGGAGCTGTGAAGAGTAGTTTCCGAAGGTCAATCAGATATATGATTAGAAAACATAGGCCAAATTTTTTGGCTTTGTTTGAAACACATTGTGTAGGTGCAACTGCAGATGCAATTTGTGCCAAGATGGGGTTTCATTCTTTCGAAAGAGTGGAAGCGATTGGGAAAAGTGGAGGGATTTGACTACTATGGGATTCGGAGAGTTGTGATATGGAGGTGATCAAGAAGGATAGGCAATTCATTCATGCTAGGGTGGGAAACGGGGAGAGTAGTTTCAACCTTATCGTGGCCTATATTGCCCCGGATCCAAGAAGGCGAGGAGAGGTTTGGCAGGATCTCTCGAATATTATACAGGCCTCAAATATTCCTGTAGTGTTAGGGGGAGACCTAAATATCATCAAATCGACTGATGAAAGCTTAGGTGGTTCAACGAGACTCACACAATCTGCATTGGAGTTTAGAAGGTGGATCAACAGGAATGATTTGGTTGACGTTGGGTATATTGGCTCACAATTCACATGGTCGAGGGGCAGATCAGTTCAGACCAAAATATCCAAACGTCTCGATAGAATTCTTATGTCCCCTAATAGAAGACTCAGATGGCCTGAGGCGGAGGTTCTCCATTTGCCTCGTCTCTCATCGGATCACAACCCCCTCCTTGTTACTTTTGAGAAAGACGGGGCTGCCAATCCAGGACGACGCCCTTTTCGTTTCTTGGTGGCGTGGATGACTCACCCGGAGTTTGCCCCCCTTATTGAAGAAACCTGGGATAAGTTAGCTTGTCTTATAGAAGCTCTCGCTAGACTACAAAGAATACTGCGTATCTGGAATAGGGATACTTTTGGGGACATTCACCAACGAAAGGAAGCCTTGATCAAAGTACTTGAAGACATAACGATGAGCCTGAGTACTAGCCCTACGCCTGAGCTTATTCGACAGGAGCTAGAGATAACTACGAATTTAAATAATGTCCTTGAACAAGAGGAGTTGCTTTGGTGTCAGAAGTCGAGACAAGAGTGGATTGCAAGTGGGGATAAGAACACCGCATTCTTCCACCTGTCCACTATTGTCAGAAGACAAAGAAATAGAGTTGCAGCCCTTATTCTTGACAATGGGGAGTGGTCTTTAGATCATAAAGTCCTGGAGGAGCATGCCATCTCCTTCTTTAAAGAGCTTTATGGGTCTTGTGTACTCCCTCCGTTAATAACACTTCTCTCAAGAACCAGCAAACCCCTTACTACAGACCAGGGAGCAAAGTTCATCATTCCCTGTAAAGAAGAAGAAGTGATTAGGGCTTTAAAGGAGATGGGTGCACTGAAAGCACCAGCACCTGATGGGTATCAACTAATTTTTTATCAAAGGCTCTGGGCTATAGTTGGGGCGTCTTTAACATGTTTTGTGATTGACTTCTTCAATACAGGTGTCCTACAACCAGCTATTAAAGAAACTCTTCTTATTTTGATAGGAAAGATTGCAAAACATGAACGGATTCAACAATTCAGGCCTATAAGCCTATGTAAC
This sequence comes from Fagopyrum esculentum, assembly GCA_033239045.1. Taxonomy (NCBI): domain Eukaryota; kingdom Viridiplantae; phylum Streptophyta; class Magnoliopsida; order Caryophyllales; family Polygonaceae; genus Fagopyrum; species Fagopyrum esculentum. The sequence continues at coordinate 2,585,128 of BSUD01000002.1, read as the reverse complement.
GTTAGCTACAAGGTGATCACCAAAGTACTAGCCAACCGTATCAAACCCCTCATGAACTCTCTAGTTAGCCCGCTACAAGGGAGTTTCATTCCGGGAAGGCTGATATCGGATAATGTAATCCTTGCTCAAGAGGTCGTTCATTCAATGAGGAATAAGAAGGGTAAGAAGGGCTGGATGCTTTTGAAATTGGACCTGGAAAAGGCATATGACAGGTTAAGATGGGAGTTTGTGACCGACACACTTCAAGATATGCAGTTTCCGAGAACATGGATTGATAGAGTTAAAACATGCATCTCGACTTCTTCCATGCGACTATTATGGAATGGAGAGAAAACCAAAGAGTTTAAAACAACTAGAGGAATCCGACAAGGGGATCCGTTATCTCCCTACTTGTTTGTATTGTGCTTGGAGAGACTTGGTGCGTTGATTGAGTAGTCGGTAGAGAAGGGAGCATGGAAACCGATCAAACTCTCAAGAGGAGGTCCGGCTCTTTCACACCTGTTTTTTGCTGACGATATTCTCTTATTTGCAGAATCTTCTTCGGCTCAATTCAGGATCATCAAAGAAATTTTGGAGCTCTTTTGTGGTGCATCAGGTCATAGAGTGAGTCTCGACAAGTCAAGAATATATGTATTCAATAATGTCAGGGGAGAACTTGAGCAGAAGATTAGTGATCTGAGTGGAATCCCTCATACAAGGGACTTGGGGAAGTATCTTGGCATCCCTATTCTGCATGGGCCAGTAACAAAGGAAACTTTCAATCCATTGATCGAGATAATGACATCTCGCCTAGCTGGATGGAAAGCAAAGACCCTGAGTTTTGCAGGTAGAACGACAGTGGTGAGATCTGTGTTATTGTCTATCCCCATCCATATCATGAGCTCTATTCTCCTCCCAGGAGGTACTACAAAGGAAATTGATAAAATATGCCGTCGTTTTATCTGGGGTGAATCTGAGGGTCATAGGAAAATGCACAAACTTAAATGGGACAAAGTTTGCCAGACTAGGGACCTTGGGGGTCTGGGTATCCGTCGGGCAAGTGAGATGAACCTTGCATTTATTAGCAAGCTGAGCTGGAGAGTATTCATGCAGGGAGATCACGTTTGGGCCCAAGTTCTTCGAGGAAAATATGCTGCCAGGACTGAAGCATGACCAGAAGTATTAATATGTAGAGGGGGAAGCTCTCATGTCTGGAGAGGAATTGTTAAGGGATACAACCATGTTATAATTCCGAATATTGGATGGAGTGTGAAGAATGGAAGGAGAACTAAATTCTGGACTGACACTTGGGTGACTGATGAGCCGCTTGAAAAATCCTGTCATATTTACCTATCCCAGCAAGAGTTGGAGATGCCGGTTAGGGTGGTCTGGAGAGAAGATGAAGGATGGGACTGGAGTTACCTCACTCCAAGGCTGAATAATGCAAGTTTTCTTCGAGTTATTGCAACACACTTATGGGTAGAAGAAGAGCATGAGGATACAGCGAGATGGTTACCATCCCAGGATGGGACATTTTCTGTCAAGTCTGCATATCAAAAGCTTCATAGTTCACGTATAAGAGAAGGAGTTAGAGAAGGGCTCTTTAAATGTATCTGGAGAATGAAAGTTCAGGAGAGAATTCATTATTTTATGTGGGAACTTGCATGGACCATTGTACTTACTAACCATGAGAGATATAGACGGCATATTGTGTGTCTTGCTTGTCCAAATGATGAAGAATCGATTCTTCATCTACTTAGGGACTGTCCCTACGCAAAGCAGATTTGGAGTCTATTGGTCCCCACCAACCTCCAGAGGTATTTTTTTGAATTGGATTGGGATGCCTGGCTTTTCGAGAACGTAAGCATGGGAAGGGTTCCGAATAAGGAAATCTTTTGGAATGAATTATTCGGGATCACGGTTTGGTGGATATGGAAATGGAGGAACGCTAGAACATTCAATGAAGGCCGAATTCCGGAAGACAAAGTGAGTTTCATTGAGAATGCTTATAGAGAAGCGATTGTGGCATGGAGTAGAGGCGACATTACTCAACTACAAACGAAGCAAGAAAGACTTGTTCACTGGCGTAAACCGGATGTGGGATGGGTAACGATGAATTCTGATGGAGCCTTGAGGGGGGACCCGGGAAGAGCGACTGTTGGAGTTGTGGTTAGGAACGAATTTGGGGACTGGGTGCAAGGTAGGGCAATCAACCTTGGTACTGCAACTGTCCCGGAGACAGAATTATGGGGAGTAATTCATGGTTTGGAGATTGCATGGGAGTTGGGTTTTCGTAAAGTGAAGATTGAGGTGGACTCACTCCTGGTGGTTGGGATGATTAATAATGGGGTTAATCATGCCCATCCCCTCTCTAGCCTGGTTATCCGATGCCAAGACTTCTTTACTCGAGATTGACAACTTATTCTCGAGCATGTCTATAGGGAAGGTAATAGGGTCACGGATGCGATTGCTAATTACGCTTTTACACTTGATCTTGGTGTGCACCGATTGTTAGAAGTGCCGCTGTGTGTTAGGAACATTCTTTTGGACGATTTGAGAGGTGTGTCTCTCCCGCGTTTTTCTCGTTCATGATTGTTTTCTTTTAATAAAAGCGCTTAGGCGCGGGAGCTTCGACTCTTTTTCCACCAAAAAAAAAAGAAACATATGTAACACCAATGGAAGAGCGGAAGCGTCGCCGTCGATGTCAAGGTATGTAGATGGAGGGGAGGAGCGCAAGCGTCGGTGTTGTCGTCGGGGGTGAAGGAAGCTTGTAGAACGGCGAGGGAGGGGCGAGGGTGGTAGTGGAGAGTTACTACGGAATGGTGGGCGGCGGAGGAGGAGCAGTACACCGGCGGTGTGGACTATATCCTAAGTGAAGAAATGAAGGACGATGAAATGGACTAGAGCGAAGCCGGCGATGGAACGGACCCGAGCAAGACGGCAAACGGATTAAATCAAGGGAGAGCAGAAAGCCAGAAACTCTACTATTTTAGATCTAACCAAATGAGTCGTAAAGAATGAGTGAATGACTAATTAAATATTATCGATCTAATAATCTTGAAAATATAAAAATATTTAAAAAATAATATTTAAAAAAAAAATAATTTATGTATAATATTTATCTATATAATATTAATAAAGTTATAAAAATATTATTTATATAAATATGCGGAACGGGACGAGATTAACCGGGATGAGAAGTCTCCGTCCCGTCCCGCAAATTTTTCGCGGGACAGTACGGGACGGGATACATATTTTTTTCAAATCCCGTCGGGACCGGGACCGGGACGGGAATAACCAGGATTTGTGCCCACCCCTACTCATCTATAATCAAATTCCACCCATCCTGACACCTACGCTCATACCATCATAAGTACCGCAAAGAACAACATCTCGAGTCACTGGAAAGACAGAACCCATGATTCTATCGCTTGGGCTAAAATTTCATGCATTCACATGCATTTAAATTCCTAGTCTAGTCGTATGATCTTGTACTCCTTGGACGAGTCATCCCCTATGTATATTCTGATGTTACTAAATATATTAAATTTTCAAAAAAAATTTTGGAGAGATAAATAAAAAAGTTAAACCAGTTTTTCAACTAAATCGGGCAAAGTTAACATGCGGGCCGATCCCGGCCCAATCTATGTATAGACCAAAATCATATTGGGCGTCTCTATTCCCGGAGCTAGAGGCACGCGACTTATAAGCCCATCGTTTATCGTCTCCCACACAATTCCAACTCTCAGAGAAAAGATATCAAAAGATGTTACAAAGCTTCGAACCCTAGACGTTTCCCCTTTTCAATTCCCTCTCGTGCACTTTCAAGTTTCGACCTTTCTTTTCATCCACTAACCAATCCTCACCCAACCATTTTTTCCCGCCAAGAAATCCATACCAATTGGATTCCCCCAATTTAACTTGCTGCAGAGGTAGATGCGACGAGGACAAACCAGATTGGCGACCACAAGACGTTCTTCTTCGACGACTTCATTGAATTTGAAAAAACAATCGATGGAGTCGATCGTTCATGCAGCCGTCGAGGAGATCTGTTCGCGTGGCGATAACGGTCTGTCGCTCTCTCAACTCTGGCTGAAGCTCCACCACCCTCTCTTCGCCGCTGGTCTTCCTTCACCCGCAGATGATGCCATCAAGCTCGTCTTCTGGTCAAACCTCCTCTCTGTCCCTAATTTTTTTAAATTTATATTCTGATTTTTATTATTTTATAATGAATTTATAATGTAATATATTAAAAATGGGTATAGAGAGGAAACATATGAAACTATGAGGGTACCAAGAGGAATTTTAAAACTTAGTGATATCAAGAGAAAAGTCCAAACCTTGAGGGAATCAAGAGGAAAAACTCTTTATTTTTTAAAAACCTAATTGATTTTCTGTTGATTTTTGTAGGCCAATAAATTTTTTTATATTAAAATAAAAATATATTAGATTTGATATTTAAGAAACTTAATTAAAAATTTTGGGTTGTTATTAATTGCTAAAATTACACGTGACAATTAGAGTTCTCACGGTGAGACACGTATAATAGGATAGTTATTTTAATAGTTAAGATGTAAACTATATATGTATATTTTTTTTTCGAAATGACACGTGGCAACGAAGAGCTTATTAAGTGACACGTAGGATTAAACGATTTGCCTTTAATATAGTATATATATAGATATTATATAGATAGATTGAGCAAAGTTAATATGTGGGCCGATCCCGGCCCAATATATGTATAGACCAGAATCATATTGGGCACCTCCATTCCTAGAGATGGAGGCACGCGACTTATAGGCCCATCGTTTATCGTCTTCCCACGCAATTCCAACTCACAGAGAAAGGATATGAGAAGATGCTACAAAGCTTCGAACCCTAGACGTTTTCCCTTTTCAATTTCCCCTCGTGTACTTTCAAGTTTCGACCTTCCTTTTCATCCCCTAATCAGTCCTCGCCCAACCGTTTTTTCCGGCCATGATATCCTTACAAATCGGATTCCCCCATTTAAATTTATTTTTTTTTTAAAATGGAAAGCGGTTCGAAACCATTAGCCATCGCGCCGACTAGTGGGTCGAAAGGCCGGAAAAATCGGCAGACGGTCAAACCGTCATGAAGGAACAGAAAAAGGAGAAAAGTAATACACAAAAATACATCAAAATAAAAGCAAAAGCAAAAAAGTCTTCAAGAGAAAGCAGGATGATCCAACCAACAGGAGGCAACGGGAGAAAACGTTCATCTTCGAAGGAAGTACACAAAGATGAAGCTTGGGGAACAATTGTGGACAACTCAGATTTGGATTGCAACAGAGCCGTCAGGAGTCGATCACAAATCCACGCCCCCTTCTCGACAAACGCACGTAACCGCCGGCAAAAGACTAAATCAAACCTCGGAAGACGAGATTGCAGAACACGGTTATCTTGATGAATAAAGGTGTATAACTTGGTGGTTGAGATAAAGATAATTTGTAAGGAAAAATTTGTTCAAAGAGGGTAATTTATGTTGACGAGAGATTGATTTTGGGCTTTGTATGTAGTAGGGAGGACATTGTTTAGAAAGAGTTAGATGACAAATTTGTAACCAAAAAAATATTTCCAATGGTATTGTACCTAATAAACAACGGAGAACTTGCTTTTCATTTAATTGTTTGATTTAGTTTTTCGACGAGCAGAACATGGACGAGGTTTGAGTCATAACTCATTCAAAATTATTTTTTATATTTGTTTTTTGTTTTTATTGTTGGGAATTTTTGGTGTTGTTAGGCCGAAAGCGATACCGTTAGGTTGCAAGATTGATGGTAGTTCAAGATTGTGAAACTTAGATTGTCACATAAATCATGGATAAGAGTTAGATTATGATAAATGGGTTTTATTAGCACTAGATGATTTAAAACCACAAAAATTAATTGGTGCATCAAACAAAAGCTTTTTAAAGGTATTGTTATTTCTTTGTAATTTTATTATTACTTGTTTTCCGGTTCGAATGCACCATTGTAACACCCCGCGTCCGCGGGACTCGGAGTGTCACATTGGGGTAGGATCTCACAATGGATCCTGACCTTAGCCTGACAACAAGCTCATTGGATCTTACAACAAGGCACATGTAGATTAAAACCAAATATGTAAAACTGTATAAGATAAATCAAAAGGGTTTACAACATAAAAGCCGAGTACAAAACAACAACCATAAACAACAACCACAAAATATATCCCATATCCCGCGCAATCCTAATGTACAAAAGTCCTCGGCTGGTCACCCCATCTGGCTCACTCTACAGTCTTCCTAACGTGCAGATCATCTACAACACGGTATACACCGTTAGCAACAGTAATGAAAAGCATGAGGGTAATAGCACACACACATTAACATCTCATACATGCAATGCCACACACATTCATTTATTATCTTCAATTATGTTATTCCATTACTAATTCAACTTCTTTTGTAACACGAGGAGCCTCAAGAACCCCGTCCCATGCAACGTAACACAGGGGTTTTGCATGGTGGTGATCATCACTAGTCCCCCTTGTGAGATCATCTTCAAGGCACCTCCTCGTACCCGCAAGCGGAGGCAAGTGGTCACGACCCGTTATAATACACTTGGACCATTTAATGTCACACATGGTCATCATATTCCGGTTTAGGTTATAAATGCATAATCATATGACCACACACAACCATCACAATCACACAATCCATAATTGCACGCTAAGTAAGTCCTATGGATTTACCTGTAATACTCGTATCCAATACCACGTCACAGTTTCCCCTTGGGGAATTAATCAATGCCTGCAATAGCAAGGCACACATCATCACATACTGAAACGGGTAGGAGACTCGTCTCCATAACCAGTGTTCTAAAATACGCCGTCCAGGGCCGTCTAGACGGCGTCTGGATGCTGGACAGTGGCCGACCGTCCCATTTTAGGCCAAAACGGTGATGGCTGGACGGGTTTCGAAGAAAATGGGTTCGGTACGGCCACTATACTAGCGGGACGGGTTTCTGGACGGACAAGACGGGGGGGGGGGGGGGGGGGGGGGGGGGAGGACGGGCTAGACAAGGTGGGATGGTTTAGACAAAGTTTGGGTGAAAACCCAGCAGTCCCAATTCGGCGACTCTCTACTCAAGTCTTCTCTCCTCAAGGTGCGATAGTCCCGACTCTTGCTTAGTCCGTCCAACGACCTCGCTCTCTCCCTCCGGCAAGTTCTTATTGCTTTTTCTTCTTTACTTCTTCTCTTCCAAGAGTCCTCTGTATTTGTTTTATTGAGAGATAAAAGCAGCGGCGGAATGTTGTAAGAGGAGAGCTAGGGAAGAGTATTTTAGGGTTTTATGATTTTAGTTTTATTACTAAATAAAATCCTAATTTATTAAAAATTTAAATAATATCCCAAACAAAATCAGTTTTACATAAATCACCCTAAATTAATTACCAAATATTACCTTAATTTATTAAAATTTTCCATATTGTGGCATATTTAATGTGTTTTATCAGAATACGTCTTGTCCGTCTAGAATCCGTCTAGACGGCCGTCTAGCCGTCTAGACGCTAGACGGTTCACAAAACCCGAATCCTATAACCTCAACTAAACCTCGAGATTTTAACATGCTCACAAATGTCTAAGGCATAAACTCAACATAACCACAAGTGCCTAAGGCACAACTCTAGCATGCTACTCTTCAAACTCATCCTAACCAAGCTAACCTAGCTAGCTCAACAACTAAAGCCAAGGCCAAAGGAAAGGAAGGAAGGATTCATACAAACAAGGTATGCCCAGGATGCACTAACAGAAGTAAGGAGCACAAGGCTGACCTAGTGAGGCGCAGGGGCGGCCAAGCTCAGGCGCAGGGGCGGCTGTCTGTGCAAAATGTTGGCCCCGACTTCTCTTCGATCTCTTTCTCGACTCTCTTAACTTCTTCATCATGCCACAACAACACACATACATATATACACATGTATGATCAACAAAACATCAGGAAAGGATCCACACAAGCTCAGCTTGTGATCCTAAGCTAGAAAAGGAAGAAAGAAGCAAAGAAGAAAAAGGACAAGAAGATGGAGATGAAACCTTACCACAACAGCTAAGAGAAGGGAAGAACGTCCACACCATTACATAACCACAACAACAACAACAAAGCTCAACATCCTTCTCAAGGATTCAACACCACACAAGCCTAGATCAACTCCACTTTTAGATTCTCACATGAACAAGATCAAAGGAAGAGATCCAAGGAAGAAAGGGAGAGAAGAAGATGAACGTGCAGAAGAAGAGGCTGTAGAGATGAAGAAACCCTTCATATGAAGTCTAGGAATGCTTATAAAGGAAGCCAACCGCAAAGCACAAGTCAAAGGGTCAACGAAGGTGGCTGCAACCACACAGAGTCGCAGGAGCGGGTTCTGTGAGGCGCAGGGGCGCCTAGCCGTAGGGGCGGCCACCATGGTCCGCTGGGGCGGCTGACAGGGTCCAACTAAGGCTCAACAAGGCTCCTAGGTTCCAAGGACTAAGGCTCTTACAACCCTTAAGTTTTTTTCCCCCCACTTTCATTGGTCCTAACGTGAGGAAGGTTTACATGCTTGAAAGGTTTATATGTGCCTTTATAATAACACCAAAACATGCTTGAAGACATTACAAGTTCCTCAATGCTAAATAAAAGTAGTTTGTTCATTTTTAAACAACATTGGAATAACCATACTCGAGAATAACAATTCCGTGTGAGGGGTAGTGAGGATTTATTTGTTGAGCTTTATGACCTTAAAAATCAGCCTTTAACGACAATCGTTGGATATTGGTCATAAGAGCAAAAAGAGGAATCAACAAACAAGCAAAAACACAAAGAGCACTGCTTGTACATAGAGAAGAAAGAAGAGCCAAGGGGAGCCATTGTTAAGAGAAACTTATGGAGATTAGTTCGACCCTTCTTCCCAGAGATCATGGATAAATGAGAATCGACCCTTAAGCCAAGGCCTCTCTTCATCCCATCTCTTGTAAGCATGTTGCGCTTACAAAAACCGTTGCCGCGACAACCATGATACGAAGCGTCCAATCGAGAGAATCTGATTCTCCAAGATCTTTATTTATAGGGCTGTGCAAAATCGGACCGAACCGAAAAACCGGTCCGGACCATAGATCGGATCGATTCCGGTAGCGTCCACGGTCCATGATTTTATCAAAATCCGGGTTATGGTCCGGTTCCGGTGTTGGACCGTTTGAACGCGTAACCGGGTTAGACCGGATAAACCGGTCCTCTCTCGGTCTCTCCTCTCTCGCCTATCGATCTCTCCTCTCTCGCCGACAGCAGCGCAGCTTCGATTTCGAGCCTTCGACGGATCTGTCCCTCTCTCGCCTCTCGGTCTCTCCTCTCTCGCCTTAGAGTTTGAGCCTTCGACAGCAGCGCAGCGCAGCTTCGACTCCCTCTCTCGCCGACTCCCTCTTTCGCCGACTTCGAGCCTTCTCAGAATCTCTGTAAGAGTGTAAGTATGTGCTCGACCTTTCTACTCTTCTCTGAATGTCTGTAACTCTGTAAGTCTTCTCTGTAATTTGCAAACTCGACTGCAAGTCTGTGCTTCGACAGCTTCGACTTTGATATACTGTTTGTGAATCAACACTTGTGAGTTGTGATTGCTGAATAGCCTGAATGCTGAGTTTGATCCTTTGATTAGTGATATACTCCTATACTGATTAGTGATTACTTTGAGTTTGATTACTGTGATTGCTGAATAGCCTGAATGAGTTTGCTGAATAGCAGTTTAGGGTTTTTCCATGCTCTCCAACGAGAGCGTTTTTTTGGCCCGCTTCCCTGGTGCTCCGTTTCTGTCTAATACTTATTATTGTTACGAGAAGTAATCGGATTCCCCCAAATTAACTTGCTGCAGAGGTAGATGTGACGAGGACAGACCAGATCGGCTACCACCAGACGTTCTTCTTCGACGACTTCATTGGATTTGAAAAAAACAATCGATGGAATCTATCGTTCATGCAGCCGTCGAGGAGATCTGTTCGCGTGGCGCTAACGGTCTGTCGCTCTCTCAACTCTGGCCGAAGCTCCACCACCCTCTCTCCGCCGCCGGTCTTCCTTCACCCGCAGATGATGCCGTCAAGCGCGTCTTCTGGTCAAACCTCCTCTCTGTCCCTAACCTTCGGTTCTTTTCATCGTACAGTGACACCGAGTTTGACAGATCTGATCCCAAAGTCCAGTCCATCAAGGATTGCGAGCAGATGGATATGAAGATTGTCCCTAACGAGCAGCTCCGAGACTGCTTCGTCGGTCTCTACGATGATAAGGCCTCCGTTTCCACCATCTCTGCCCCTCAGCGTCAAGTGCTTGAGAGGCTCGCTACGGCTAGGTTTGTATCTTCTGATTCGGTTGCTAGTTTAATTTACGTTTCCACTTTTAATTGGATCAGTTGTGTTTGCATTCTGGTGTTGGTATCGTAAGTTTGCATTAGCAAGTGTTTAGTGTAGCTCATGAGAAGTATTATTTTGCGGAATTTGTGCATGCGACTTTTGGAACTAAAAATAAGTTAGCGCGACTGTTAGAACTTGGGATGATATTTTGAAGTGCTTTGGTACAATTGGGTATTGATTTTCATCGGGAGCACTGACTGCCGTATGTCCATGCTGTTTTTTGCTTGTTTAATTCATCACTCAGATGATTGTGCATTTTTAGGTTATTTAGGTTAGGCAGGTATGGTTTTGTTCAGGATATATACTTAGCGAAGTAGTGTGATGGATATCTTTGCTTTGCTTTTTCGGAGTTTCAACGGTTGAAGAGTATTGTGTACGAAGTAATGTGCGTTCTGTGTTTTCCATTTTTGGTTTGTGGACGAGGATAGTTATGCTAAAGTATGTGCTGAATTCTGTCAAAGAGCAGATACCTTTGTTACTCAGAGGTGCATGTCTGCATGATTTGGGTACTGATTGAGGTGCCACACACTCATGTATCAACATTGCATTAGAATTATTGTACCAAAGTCCAATCTGAATCTTAAATCTGACTGTATCGGAGTTTTCACAGACTGACCCATATAACCTTCTTTGTAGCCTTAGCTCAATATCATTACTAAATAACCCATTTGACAGAATATGCTTAGATTTCAGTGTCACACCTAAGGAGTAAGAATTACATGAAAAGCAACACAATACTTCTGTAGCTAAAGAGTGAAGAATCTAAACTAATTACTTTGCTCTAGCTTACTCTTCTCTTCCTCACTAGCTTATTGTAAAAGTTGACTGCTAAGAAATACGTGCACATTGATTGTTGATGGATCTGTACAGAGCCAACGGAATCCCACAAAATCAGCTCTCCAAGGAGCTTGGAATGCCAGGAAATAATTTCTTTTATGTGGTCAAGAGTCTTGAATCCCGTGGTTTAGTTGTGCGGCAGTCAACAATAATTAGAACTAAAGATGCTTCAAGTGACGCCACGGAAAAATGCAGTTCTCTCGTGAATACTAATTTAATCCACTTGTACCGTTACGCGACACCTTTGAGGTCTCAACAAAGACTTGAAATAACTAAGCAGAATAGGAATCTTGATGAAAATACCATGGAAGCAGTTGGCGGATCAGATGGTGAATTTGATGAACGTGGTCAACAGCATGTGCTTGTGAACGATTTCTTACCTGCCATGAAAGCAGTGTGTGACAAACTTGAGCAAGCAGATGGAAAGGTTTGTTGATCTTCACATTTTAAACTGCATTATGCAGTTGATATTTCATGTTTCAATTTTTATCACCATAATATGTCTTGTCTTGTAGGTTCTTGTTGTACAAGATATTAAAGTAGATCTTGGTTATCGAGAAACTACTGGGCACAGAAGATGGAGAAATGTATGCTTCCAAAATTACCTTTTCAATCACAACTTGTTTTGGTGGTTCAGTGGTTGCTATACACAGCTTCTGACATTGTATTCGTCCTTCCTTTAGATTTGTAACAGACTGCAGCAAGTTGGCCTTGTGGAAGTATTTGAAGCAGAGGTGGATGATGACGGGATTGAAAGGAAAAAGAAAAGAAAAAGAAAGACGGTAACATGTTTAATCAGGTTGCATATGTTTAGTTGTGGTAGTTTGTCTGGGTTTTATTTCAGCTGATTCTTTTTCTCACGGTATGCTTAAATCAAATTAAAAGGGATGTTGATTGATGGTAGCTTATCACACTCTATCTGAACTAAAAACCTTATTGTAGTTTTTAACAAAATTACTGAAGAATACAAATAGAAAATTCATAAAAAACAACAGAAAGTACAAAGACAATATTAACCAACTTACATAGGGTTTCATTACGCAGATACCCCCTAAACTCCTAGGATTAATATTTTCTGGTTGTGTGTTGTAAATATGCAGCCTATTACCTGTTTGCGCTTGTTGAAGAGTTTTTCACCCAAGCTCTTTGAACCAAAAACACTTGAAAGTGGGCACGATGAGATTGACTCTGAGCAGCTTGTATCAGTTAGAAAAGGTCAAAGTGAGCAGCTTGTTGAGCTTCCTATCGAGCATCAAATTTTTGACATGGTTGATGCTGAAGGATCGAAAGGATTAGTTGTTTTTGAGGTATGCAGCTTTTTACTGCAATTATCTGATGTTCTACCAATGTGATTCACATCTTAGTTGAGACATCAACTTCATTCATCTTATTTAATAGTGCTTCTCCAAACTCTGATTCTGAAGTTTATTATATGTATCATACTGTCCTTACTGTTCCTCCACCCTAGGATCGAACATCTTATACATGCATTGCTGCAATTTTTTTTAAACTAACAAATAATGTATATCTTTTATTAATAGTTATGCAGAAGGCTTGGAATCAATAATAAAAAGAATCATAACCGCATTGTTGCTATGTCCTCAAGGTTTGGATTGCATCAGCTCCCTGAAAATCACAAGAAGGGGACAGCATACAGATGTTGGACTCCTAGGAATTTTGAACCTCAACCGTTGAATTCTTCAACCAAGAGACCAGAAGATGTCTCTGGTGAAAATGAAAATATTTCTCCTCCTGGACATCAGATTTCTGCAGAAAAATCTTCAGAAACTATTGCAGATGTAGACTGTACCATATCACAGGGTCATTTGGTGACTCGTGAATCTGTAGAAAGGAAAGGTTCTGAGCAAGGACTTAACTCTGCCTCGCAGGAAGTTTGGGGATCTGAGCAGAGAGATCTCGATAAAGCAGTTCCTGTTGGAGATTATTCTTTGGTGGAAGTGGTTCAGTCTGATACTTTAGTAGAAACATCAACATGTACTTTGCCAAAGCCAATGAAAACTCAGTCACGCCAGAGATATCCCTCACTAACCAGCTCCAAGAGGGAACAGAGCATTCTTGAAAGGCTGAAGGTCAGATGTCCTTAGATCTATTTATTATTATATTTTAGATGATTGCCCCTAATACTCTGACATCCTGTGATTTTAATGTAAACTAATATTACATGTCTTGCTATTTTAGGAAGAAAAATTCATATTGAAGTCTGAGCTGCAGCGATGGCTTGAGAATCTTGAGGACAAGCACAAAAAGATAGACAGAAAGACAGTGACTCGTTGTTTGGTAAATCTTGAGAAGGAAGGACACTGTAGGATTGCTACGCTCAGTGTACCTGGTCTTACAAATTACGATCGTCATCGTCTTGTAGATGTGATTCTGCATTCATCTGTTTCAAGCTCTGTACGTGATCTATCAGATCAAATTCATGAGAAGCTGAGATCTTTTGAATTGCATATTCGTCAAAGCTCGTATCGTACGAAAACTGAACAGTCAGTACCTCCTACTACTTTGAAATCCGTCCAGAGACTCCAGCATAGTCCAAATGCAGATGCTTCTAAGTTAGATGCGCATGTTGGTTCTGTATTGCCAAAAATGGTCCGTGCTCGGCTCCTACATAGTTTCTTGTGGGGTTATATTAAAGCTTCACCTCGAATTATCCAGTGTTCTTCAGAAAGAGAACACGTGTTTGTCTTCAGGAATCCACACAGTACTTGCAAGTTGTTCACACTAGAGGAAGCCGTGAAGGCTAGTCCTCTGGAATTGTTCATTCAAGTGGTTGGGCCTATTCATAAACACGAGGATATTAGAGACAGATATAAGACTGGTGCTCTTCTTTCTGACCTTTCTCTAGATGATTGCAAACAAGTGATGAATACTCAAGCTATGGGACGCCTCTCCCGGGTTATTGACATCCTACGCCGGCTGAAGGTATTATCACAATTAATTCTTCATCTATATCATTTTTAAGCTTAAAACATCTCTTGTCTTGTTTTTAAAGATGAGAAAAGATGTGTGTTACTTTTTTCAGCATTAAGGACCTTTTAGTTGATCGCAATGCTCATATATATCAAGAATGTGAATATGGATGTGAAGGAACTTCTACTATGAAATAATTTACTTCTAAATTTGATTGTAGGCATCTATTGTTAGTATTTTGATTTTTTTTGTTCTCATTAATGTTAGCAAAATATGGTATATGGAATTCTCCAAGTGCTTCACTTCTTGATTATATGCTGGTATATTCAGATACTTACTATTGCATGCATTACGAAGAAAAGCTCATCGAACCATTCTTAGTCAGAATCAGATTTGCTAACCTTTATGTTTTTACTTCCGCCTCTTGTAATAATGAAAGAAAAAGTGGAAAACCTGGGATGTTTTTAATGCTCATTGCAATTGCTTGCTCTTTTTAAAATAATGATATAGTTGATAAGGATGGTTGCTGATGAACAAGTGGTAGATGGGGAAAAAGTTCATCATGCCGTACTTACACATGCATTGGAGCTCAAACCTTATGTTGAAGAACCACAATTCATAGATCCCGTTTCCGATGACTCTGGTTCGCCTGATCTGCGTCCACATTTCAGACACGATTTTAACTTAATGACAAAAGAAGCTCTTGAGGAATACTGGAAAACTTTGGAATATTGTTATGCTGCTGCAAACCCAGAAGCTGCTTTACATGCATTCCCTGGATCTACAGCTCATGAGGTATTCATCTGATGTTTCTTCATATCAACTTTATATTTGTTGATAACTACTTCATTAGATGGGGCTTGCATGTATGATCATATTCGATCTTTATTAGAGTGTGTTACATAGTGATTATTAGTCCTTGGCGCTTGTTTCATTAGATCTTTGGGTTAGACTGTATAGCTTCAAATTTGAAGTATCAGAATTCAGAAATAAAAACACAAAGGAATTTCTGAACTCCTAAGAGGTAGTCACTATGAAGCATATTCTTGTTTACTGGAAAAGTGAAGGCACACACATTGTCTTCTTTACAATATCATTATCCAATTTGTTTGATATCATGTGAAGTAAATCTGTAGTCTTCTTTCCAGTAAATTTATAGGGATAATTATAATCTATTTCCATTGTCTTTGTATGCTGAAATTCCCCCATTCATGTTTTCATCACAAAAGTTCCAATGTGTGGAAGTATTTCGATTTGTTGGGGTTATAATAACCTTTTGCATTGTCTCCGTTTCATTCTTTATTTTCTGCAAAGGAACAGATGATCTATCTTATTGAGGAGATACTCAAATGATGTCCTTGTCAGTGGGATTTTAGAAGGATAAATTAGTTTTCACTCCCGAGAAAATGCACACCTCTATACCCAAACACGACTAACTAAAATAATAATGATGATAAATTATAAAGTTCAGTATAGCTCTTTCTCTCCCCCTAACAGTCAAATGTATATTTTTTATTTTTAGCATACTGCCTGACATGATGCATCTGTGCAGCTTTTTTATTCTAGGTCATGGACCAGGATTAAGGTTATGGCAGTACAACATCGTTCTGAGCTCATCAAACGCATTTTGAGAAATGATCAGTATGCCAAGCTAACGTTCAAGGAGTGTAAAGAAATTGCAAATGATCTTAATTTGAGTTTGGCACAGGTTATTTTTTCTCTATTGCTGTAAATAATATAGAGATGTTTGTTATTTATTAGTACATACAGAAGAAATTTAAACTTTGAGGTGGTTACCTGACTGATTTTTCATGTTGCCCCATTAAGTCCTGGACAAGCATTCATAATTGTATCATGATGGGACCGTATATGTTTTAGTATCTAGGATTTAGATGTCTGAAGTAGCTAGCAAAGGTTTCTTGCATACTTGAAGTGTGTCATATCATCCTTATTATTGATAAACATGTTCTATATACAAACATGTTGCATGATCTCTTCTTACTTTTTGAAATTGGTGAAACCAAATGTAGGTGCTTCGTGTATATTATGATAAGCAGCTACGCAATCCTAACAAAATCCAAGGAGTCCTTGGTGGTCGCCAGGAGTCACCTTTAGAAAAAGTTAGGAACTCTTCATCACTGAAGAAAAGGAAGATCTCAGTAGATACGTCTTCACAATATCTAGAGGTCGATCCAACCACTGGTCAGTCAATGTATCCTTTTCTCTTTACTTTTTTTACTGGGAAATATGTAGTGCTTGATAATTAAAAGGTTGTAATCACCTTGTTTCCATTTTGCTAATGAATGTGAAGAGGATAATCATACAGAGAATGCGGAGAATTATAGAGTAGATGAACAGCTTGGAGGTGTAGGGAGATCAACCAGCCGGAATGCAATGTCAAGTATGAACCAGAAACGTGCATCAGAAATCTTTTGGGATGATGAAGCAGATAAGTAAGTGTAGAATATGCATAGAAGCCAAAATCAAAACCGTTTCAAAAAGGGGAAATGGTTGCATGGGCAAATATGGTCTTAAATATACTTAAGAGTGTACATTTAAGACCATTTTTGCCTGCTATCATAGAACCCTATCCTGAGCTGCTTCATTGTCCCCTAAGGAGACAATTGAGCAGCTTGGGTCATCTATATTTGTTTTAGATTAATACTTCTTGTTCTCCATTTAAATTAATAGCATCTTCAGTCTACATAATTACTCATAGAATGTCGATGAATTGCATCCACAAAGTTATCTATTTTTCAAGTATATTATTCTTTGGATTCCTTCCTAATCACACGCCTGTATTTCTGTCAGACAATTGCTAATTTTGTATGCAAGGCAAAGAGCAACTCATGGGGCTCAGCGCCTTTTAAGTTGGGCGTCAATTACTGATCTTCCAGCCTCACCGAGTTATTGTAAAAAAAGGATTGCAGCTTTAAAGAGAAACAAAAAATTCAGAAAATCTTTAATGAAGTTATGCAACTTGCTTAGCCAACGTTATGCTCAACAATTAGATGAAGTCCAGAAGAGGGTTCCATCTTGTGGTATTGAATGTAATCAAGATCTAGATTATCAGAAAGTTCAGTGGGACAATTTTGATGATGAGGAGATTAAGATGGCATTTGATGAGGTTCTCTTTTACAAGAAATCATTGAAGGACAATGCTAAGGGAACTGGAACGATACCTGAGGTGTGTTTGAATATTGATAAATGTGTTAATATGTATTCCATCATTATTCTAATCTTTTGATGCAGTGTTCCATTTTATCTACTAGTGGTAGATTATTAGTGGTTACTATTGATTGAATTACTTAGCTTTACTTTTTCAAAAAGGTAATGGTACAAGTATAAAAATACAATAATGAATTGCTTATATGTTTTGTATACATTTTGATGCTCACTGATAAATTACATGTACATTAGCTTCTAGGTGCTTGTGGGTGAATTTTTTTTAAATCTCAATTGAAGCTTTTGTTCATGTATATTACTGTGTTCATATATATCACTTTGTTTTTTGCGATCCACGACTTCCCATTAATGCTTTGAGTGGTGGAAATAGGAAAAGACAAGTGTTGAAATAATGTCTTATTGCTTTCCAAAGTTTGTAGTTACCTTTAAATTGTGAATCCCTCCAGTGATACATATTGTAAACTGAACGTTCTTTCCGTAGGGCGCTCATGGTACATGCTCAGCAACTACTAGTGATTGTGAGCAGAATTGCACAAGAAGTCACCGTGGCCTTCATGAGAAGTTTGTCAAGCGTTGGGAAGAAGGGCTTAGTGTTGCCAGCGATTCTCACATATCAGTTGCTGTTTCCAATGCTATTGAGCTATTTAAGCTCGTCTTTTTGAGTTCAGCAACAAGCGCAGAGGTTCCAAATCTGTTGGCAGAAACTTTACGATGTTACTCGGAGCATGATTTGTTCTCAGCCTTTGACTATCTCAGACAAAAAAGGATCATGGTACAAATATTGTTTTCTTATATATGATACTTATGTGCTTACATTTATAACATGCATAGAAAAGTATTTTTTGCACGTGTACCAATGGCATGTGAGTGCTATGGTGCAAATGCCTACATTATCTCCCCCATCACTGTATTGAATCATCCCATATCATCCTCGACCATTCAAAATGTTTCGAAAGATATTCTTGGGCCAGACTTGTCAGAGTGTGCTCTCCCCTGGGGCTAGTTGAGAAAGTGAAAATGAAATGATATTCTTAGTACTGACATACAATAAAACGAAGAGGAAACAGAGGAACAAAACCAAGGGAGTAAATATTTTTTTAAGCGGTAAAAGTAGGTATATATGTCACGACCTTCTCTGATGTGTAAATCATAATTCTGCATTCACTGTACTGAAAATTCTGGATAAATCTTCCACCTATTAAAGACCCCTATGGGGAGGGGGTTATTATTTCTAACAGAAAGCTATCAAGGTAGCAATTTGAAGCTGTATAAAGGTTATGATAGGACATGCATGGGTTTGTTTTCAGTTTTTGGAAGGCTAAAGAACTTTGTATAGTTGTGCAGGAAATATAGCTACTCTTTTCATGGGCAGATGCTCCGGAATAAATATGATTTACATACAGTTGGTTAGAAATTAGATGGTCCTCGATTACTATGTAGCACGGAATCTCCAAAAAGACAGTGATTCCTAGGATAATACAATTACACTAAAATACAAATCCTTATATGTAGAACTATGACATTTCTCTGTTTCCGTGCAACATAGCTCGGGTTGCTGCAAGGACGCACATAAAAAAACCGATAACTTTTCTATCGTTACTTCAAATATTAGTTATTTTCCTAAAATATTGTCTTATATGTTGGAATCTAATGACATGCTTCCCAGGTCAAAAGTCGTGGCTCTCATCCCTATGTTCTCTCGCAACATTTCCTGCAAGGTCTTTCATTGTCCCAGTTTCCAACAAATACAGGAAAGAGAGCTAATAAGTTAGCAGGCTGGATCCGTGAGAGGGAGAAAGATTTGATGGATGGAGTAGCCATTCTTTCTACAGATATAGAATGCGGGGATGTTTTTCATTTGTTTTCTCTAGTTTCCAGTGGAGAATTGACCATTTCACCACTTCTTCCTGATGAAGGTGTTGGAGAAGCTGAGGACTCAAGAAGCCTAAAACGTAAATTGGTTGAAACTGAAATTGACAGTATTGCTAAAAAGCAGAAACTTCTTTTACAAGATTCGGAGATTTGTTCTCGTCGAGAAAAGGGTTTCCCCGGAATCCAAGTGTTATTAAGTCGTGCCACAATCTCAAGACCTGATGTTGTTGAATTTTTCAAAGACGACGACATTCATTCGCTCCTATCTAGTGAAAGCAACCAATTCTACACTAAGTTGGGTCAGAAAATTCACAGTGATGTATCTAATATAGATTGTTTGAAGGAAGCTCCTGATTTTGGCAGTATTGCTACTGAAGCTGTGGCTTCTGGAGAGTCAAAGTGGGAAGTTATGGCAAACCTCGCTAAGAAAGCCTCAGGACTTACTGATGAAGAACAACACAGCTGGATAAGTCCCAGCCTATTTCAAAGTATCACCAGGGCTATACAGAAGGCTGGTGACCAGGGTTTGAGCATGTCAGATATCTCTCAAGTCATATGCATGCCAGGTATTGTTTTTTCACCAGGAACCTCCCTATATTATTTCTTAAACAATTGTTTTAAACTACATAATGGTTAAAATAGACTTTTTATTTAATTTTTTTTATTCTCTCTAGATAAATCGAAGGTTGCAGATATCATTGATGTGCTACATGCATTTGGTATGGCATTCAAGGTTAGTTCAATGTATTATATCTGTTAATTTATCCTTATTAGCGTATGTTCAGTGAATACATTTGATGTATCTATGCATGCTATGTAGATTGCCTTGAAAGTAAAAGTATACCATATGTTACTGTTTCTTCATCATTGAAGTGATTGACCACTGGCTTTAAAACATAGATTAGCAAGATCACTCTGTCCTTTATTGCTGAAGGATGCAAATCCTCGTAATTTTGGAATTCCTACTACTATTATCATCAGAAGATGCTCATGATGATTGGAATTTATCATGTGCCACTTCACTCCTCTTGCACTTCGATTACTGTAATAACGGGACTAACAAATAACCTAATCTACAAGTGCTCTTTGAGCCCGGAGGCTTTCATTGCCTTGGGTGGGGCCACGAGGGCACCATCCGCTCACCCTAAAGTTTATCTGACAAGAAAGAGAATATATATCTTGTTGTGCTCACTGTTCTAAAAAATGGTCAAGACGGCTGTCTAGACGCTGTCCGGATGCTAGAAGGTCCGGGGCCGCCCCAACTTTTGCCTGGACAGACTTGTGGGCCTAAATTTATTAAGTTTTAATTCATATACTTTTAAGATTAGGAAAAAAAGGTATCATACATCCATTTGGCTGAAATTTCTGTAAATTAGAAAACGTCTTGTCAGTCTAGAAGGCCATCTAGTGGTCTAGATGCTAGATGGTGCCCCTCCGTGCCGTTTCACGTATTTTGGAACATTGGTTGTGCTCCTCAATCTGCAATTGGATACAAAATCTTGACAAGAATTAGTTGAAATTTATTTCTACAATGTCCTGCAATGAATAAAAATTCTTTACTTTCCTATCCTGCAGGTCAATGGTTATGACTCCTTCCATGTGATTGATCCTATATACCGTTCCAAGTACTTTTTGAACTCAAAGGCTTCTCGCGCTGAAGATATTCAGACATCGGCTGCATCACTTAATTGTCAGAGGATAAGAAATGCTGTATATCAGGAGTGTCAGAATAGTGAAGCAAAAAAACCTGGACAAGGCAAAAATATTGATGAAGTACATAAAGTAACTATTCTCAACCTCTCAGATAATTCAGACGAGCTTTTGGATGCATTTGATCATGGTGATGAGATAGGAGAATGTAGCCAAGGCAAACACATATCTGAAGTTGGTGGCAAGGAGAATGAACATATTAATGAGCCATCCAATAATTTGCAACCAATAGTACCTTGGGTGAATGGAGATGGAACTGTTAATTGGATAGTTTACAAGGGTCTTCGACGGAGAGTCCTAGGTATTGTGATGCAGAATCCTGGCATATTAGAGGTATGGTTTTTCATGGCTTTTCACTTCCCTGCATCAAAATTCTTTCAGCTTATCTATTGGTAGCTTCGTTGTAGATGTTGCTTTTAGCATTTGGCGTCTTGATAATTTTTCAGATGGTTCATTTTGTATTTTCATTGAACATCACCTAGGATGGATGTTCGTTTTGGGTTTGAAATATCACAATTTGTTTCAAGTGTCAAACACTTAAAGAATACATATCCTTTTTAGTCAACTAAAAGAAATTGCACATTACATAATCATCTCTAAAATATCCTTTCTCTATATGTAAATGATCATCAATTTCTGACTTTGTCCTAAACTTTTTCTAATGCTATAACATGATGTACTTTTCAAGTCTCTCATCGGAAATGCTAAATCAGGTGTTAGATTAAAGTAAATGTACATGTTAGGAAGTAAGATGGCCTTCTGTTATGCATTCAGGTGTGCTTATTTTAACACTAAGTTATTATTTGACAGGATGGTGTAATATCCCAAATGGATGTAATAAATCCACAGGTATGATTCCACTTCCTAAATTCTTTTTAGGTTGTATCAGTTTAATCACTCATTATCCCAAAGCTTATGTTAGGAAATTATCTCTCTATAATATGTTTTATCTAGTAGCAACTAAGAGTAAACAAACATTACCACTGTACTGCTTCCTAGCATTGATTTGGCATGTCATTTTAGCCGCTTTAGGTATTTGCAGTCGAATATCAAAACACTGATGTGCTACAGTCATCTTATAACTTGTAGGCAGGGCATTCATTTTGATTATAGCAGCATTGCTCTGTTGTTTCACACCTTTCCTATTCAATCACTTATGCTTTGTTGCATATTTATGTGGACTTCACTTTGGTTCGAATATATGACCTGTCATATCTCTTTCAGAGTTGCAAGAAGCTTTTGGAGATGATGATCTTAGATAACCACATATCTGTGCGGAAGATGCACCAGACTACATCTTTCGGACCCCCTTCTCTGTTGAGAAGCCTGTGCGGGAGTCAAGTCGGGAACCAGAAGCTTGTTTTCCGTGAGCATCTATTTGCCAACCCCGCGAGTAGTTGTTTGCTATAAACACAAGTATGTATATTCCAACATAATCTATTTGTATGTGTCATGTTTTCGTAGCATTTTGGAAGTAATCTTAGGGCCCGTTTGGTTCCAACTCCGGAAACGGAAACAGAATGAAAACGAATGACTTCCCCACGAACAAGGTTATACGTATAGGGTATCAAAAGTAATCAAACTCTACTCCAATTACCTCAAACCACAATGAATGATTCCAAAAACTTACACAAACAAGGGTATACGTATGGACTATATTCGTTTTCATTCCGTTTCTGATTCCGGAGTTAAAATCAAACGAGCCCTTAATGTCTCCACCGTTCCATATACCTCAAGTCTTAGAGGAGTTGAAGCTGACCGAATTGATTTAAGACTAGAATCTCTTGGTAGGGATAGTAAGTTCATCTTCAATGCATCTCCCTTATAATTCATCACCAGCTTTGCGTCAAGCCATGAATTGGTTACCGAAATGTATTCTTCTAAACTTAAAGCTTAGGAACCGGGTAAGACAGGCACATGAGCTAGTTTGAGTTGAAAGCTCCCACATCCTTCTATTTTATTTCATCTTTAGCCATGTGCAAACAATCGGGTCGGGTCAAAATTTATGATCTTTTTTGATTGAATCATACAAGGATGGGAATCCAGGAAACCGGATATCCCTAGCGGGAGGAGAGGTTGTTAAGTCGAGAAATAGAGGAACATTCAAGATATAGCTATCAACCATTCGATATCAACCTTCTTACTGAATGGCCTTACCTGAGAGGCACTGTTCGCCACTGGTGTAAAAGAGACCGGAAATCTTTTAGAAGGGTTTTTCCATAGTTCAGAGCTAAATCCATGTAATGATCCATTTTCATATCGGCCCCAACATTCATAATAATCTCTTTAACAAGACACTAACACGGACGATAAGAGGTAACTGGCTAAGAGCATCGATCACAACATTCACTTTTCAGAATTTATGATATGACAATTTTTGTTAGAAGAATAATGAATCATGAATTCGGATCCTAATAATCCGGTTCACATCTGTCTCATATCAACCTTTTTTTTATCTTTATATTACTTAAAATTGTTGGTGAGTATTTGAACAACCCTTGATGTTTACGTTGGTTTTTTTTTAATGTTTTAATAATATTGATTTGTAATAAAATACTAACATAAAATAAATAAATCCCAAAAGAATGATTACAATTGAAGTTAAATCTAGAAAAATATTTTTAAATATTAGGGTAATCTATGCTTTTAATTGATTTAAATTCGATAGAGTTAATAATACTTTTTACAAAACATAAAATTAATGGTTAAAATTTATATTACTCCATTCCAGTAAAAATCCATCATAAAATTAATGGTTAGAAAATGATTTTTTTTTTTTTTTATC